>CM059210.1:19972005-20209505 GCA_030347435.1 Clarias fuscus
GCGGTCTGATCCCATAAACGTCTGTAAGTTCCGTGTCTCAGCTCCATTTTGATACAGACATAACATCGGGTTATTGGGTTTAAACTCTGCACAAAGGCACGCTCAATTTTCTGTCCTAACGTAGCCTCTGTGTACACAAGAATTTAGTCGTGTATAGAGTCGAGAGCACGTGTGAGCGAGCGCATGTGCTCCCCCAAGTGTCACCGACGGAGTTGGGGTGGGGTGGAGGGTGGGGGGGGGGGGAAGGGGGGGCTGTCGGTTGGCTCTGAAGAGGAAGTCTGTGGTTAGACCGTTTTTCTCCATGTAGCAGCGCTTAAAAAAGCCTGGCTCTCCTTACAGATGTGGAAGCCATTTCAGGGAGGGAGAGTGTGCGTATATGTGTGTGTATACAGTATGTGTGTGTGTGTGTGTGTGTGTGTGTGTGTGTGTGTGTGTGTGTGTGTGTGGGGTGGTTGTAGGCCTAAGTTTATGAAGCATAGGATTCAGGCAAAAGAAGACCCCACTTGCCCCAAAGCATGCTGGGAAGGGCTCAGGTTTGGGCTGCTTGTAAATGAAAGCCCTGTGCTGTTCAGGCCCAAAATAGCTTTCGAAAAAAATGCAAGAATGCAGACCAGGCTGCGGGTCTAACAGAAAAAACAAACTTCACAGGCGCCACCTCCCCCCACTTTTACTGTCCAATTTACTGTTTATTTGTTTGCATTAATAATAATATCGCCCTATGAAGCGTGTGTGGCCGGCTGCTCGAAACATACGCATGCAAACAAATGCTTTTTAGATTGAAGAGGTGTGTGTGTGTGTGTGTGTGTATCTGCTCAGCCTTTAATTGCCTACATTAATCATTTCCACATGGCCACTGACAGTTCCATCTGCCGCTGACGCGTGTCTCTCTCAGCTCGTCAGAGAAGCGCACGGTGACACAGGTGGCATCCACTTCCTGCGGCTTTGTGTCCTTTCTTCAACATTCAGCTCGTACTTTTAAACAGGTCGCCTTCATCTGCCGCCGATGGAGGGAAGTGTTTATTGCACGTGGCTTCTAGTTAGGAGAATTTTCCATCTCTCTTAAAAATACCTGCATATTTTACCTTCTGTGCTTTGACAATGTGTTTGGCTTTTCTTTTAATCAGGATTGGATTTTCCACGATCAGTATCGTCACCTTGGGGGTTACTTTGTGAAGCAGCGTTAGCGTGTTATTTATTTATTTTTTCTTCAGGGTTAATATGTATTCATGGACTACCTGTTAGTTGTTCCCCTGTGTAGTTGCATTTACTTTTGGAAGATTGCAGCTCATTAACAAGAGCTATAAATACATTTGGAGAGAATCAGTAAAACACAGCAGTAGGAGAGTGTGTCTGAGACCATGTCCACACAAAGCTGTTTTTTTTTTTTAACTGAGATTTTTCAACTTTTTTCTGTCCACACAACACTGTAACACTACGTGTTAAAAAAAAAAAAAAATTTGTCCTAATCAACTGGGAGCCAATCAGAAGCCAAGACAATACGTCATTGCCAACGACACATCAAAATATCTGCTGTTCCTCTTCATAATGGAAACGGTTAATCACTGTACATATCACACTATAGATTAGCAACTTAAATAAGTCTCAGAAATGCCTGCCTGGGTCTACTCACGATGAAATGTACCATCAGTATTCAGGAAGGAAGAATTATATTAACATGTATAAGTAAAAGCACCTCATAAGTAACAGCATTATACACTATAACACGTGAGATCTGGTATCTTTCACTCCACATTGGGAGTTACAAAGACATATTACTTTAACTCAGGTTACACACATTCCAGCAGTGTATGTGTGTGGGTCGGAGATTATATTCATATGTTCTTCCATATTTCTTTCATCTCTCAGCACTGCAGGATGAGGCGCCATGATTCAAATCAGCCATGTCAGTTAGGAAAACTCATGCACATGTACGTTTACGGTCAACATGTTGTTTAATTAACACCAAAAATATGCACTGGTGTAACAGCACGTCCTGTTGCACTGCAATGTAAAGTCACATAAGAGCAGGTTATGGACTGCAACTTACATTACTATGTACCCTTCTCCCCAGTTCATTTGATAAGTGTGAAAACTCTATAAGTGAATCGTACCGGTCCACAGATCAACCAGTCATGCCTGGGTCGACTCAAAGCAGTAACTCAAAGCCTTAACCATTTGAACCCCCACTGCCCATTATGCATGCAACATTATTAGTAATGGGAAAGCTGAGTGCCAGGGGGAATCAGACACAGGCTCAGGAAGAAACTGTCTTACCTGATATGAAAACGCTCGCACAGAACAGACTGAAGGTTTGGAGTAAAGAACTTATATATACAGTATAGAGAGAGAGAGAGAGATTGTTCTTGTGAGATTATGTAACATGATCTAATTCCTAATTTGTAATTAAAATTGGCTGTCATCATAGATAATCCTTAGCAGCACGGGAAGTTCAAACAGTACTGTTATTTTATTCCAAATGCGTGTGTATGTGTATGCAATTGAGCGAGGAAGAGTTGAAAAAAGAAACTAAACCATAAACCTTTTCAGCTATTCAGCACACATATAAACGACGAGGGGGAGGGGTTTTGGTAATGCGCTACCCATTCAAATGATGTATTTCATTTACATCATGTATGTCAAATCATTGTAGACAGGAAGAGTGAAAAGCAGTGACGTGGACATGCAGGTCTATCTAAAACCACTGCCCTGAACATATTGAAGCAAGCGTGTTAAAAGGAAAGGAAAACCCATAAAGAAAAGAGGACAGGTTTGCTTTGGCGACTTGAATCAAAAGCCTGGCACAACTGAATCCCTTTATTTACTCACCACCCCCACTTCTCTCCTCGACACACATGCATATACACACACTGTCTCACACCACCCTCATCCTGCCTTGTAGTCCAAACCCAATCCCCCCCCCCCCCCCCCAAACTTTTTTCTGCACCATATCATTTACCAAATTCAAATGGGATGTCAGAATCCCATTCTAAAGACAGCAAGTCTTTTATTTTACTGAAATCACAATAAACACAGTGAGGCTTTCTTTTTCTCTTTTGTCCTCCAACTCTTTTGTTCCTTTTATCCGAGAGCTTTGTACTGTTACTATAACTCCATGCAAGACAAGCTAGGACTTGTAGCAGTGTAAGATCCATCTGGAGGTACCACATTACCCAAAAACTACTGACAACACACAACTCGTGCTACTGAATGATGATGAGTCTTTCATGCATATTTTTCAACAGCGTCTCGTTCTCGTTTAGAGGCCGTACCACAGGGTAGCCAGAGGGAGCAGGATATAAAGGCAGACTCTTTTCATTTGGTTTGTCCAAAACACAGCATCATAATCCTTAATCTTTTTTATGTAATAGTTTAATAGCTAATACTAAGTGCAATTCTACATGACTTTCTAAATCTCCAAATCTGACACTGTCTCAACGGCACTACGTGAATTGTTTGCGATGAGTTGTTTGGTGTGATGGGACAAACTACACAATCACTCTGCAGATGAAACACACACTGCACCATTAAAAGAAAGGTTTGGATGTTAAAGAGTGCTTGTAAAAGCAATAGCCCATTACTGTGTTTGCTCTACTTTCCCCTCACCTTTCCACAAAAGCAGATGGATAATAATTTGTATTCAGAAATCTGAGGTACATGAAAGCAGATGAATTTGATTTCCTCTCAGACTCACAGGCCCTTTCTCTCCTCTGTATTAGAAACTAGACACAAAGGTATTCACAGTAAAACCGACTCATAACAGAGAAAATCAAACAGGGCGAAAAGTATCAGTACCTCAGTGATGGCTAGCAGACGAGAAAATCACTCCACGACTGGTTGCAGTTGGAGCGTGCAGCTGGAGTAGGCATGCGTGCAGCTGGCCGCTGGATTATCACAGCTAAAATCGTGTAATGTGCATCAGGCTGAATTGGCTTTCCTTTCACACATTCTCTACAGCTGATCAGAGTGATGTACCAGAACAGGTAATTACAGAGATCAAGAGCAAGAACATCGGGACGCAGTCCTGAGGAGAGAAAAAGGAAATAATATATTGTATGTTATATATTTTTATAATTGATGCTGCAATGTTTGTTGTTTCATGGGTAGAAGTATGAAAAATTGAAGATGCAAAAGTGTTTATAGATAGATCAGGATAACAGCCAGGCTCCTTGACCGCAGCTTATCGTTATCACAGAGATTCTGCCAGGTGGTGCAACAGAAATCCTGTCAATGCCACGGAAGCCAGAGTCCATGGCAGTAAGAGTTGGAGGTGTTTTCTGGTTGGGACTCTCTCTCTGCTTCAGTCAGAGCAGGACAAGCTAGTCGATTGTGTCGGTTAGAATGCAGAAGACGGCAAATAGCACTTTCATTTGAGTGCGTTACGCAGTCTGAAAGAATTGCAGCTGGCTGGCATGATGTAACTTTGAGGACACACGTGATTAAGTCTTTATCCTCCAGGTGTGGTAGCTGCTGTATGATCGGGGAGATTTAACTGGTGGGTGGGAATTGGCCAAGACTAAATTAAGGAGAAAATCTAGGGAGGAAAAAATAGCAAAACATATACAAGTCAAATAAAAATGACCTCAGTAACCCTGTGTTTGTGTGTGTGTGTGTGTGTGTGTGTGTGTGTGTGTGTGTGTGTGTGTGTGTGTGTGTGTGTGTGTGTGTGTGTGTGTGTGTGTGTGAGAGAGAGAGAGGGAAAGAGAGAGAGGAGTTCTACTCCTCATGTGTATATGTTGCTGGCATGCCTCCAATGAAAACTGTGTGTTTAAGCTGATTGAGTTATGAATGTTCTCTCTGGCTGGAAGACTTTTTATATATGTTATTAAAGGCATAATCATTGTATTGGTTGGTAGAAAAGCTGTTTGAGTTGGATGAATGTGGAAGAAAAAAGAGTAAAACCATAAAAATGTATTTATGTTAATATCTCAATTCAGCGTTTTCCCATGTTTTGTCGCCCTTCTTGCTGAACTGCTGGTGAGTTTTGTTTCAAGCTCTGGACAGATTATATTACTGCTATTTGTTTGAGGCAAATGTTTTTGTCATTTGTCAGCAGTTTATCATAAATTTGCTCTGTAATTATATAGTACAGTTGCTCACAGCGTGTGTTTGTGTGTGAGTGAGAGAGAGAGAGAGCGTGTGGTTATGGGGCCGCTGACCTAAATGTTTGAGTATTCATCTTTCTGAAATGAGCAGCAATTTCAGCTTGGCTTTTGACACCATGTTCTCATTGATATTTAGCTTAAACTGCTGTCATGCTTCCCAGCCTTTACTTTGCATATTGGTGTGTATCAGTGTATCCGTCAGTGTGCTTGGGGGTATTTATGCTGAGGACAGTGTAGTGGAGAGGCTGTGTTTGAGAGCCTGTAGAAAGAGCGACAATGGCATTGGAGAGGAAAAGAAATAGAGATTTATACAGAGAGATTTAAAGTAGAGAGACTGAGAGGATGAGTGGCAGAAGGTGAAACAGTATTATATAGTTTTCATTTATTTATCTTCAGTTACATGTTTATCCACATACACACATTTGTGCGCCGAGTGGCAATTTTAACATGGCCTACTGGTGTATTTTTGGGAAGTGGGAGGAAAGTCACAGAGCTATGGGGTGAAGATGTGAAACACCACAAAGACGATAATCAGTTCCCAGGGGACCCTGGAGCGGTGAGGCAGAAGCACCCGCCCACAAGTGTGTTTAATTGCTGTACATTTAAAATTCATTTGTTATGTATATTTTCTTAAATGGATCAATAAAGTAATAATATACAGTATTAATCATAATTATTCGAATTATAATCACTTCTGTGACTGCAGCATAAATGGCATATTCTCTTGTGAATTCTGTTGCTTCTGTTGAATTCTGTTGCTTCACCTGTCTTAGAAGCTGTAATATAAGAACAAATAAACCCAGTGTAAAAATAAAAAGAGCTGTGGATGGCTGATCTACAATCAAAACAAGACTTATGAGTCACTTGTGATTTTCTGTTCACTCTGTTAACGTCAAAAACACAATACAATTTATGTTGTTATTTTAGTTATAGTAAGTGACAGCTTAAGTTTGCTTAATTATTTAATGTATTTATCTACCTGGAAAGAATTTGCTGCTTTGCTTAAAACACTGCTGCTCTAAAATTGCTAATTGAATTAAAAATATTAGTGGGGCAATGGTGGCTCAGGTCGTCGAGGTTCTGTGGTGCTGTTGAGTATCAGTGATTTAAACCTTGCCACCGCTGGATCGCCATTGATTACCTTGTGCAAGACCCTTAACCCTACAACCCCAGTGCAGTCCCAAGCCAGGTTCAATCCTATGTGGTAACCCCTAGGATAAAAAGGGACAAAGTGCAGGGGAAAAAAGGGAAGCAAAAATATTTGTGCAATAATTTAATGCATAAGTCATTGGTTATTTTTTGTGTTTGTGTACTTCTTTACAGAAGTAGTTAACGCCTGTTAATTTATATACTTCTTAGCCAAGTTAAAAGTTGCAGGTTCAGAAGAATCAATAAAATTACTCAATTAAACGTGTTGTAGCAATCTTCATCCATTTTCAGTAATTTTATTGATTCTTCTGAACCTGCAACTTTTAATAATAAAACATTTCTTCTGTGAAGTTGATGGTACACCACTAAACCTGGAAGGATAGTGTTGTACCATCAACTTTACAGAAGAAAAGTTTTCAGAAAATCTATGATTGCAGAAAAAACGCTCGGTGAATTTGCAGAAATATTTTATCTGTCCAAATGTAAGTAAGTATACTTATAAAAGTACATAACCTCATTTTACAAATATCACATGGAAAAAAATATTTCCAATGACTAGCTGTAATTTTAAATTGTATATATTTTTCTGCATATTCTGCATATGCTGAATGTTCATCTGTTTCCTAAATATTTTTTGACAAGCTATGTAAACATCCGTAAAAAAACATTATTATACAAGAACGGAACATTACAGTTTATTCCACATGAATGCACCTTTATGTTATCATATTTTATAAGAATCAATACAATCAATACAGATTGATTCAAGTCAGCGACAGTACACCACCTCACCATGTTGACCAGGTCAAATGACCTTGGTGTTTACTTTGAATCCAGGGAAAAAAACAAGCAATAAGAACTATCAAATTAACATTTCACTTCAAAGTACCAAAAATCATCCTACAACATGAATCATTATGGTGAACTCAACATTTTTAGTGATTTCTGTTTTGACAGTGGATCAGGATAAAACACGTCTTCACAAATTGGGTGTGTGTACAGTATGTGACTGAGAGACTGAGGAAGCTGGTGGTGGAGTTGTTGGGAGGTAGCAGTGCAGTCCAAATAATTCTGTGTTTAGATTGTGTGTGTTTGGAAGTGTTTCCAGTCCTGTGTTGTGAGTTTTGAATGACTTGAGTTGAAAGGCTTTGGCTCAGAGATTATGTGCAGCTCATGAGATTGATATAGAACTGGACCAGCATTGACTTGAGCTCTGGGACGAGCCACTATCTCTTGGCTTGAATGTGGCATCTGTTAAAAAAGAGATGAAACCTATGTAAGCTCACGACCTTAGTGTGAATAACACTTTTTTTAAACTTAATAATAATTTTTAGAATTGTGATAAATTACCATTTGACATGTAAACCTTACCTGACCATGTCATAAAAAAAAAAAAAAAATTGTCATATTTAATTAAGAGCTAATAACCCTGACCTGCAACAGTTACTTTCAAACGTGGGCCCTTCTTCATTTTCTGACACATAATGCTCTTGAACAATATTAATAAAATGGCTTCTTGAACAGCAGTTACACCACCTTGACACTTGAAGAAAAATGGCTTGAGTAACATGATTCCCCAAATAATTTGTAATATTTTAAAACAATGGTGTTCAACTATCTATTTTTTATTTAATACTATTTGAGGATTTAAGATAGAAAGATACAAGATACACCACATAGACATTTTTGCAACAATTTTATAAATAAGTGATTATGTATTTTTTTTATATTAGTGTGCTTTATTTTATACGGCGTTGTATAATAAAAGGAATATAATAAATGAGTTCTGATGTAACAGGCATAGTTGAGTTGTTTCCATGCCAAGTTACTTTAATAAACAGACAAAAATCTGCTGGTTTTTCCTGAATGGTAACTTTTCTCTGTACAGTGGAACCCTGTCCTGTGCCACAGCTGCCAGTTTCAGTTACACACCTTGCAGGATAAAGTCATTAAGCAACTGATTTCAAACAATTTGGAAGTCTTCATTAAAAACCAATATCTGTACCTACTAGTTTCTGTGAGATCATGTGAAATATCACAATGATAAAAACTTTAAAAAGCTTTTTGCTTTAGAGTAGGCATGACATTTACCAGAACCGCGTCTGAGTGTCGTGTGATGTGTCCCACATGCTTTGTGCCCATCATTGCAGGGCAGGAAAACTGATTGTTGGGGTACGAGCCCTTCACATTTACATCTCTCACCAAACTCTCTCCTGTCTCTGCTCGGAGCTCACCGTCCCCCCAGTTCTCTCCTGTTTCTCACTGAACAGGCGCTTATCTGAGAGCTACCTTTAAGACCCACATTTGTACCCTAGGATTGCCTTCTATTTCAAAGTTCTGATGACAATCACATATATAGACATAGCTGAATTCTTCTACACACTCATAAGGCAGAAGGCGACAATTAATTTATAAAGTAAAAATGTATATATTTACTTTTTTTTTCATCTCTGAATGCTAGAATGAACATAGTGGTGTCTATTGCATTTATAAACATTTTAAAATATTTAATATGTGATCCAAAAATAAAAACCTTGCTGACTAGACTCAGTCACAGTTGATCTTTCAGTTTATTGTTCTTTGCACATTATAGCTTCAGCACTAATTAAGTGCAGTGTGTACGTACAGTATGATCCACGCAGTGTGTACGTATATATATAAGATGTCAGCTTGGTAGCTGTTTACCGTTGTTTAACCCTCCTGACTCACGCACATCACATGTCTCAAAAACATGATCTCCCCATTTTGTGTAGGGGTTGCTCTCATTTCACACAGATCTCGTCTCTCTCCTGTCACTACCTCCACTGCTGGATTGGGAGGTGTTGGACAACCAAATGGACCCCAAGAAGTATTTGTCGTATTACATTGCTGGATTTTAGTGCCTTATTGTCTTCATTTGTTTATGCATTCAGTGTTTACAATAAGCAGATTATATAAACAGTACCTGCATGACTGCGTGCATCATTACAACACAACAGATGGCAAACTGGAAACGTAGTATAGTGTGAGCAGTACAGACATTCAGACTTTAAAGCACTTGCCATTACAGAGTAACATGATATTTAGTCATAAATGTAAAGGTAGGTTGGTTAGGTATTATATGCTGCACATTCGATTATCTGTAGTGTATGTGCATTAATGATAAACAATCGAAGCTTCAGTGGTTCAGTGTGATCAGATCTCCCCTCTGCCAGTACATGAATTATCTGGACCATTTATCTGAACCATCACTGTGGTTCCCCTAGATTAGGTTTTAAGCTTTTTATCAGATTTCTCTCCTATGTGTATGTGGGTGTGTATGTGTCTGTGTGTGTTGGGGGGGGGGGGGGGGGGTGTCAGAGAGACTATGAAGATATCTACATCTACATCTAGGCATTTGGCAGACGCCCTTATCCAGAGCGACTTACATTTTTTTTTTTTTTATCTTATGTCACTGTCATTGACTGCAGCAAGTAACCTGCCAGGTATTGGGGATAAATAAAGGAAAATGTGTGTTGGGTCTATTAATGTTTGTTTTATTTAGAATTTACATATGCAGCACTGGAAATTAGATATACCTTATAATAATATAACACAAAATGATCAGTGTATCATTTTTTACTTTTATAGATGTGTAAAATGAACAGTTTTAGTTTATAAACTACTGAGAACATTTCTCTCAAATGCCAAATAAAAATAAAGGTAGAGCATTTATTTAAAGATATTGATGACACATCAAAACAACAAAATGAATTCAGTGTCTGCAGATCTTAAATAAGACAAAGAAAACATGTTCAGTTTTAAGCATTACGCTACTAATGCTTTAACTAAGGAACATTTAGAAATCTGCATTTAGTGGAATAATCCTGATTTGCAATCACCGCTCTTTTGTGAAAGACAGCCTGATTCGAACTCTCCTCACCGAGCATTTCATCTCAGCTTCAGTTCGGCACTGTGTTTGAAGGTCACTCGATGTCATCCTTTGGTTATTGAGTGACATTCGGATGAGTTTGCGGTCCTCTCTGTCAGTAGAGATTAGATTTCACAGTCTAGAGCTTTGTTGTCCCCAGTGTCTGCTGCTCGACCTTGTTCTTGTGTACTGCTAACTTTTAAATTTTAAGGATAAAAACAACCTGATGCTCAAACTATCCCTGTTTCAGTAAGTCCAGGATTGAATCCTTCATTATCTTACTTAAAACTTTTTTTGGGTACAACTCTTTTGGTTCTTGTTTTTTTTTTTTTTTTTTTACAATTCCAGTTATCTTGGAGTTACTACTAACACTGTGTTGCCATCCAGCTGGTTATATTGCAAGAGAAGAGCAACAAACACAACAGTGGTTTTATACTTTTCCTTATTTGGTTCAGGTGATCATACTCTCAGTACTTCATGAAACACAGAGAGGTGTACTTGTGTTGAAATTTAACAGACGCTAGAATGGAATCGTTGCCATTCTTGTAGAGATGCTGATTTAAGAAAATGCAGTGGTCTCATTTTTTCCAGAGCTGTGGGGGGTAGAGAGAATAAGCAGCACCTGGTTACCAAGTGTTTCGAAGGCCTTACATTTAAAGTAACATCTGGTATGTGAGGGCTCTGTATACTCATGTACATAGCATTCCTATGGTGTATTCATTAGAAATGAGTTCTAAGTAATTACAACACTGGAGTTAGTTATATCGCTATTATGGTGCCTTAAAAGTGGCAATTTACATTACTTTATAGTTATTTTATACTAACTGAACTAAAAGCAGCCCTGCTATAAACTGGCTTAAACTCAGGAACTCCAGGGATGAGCGTAGGAACCGGTAGTTGAGAATGTCTAACAAGATTGGAATCACTTGTAGAGGATTCTTGGGCTGTTGCTTCATGCTCACCATCTTGGTTCACCATTTTGTCCTGTTAAGAAAAACTCCATGGGCAACACTCTACCTCCTGACAGAGGCTTTTGGTGTGAAATGATGTTGTTATAATGCTGTCAGTCTTCACGAGGTACCCTGAACCATCAGTCACTCACCAGCCGTCAAGCACCACTGATCCACTTTCACTGGGTGTGACACTGGGTGTCAGTTTGTTGGCAAACATGCTGATGATGTGCATGATCAAAAAGATTGCAACTGGGTTTATCTAACCACAGTTCCCACGCAGATGTTTTTCACCCCAAACTGTCTAAAGTCTAAAAATAACAGAGTGAACAGAACAATCTAAAAGTCTTATCTTCTGGCTTTTTCTGTCCTTCACCATCCTTCTTGCTGTAGGGTGACAGTGTGACCATGGCTCTGATTCCTGACAAATTTCTAACTCTTTCAAACATTTACAGCGTTTAATTATGACTTAAGTGTGCGTAATGCTATTTTAGACTGCTTATGCTTGTAATTTCCTCATAGCTGACGCACATACAATAGAGAAGTAGAAAGTGCAACATCGAAAACACTGTAGTAAAGACGTCCAATGATAGACAAAGCTTGTGTTGTTTGTGTGTCTGGAAAGAGCATGTTGACTGGTGGAGACGTGTCCCGTGTCCATTCACACACTGCTAAACATCTCTGTGCTTATATGGACCTTATATTATTGTGCTGGAACTTCTGGGTTTTGGGTGTCTGTATGGTTTGGACAGCTTCTCTGCTGTGTGTGTGTGTGTGTTTATGACCATGCACCATGTCGATATAGAAATACACAGCAGTCCTGAACTAATAGACTGCACACTTTAGTCTCAGTTTGCATTTTAAGGCATGACACATCCTGTGGCTTAGAGCCAAATTTGAACACCTTTATCGCCCCATTGCTCTCTCTCTCTCTCTCTCTCTTTCTGTCTCTCTCTCTCTCTCGCTCTCTCTCTCTCTCTCTCTCTCTCTCTCTCTCTCTCTCTCTCTCTCTCTCTCTCTCACACACACACACGCACACACAAACCCACCCACCCACACACACACTCCATTCCCCCTCCATACACACATATGGATGCAATCATGTACCCGGTGTACCGTTGCCCCTGATCAGTATAAATAAATTCAGACTTGGCTTTGCTCATGTCTGCTAAGAGAGCGTCAGTGTAGTCTTTCCTCTCACTACGCTAGCCTCTAAAAATAAACAGTTTCATCACAGGAAGTTCACCACAGAGCATGAGGCTGGGGCCAAAAAAAACACACAAAAAAAACAGTCATTATATATGCATCTTAAAGCATGTCCTCATATTTTCTTTGTCAAAGCTTTTAAGACTGGGCCACATATTTTCCAATTCAAATGGGCCATTGTGTGCCCGGACATGACGTAGTGCGGCGTTTTATTTTCCGGTACAAATCTAAGAGTAGTTGGTTCCGACAAAAGGAAGGACATCCGTTGGGTACATGTTTGCATAATAATTTATTCCCCTTTAATTGAAATTGAGTTCCAGTTGTTACGCAAAAAAAACCCACTTATACTCGTTATCGTCTGTGGGTTTTGTGTTTGGCTTATTTTTGTAAACGTATAGCCTGGTGTTCACCTTAAAACTTTATAGATTCTAATGTCTTGGCCACATCGGTGGTTTGTTTTTAATAGCCTTTCTGTATACATGTGCTTTTCTATGCGTTTTTAGAACTATGTTGTGTGTGTCTTTGTGTGTGTGCACAGGTGTACCTTAAGGCCCCGATGATCTTAAATGGAGTGTGTGTGATATGGAGAGGTTGGATTGACCTGACCCGTCTGGATGGGATGGGTTGTTTGGAATACGATGACGAAAGAGCACAGGTATAACCAGGACACATAAGCACTCCGTCAAGCTCTTACTTTTCAATAAAACTTTTCAGTTTGTCGGATTTCATCTGCATGGACATTATATGGTATACTCCCTGTGTGTGTGTGTGTGTGTGTGTGTGTGTGTGTGTGTGTGTGTGTGTGTGTGTGTGTGTGTGTGTGTTTGTGTGAAGCACGAGGACGCTCTCGCGCAGGCTGCCTTTGAGGAGGCTCGCAGGAGGACCCGTGATTTCGAGGACAGGGATCGTTCGCACCGTGAAGACCTGGAGGTGAGTGGGTGTGTTTGTGTGTGGTAGTGGTGAATGACAGATTAGTGCATGCATACACAACAGCATATTCTGTATATGTAGAAATGTGGTGGGACAAAAAGGCAACCCCGTTGGTGTGTATGACCAGGTGGATGGTCTGTGTCTTTACGTGTGCTGTTGCTTGCTGTATTTTCTATTGTCCTGCAGTTATACTTATTCTGCTAGCATCTTTATTACAGCCACTAACATAACGTATGATGCTTAGAGCTAATTGTTACTTAACAGAAATAAATGAGTATATGCTAAATGCAGCTGAGTTGTTACTAGGGTTAAGTGTGTGTGTGCGTGTGTGTGTGTGTGTGTGTGTGTGTGTGTGTAATACATGTGCTTTAATTGTTGATTTGTGGCTCAGTGCATGCAGAATCTTTGCTTAGTACAGAATAATTCTGAAATCGATCCAAACTGCGCTCTTAAGATGAAAACCAAATTGTGTTTTTTAGGACCCTGTGGCATCAAAAATCTGGGACTGATGGCAATCATGGACCAGGGTCTGTCTCTTCTGCTTCTCTCTATCCCTGTGTCATGCACTAAACCATGTCTGTGCCTGTAAGTGTGTGTGTTTGCGTGCGTGTGTGTGTGGGTGTGTGTGCGTGCGTATGTGAGACTGCATGGGTTTGTCTTTTTTACAGATGTTGTGTTAGAGCATGTGCATGCATCAGAGCAGCTTGGTCTGTGTATTCATGCTTAATATGTGTTTCTGCGCTTTCTGGTTTATATTCTACTGTAATACCTCAGTCATGATCCTTACATCAAAACCTTATGTCAAAACCTATTGAGCACATAAAGGTTATTATGCTTTACTATTATTGCCACAGAACGAACAAAATGAAACAGCAGAGCAATTAAACTGGGAAAGCGAAATATTTGTGCACCTTGTTATCTTCTCCCTCCCTGATACTAATGATGCTTAAAATTATTTTAAAAGGGAAAGGTGTAAATATTATAGATATAGACTCACAGTATTAGCTAAAAAACATAAATACTGCACGAAAAATATTGCAAAAATATTTAATTTCCTTTTGTAATTTAAAAGACTTAAAAAATGTTTTAAAGTGAAACTCTCATATATCCATTACAAGTAAAGGTTGTTATTTTTGTTTAGACGATTACAGCTTACAACCCATGAATGTTTTATTTGGAGTTTGAGTAAATTGCTATTCATACAGCATAAACACTGTGTATCTCTCAGTCTAGTTCAGTAAACGCATGGGGAAAACTGGTAACTTGACAGTTGTCAAAAAGACGATCATCGACACCCTCTACAAGGAGCGTAAGCCTCAGACGATGCTGTATGTTCATGCAGAGTTGACTGGAAGGGAAAACGTGGTATGAAAAGGTGCACAAGCAACAGTGATGACATCGTCAAGAAAAGACAATTCAAGAACTTGGGAGAGCATCAGTGAGGCTGGAGTCAAAAGCACCGTACACAGATGGGTTAAAGAAATGCGCTACAACTGTTGCATTCCTAGTATCAATCCTCTCCAGACACAGAATGTCAAAATTCTGTTGTACTTGGGCTAAGAAGAAAAAGGACTGGTCCTGCTCAATGGTCCAAATTGAAAGGAAATTTTGAGTTTCATTTGGAAATCAAGCTCCCAGAATCTGGAGGAAGAGTGGAGAGGAACAGAATCCAAGTTGCTTGAAGTCCAGTGTGAAGTTTTCACAGTCTGTGATGATTTAGGGTGCCTTTTCACCTGCTGGTGTTCGTCCACTTTGTTTTTTCAAGTCCAAACCAGGAGATTTTTGAGCACTTCATGCTCTGACAAGCTTTATGAAGCTGCAGATTTCATTTTCCTGCAGGACTTATCCCCCGTACACAGTGCCAATACGATGGGTAACTGGTTTGCTGACCATGATTTTACTTTGCTTGACTCACCAGCCAACTCGCCTGACCTGACCATCAGAGAAGATCTATATGTCGCAGGCAGATCACCTCCACACCATGCTGCATTGGCTAAGTAATTCATGCTAAAGGAGCCAGGCCAAGAATTGAGCGCACAAATGAACAGAATTTTATTCTGAATTTCTATAATTCTATAATCTTAAGAAACATTCTTATACTTTGAGATACTGTATTTAATGCTGTAATCATCACAATTGAAACAGAAAAGGCTTTTATGTTACATGTAAAGAATCTGAAATATGAGTTTTGTCACGACACGTCAAGCCAAAGTCTTGCTTTTACTCAAATCTTGCTTTTACTATCACCACTCTTCTGGCTCAGTCATACACAAGCACTCACTAATTCCTGTCCGTGATCGACTCACAATCTGCCTGTGGATCCATCATGCCCACTGCTGGCCCCCTGACAGAATAAACTGGCCAAAAGGAATGGATCCAGCAGAGGCAGCTCGCCTGAGGGGGGCATTATAGAGCCAAGGAGCCCTCTTAGGCACACATCAGCAGGAAATCACACAGATAACCAACACACTTCAAACCATCACAGAAACCCTGCAATCTCTTTCCGTTCAGATTCGAAATCAGCCACCTCCTGCAGTTTCTCCTCAACTTCCTCCTCCAGTGCTCTCCCCAGCACAGGAACCACGTCTCCCTGCTCCACCTACCTATGATGGAAATCCAGCCACGTGTCGTTCCTTTCTATCTCAATGTTCCCTCGTTCTGGAGCTACAGTCCACATCATTTCCCACAGAGCGTTCTAAAGTTGCCTATATCATCACCCTCCTTACTCGAAAGGCAAGAGAGTGGGGAACGGCTCTGTGGGATGCCCAAGTTCCATGCTGCTTCACTTATAAGACTCTTACTGACGAAATGAGGAGGGTTTTTGGTCAATCCTTTGCAGGGCATCAGGCAGAAAGCCAAATACTTCAGTTACGCCAGGGAGTACGTTCTGTTTCGGATTATGGCATTGATTTTTTCGGACTCTGGCCCCCTCGTGCGACTGGGATGAAAAGGCCCTTTTTGACTGCTTCCTACATGGGCTTTCAGACCCAATTAAAGACGAGCTCGCGGCTCGAGAGCTCCCATCGGACCTGCAGGGACTCATTGACATAGCAACACGTTTGGACGGCCGCAAGCGCATTCGGCAATCGGAACGGCAGTCATGTCTTACACCATGCGCCTCGGCACCAGCCTTAGTCACCCCCGAAGCACCCCCTGAACCCATGCAGATAGGCCATACACGCATCTCACCGAAGGAACGCCAGCGCCGCAGAGACGATGGCGCCTGCTTCTACTGCGGACAGGCTGGTCACGCTGTACGTTCCTGCCCATTAAAAGGTCAGGCCCCCCCGTAATTCTGGGGATACAGGGGGGCCCAGCTTCTAGTTCTTCCCCGGACCGACGATCATGTTTTTCAGTGACTTTGACTCATGATGATCAATCTTATGCCACTTATGCCTTAGTGGATTCCGGGGCCGACCAGAACTTAATTTCTTCCTCTACTGTGTCCAAGTTTCAAATTCCTCTCACACCCCTACACCAACCTTTCACTGTTCAGGCCCTTGATGGTAGCAGACTTACACCCATTACTCATCGCACTATCCCCATTACCTTACAGTTTTCAGGCAATCACACTGAAACCATCACGTTCCTAACCATTCAAAACGCTCACGCACCCATCATGTTGGGGCTCCCTTGGCTAAGACTACATAACCCCCACATTGATTGGGTTAAAAGGAGCATCCTTGATTGGAGCCCCGCCTGCCTCTCCTCATGCCTATACTCAGCTCTTATGGGCCGTACCTCGCCTTCGTCACGAGAGGATATCCCCGATTTATCCAAGGTCCCCACTGAATATCACGACCTACGACAAGTGTTCAGTAAGTCACGGGCTATCTCCCTACCTCCTCACCGCCCCTATGACTGCGCAATTGACCTCCTTCCCGGCACCTCTCCACCTAAGGGGCGACTCTACTCCCTCTCTCAACCTGAGAGAGAGGCCATGGAACAGTACATTAATGAGTCACTTGCCGCAGGGATTATCCGCACATCATCATCACCAGCGGGAGCAGGATTATTTTTTCGTTGAAAAAAGTCCCTCAGACCTTGCATTGATTATAGAGGATTAAACGAGATCACGATAAAGAACTGCTACCCTCTTCCGCTAATGTCATCCGCCTTCGAACTCCTCCAGGATGCCCATGTCTTCACCAAGCTAGACTTAAGGAACGCCTATCACCTGGTCAGGATATGGGAAGGTGATGAGTGGAAGACTGCCTTTAACACCCCCACCGGCCATTACGAGTATCTCGTAGTTCCGTTTGGCTTGACCAATGCGCCGGCCGTGTTTCAGGCCCTCATTAATGACGTCCTCAGGGATTTCCTCAACGTCTTTGTTTTTGCGTATCTGGATGACATCCTAATATTCTCACGCTCTGCAAAGGAACATAAATGTCATGTACGTCAGGTCTCTCAATGGCTATTAGAAAATAAACTTTACGTCAAAGTAGAAAAGTACGAGTTCCATTGCACCTCCACCTCTTTTTTGGGTTACTCCATTTCCCCTGCAGGCATCCAGATGGACCCCACCAAGGTCAAGGCAGTCACCGACTGGCCGACACCATCTTCAAGGCATGAACTCCAACGGTTCCTGGGGTTCGCTAACTTTTACCGCCGCTTCATTCGAAACTATAGCACGGTGGCGGCCCCACTCACGACACTCACCTCATCCAAAACCGTGTTCCGATAAGGCCTTCAAGGAACTTAAGCGCCGCTTCACCACGGCACCTGTCCTCATTTTTCCCGACCCTCTCCTCCAGTTTGTCGTGGAAGTGGATGCATCCGAGACAGGAGTAGGGGCTGTCTTGTCACAGAGATTCCCTGAGGATAACAAACTTCACCCTTGCTCCTTTTTCTCCCGCCGTCTCACTCCCCCAGAATGGAACTATGGCATAGGGGATCGTGAACTCTTGGCGGTCAAGCTGGCGCTCGAAGAGTGGAGACATTGGTTAGAGGGGGCAAAACACCCCTTCCTTGTTTGGACTGACCACCGTAACTTAGAGTACCTGAAGACAGCGAAGAGGCTAAATTCACGTCAGGTACGATGGTCACTGTTCTTCTCTCGGTTCCAGTTTACATTATCATACCGTCCTGGGTCTAAAAATGTCAAGCCTGATACCCTCTCCACACCCCAGGACATGTCCATGCCTGAGATGATTCTCCCCCCTCATTGCCTCGTGGCAACGACCTGTCTGGATGTGGAGCACCTCGTCCAACGGACTCTCAAACGAGAACCAGGCCCAAGTGTTGTTCCCCCAAACAAGCTCTTCGTTCCCGCCTCTGTTCGCCCTCAGGTGTTGGAGTGGGCCCACAGTTCCAGATTGGCCTGCCACTCTGGGGTGACACGCACTCTCTTCCTCCTTAACCAACGCTTCTGGTGGCCCACCATCAAGGAGGACGTCAAGGATTTTGTAGCTTCCTGCGATGTCTGTTCCAGGAATAAGACCTCCTGAGGGTCTACTGAGACCTCTCCCCATCCCTCACCACCCCTGGTCCCACATTTCCATCGACTTTGTCACTGGACTACCACCATCACACAATCACACCTGTATCTTGACCATTGTGGATCACTTTTCTAAAGCTGCTCATTTCATTCCACTACCCAAGCTTCCGTCTGCTAAAGAAACTCCTGATCAACCACGTCTTCCGAATTCATGGACTCCCCAACGACATTGTTTTGGACAGAGGCCCCCAGTTTTCTGCCCAATTCTGGAAAGCCTTTTGCACTCTCATTGGCGCCAGTCCCAGTCTCTCATCTGGTTTTCATCCTCTGACCAATGGCCAAACGGAACGGATGGCCTCTCAGGACCCATCCTCCTGGAGCCACTTCCTCCCCTGGGTTGAGTATGACCACAACTCGCTCCCTACTTCCTCCACAGGCATGTCTCCCTTCCACTGCTGTCTGGGTTATCAACCACCCCTTTTTTCGGCCCAGGAAGAGGAGGTAGCTGTTCCCTCAGCCCTAACCTTCATCCGCCGCTGCAAAAGGACATGGCAACGGGCCCGCAAGCAGCTTTTGCGCACAGTAAGCACCTTCCAGCGCCAGGCTAACCGCCACCGGTCGTCAGCCCCCCGTTATTGCATCGGCCAAAGGGTTATGCTATACACACGTGACCTTCCCCTCAAGACCACTTCAAGGAAGCTCTCTCCAAGGTTCATCGGCCCCTTCACAATCAACCGCATTATTAATCCATGCTCTGTACGACTCTCTCTACCCCTCTCCATACGCCGGATTAACCCCACCTTCCATGTCTCTCAGATTCGCCGCCTGGTCCCTTGCCCACTGTCTACACCCCCCCAGCCTCCCCCACCCCCTCGACTCATAGATGGGGGCGAAGCCTTCACTGTTCGTAGGCTCCTCAAGTCTCGCCGCCGCGGGTGTGGCCTCCAGTACCTAGTAGACTGGGAGGGCTATGGTCCAGAAGAGAGAAGCTGGGTACCCGCCAAATTCATCCTAGACCGTTCTCTAATAACTTCCACAGACTTCACCCCGAAGCACCCACGAGAACGCCTGGAGACGTCCATAGAGGGGAGGGTACTGTCACGACACGTCAAGCCACAGCCCCGTCGTGATCACCTGAGAACTCCCATTCCACACTCTCAACCACTTCTTACACCCTACCGCCTCACTCTCCGCTCTCCACACACCTGTACGCTATCAGTGATCACCTGTCATGCCTATATAAACCACACTCTGCCACCACCAGGTCGCCAGTTTATTGTGTGCCTCACCAGCCCAATATACCAGCGTTTCTTCTCGTCATAGTCTGGCTAGTTATCGACCACATTTTGTTTCACCGACCACGTCTTTGCCTCTCGCCCTTTGAATTCTAGTTTTTTGGATTTTGCCATTATCGACTGCTTACCTGTTATCGACCACGAGCCTAGATCACGGACTTTCTCTCTACTCCCCGGCTTCGACCCTCGCCTGTTTACGACCACGATTTATCCTCGCTCCGCGCCGAGCTCACGCTGCCTACTCCAACCGGCTCACACAGCTCTCTCTTCCCACGTCGACTCTGCATGCTCCCGCTTCACCGCAAGGATCAGGTTTCACACGCCGGCATACATATCGGATCGCGCCTTGCTCGCGCCAGCTCTGCGCGCTTCCGCATTTCAGCGATACTTCTCCTGCTCACACCGCAGCGCGGAGCTAAACTCAAGTCTCGCTTTTACTATCACCACTCTTCTGGCTCAGTCATACACAAGCACTCACTAATTCCTGTCCGTGATCGACTCACAATCTGCGCGTGGATCCATCACGCCCACTGCCGGCCCCCTGACAAGTTTCACTTTTTAAATGAAATTATGAAATTGTATCATGATATTAAATTTTTTTTTGACGCAGTGTATATCGTGCTAAAATGGGTATAAATGTTGTTCTTCCATCAAGGAGGACGTCAAGGATTTTGTAGCTTCCTGCGATGTCTGTTCCAGGAATAAGACCTCCTGAGGGTCTACTGAGACCTCTCCCCATCCCTCACCACCCCTGGTCCCACATTTCCATCGACTTTGTCACTGGACTACCACCATCACACAATCACACCTGTATCTTGACCATTGTGGATCACTTTTCTAAAGCTGCTCATTTCATTCCACTACCCAAGCTTCCGTCTGCTAAAGAAACTCCTGATCAACCACGTCTTCCGAATTCATGGACTCCCCAACGACATTGTTTTGGACAGAGGCCCCCAGTTTTCTGCCCAGTTCTGGAAAGCCTTTTGCACTCTCATTGGCCCCAGTCCCAGTCTCTCATCTGGTTTTCATCCTCTGACCACTGCGTCAAAAAAATGTTTTTTGACGCAGTGTATATCGTGCTAAAATGGGTATAAATGTTGTTCTTCTGCTTTATTTGCTTATTTGATCTTATAACATCCAAGCAAAAGGAAAATAATTAAACTAAAAAAAAACCAGAATAAAGGGTAATTCCCTTTAATGGATGACGTCTGAAATCTTGAAAGTGAACCTACCGATTTCATAAATGTCTGAACATTGACTAAGTCATGCACGGACATCCAACTCACAGTATGATGCCACCACCACTGTGCTTCATTGTCAGCATGGTGTTATCATAAGATCTAATACAAGCTTTCTTGAGAAGTGGCTTTTTTTACTTTAAAACTCTTATACATGTGGAACACTTGTGATGTTGTCACATGCACACAATAACCACTATTTGCCCTAACATCATGTGACTCCTCTTAACTTCTCTAAGTAGTTTCCTCCACACTCTGCCACCCAGGCAGGAACTTGGTGCTACCATGCACTGTCCACTTCTTGATTGTGGACTTAATGTGGTGCTGGGGATTATTTTTAAATATTTTTTGTGCCTTTTTCCCTTTTCGTTACCCTTTCACCACTTTATCACTGGGTTCTTTTGTAAGTGCCATGCCACCCGTAGAAGATTGTTTGCTTTGAGATACACAATCAAGCACTGGCATGTTCAAGGATTCGATGTGTTTATTATGAACTAATCAAAATAATTACAATCGATCACAGGTGGAAGTCAGTCCTCTTAGTGTGCGATCAAGAAGCTAATTAGTTACACCAAATTAAGTTTACAAGTGATGATCTTAAGGGCTAATCATTGATCAAACCAAGTTATTCTCTGTCCTTTGCATTGATGTTGTAAGGTATAATGGCTAAATAAAAGGGAAAATGTTTCAATTTACGGTCATTTTTCAATACACTCTATACCTACTGTATATATTTGAGCAATGAAGAATCTGGCCTTTTCTGAATAAAATAGAAAAAAAAAAACATCCGCTAATTTTCAGCATTTTGCATTTCACTAAACATTTACTAATACGCATTTCTTGATTCATATACTTTTTTTTCTTTGGGTAAATTTTCAAAGGTAGAGTATTTACTATGGTACCAATTAAGGCAACTATTAATATGTAAGATGAATAAATCTCACACTGTATACTGTATATAATAATATATTCTGCTGTCATGTTAGAAAGCCCTCTGAGAGTTCTGGCACATTTGGGCCGATCCTTCTAGTGAAAATCAATCATATAATTTTTAATGCATTTTTAGTGGGGATAAAAATAAAGAAATCTTATTCATGACATCCAGGCAATCCATAATCTCTGCCCTTTTAATTAAACTTTAGTTAACACTTTCTCATGCAACTAGCAAAATGACGTCTTTGGTTCTTGAAGGTTCTTTTTAGATTGTGGCTGTGGAGTTTTTCTCGACTTTCCAGCTCCCTATCCCTATATTCTATTTATTCTGGAAAAGGAAATACTGGTTCGAATCTGTCCAGGAGTCTCTGCTGCTGAAATGCCTGGGCAGGGGTGGCACTATATTATCTGTGGAAGAAGACGAGGTTTTCTTTGCAAACAAGAACACATGTTTTAAGAGTAAACAAAATCCTAGAGATGACTGAGATGATGTATAGTGTGTGTGTGTGTGTGTGTGTGAGAGAGATAGAGGCTCACTTTTCTGTTTGCATGTGTAATATTTACAGCAATGGGTGTGTGCGTGTGTGTGCAAGCGTATGAGTGTGTGGTCCCACCACAGAGATGTATGAATTGGGGGGATGGGGGTAAGAGTTTAATGGCCTTCTCTCTGATGGATGGAGAATATATGGGCCATTTTTCATCCAACTTTCGGCCTTTACTGCAGGTGGGATTAGCGCATGACTGATGCTCCGGCCCAGAAAGTATTAATATATCATTAGTATTGATCATCTTCATTAGGAGTGCTGTCTCGTCCAGCTTAATCTAAGCTCTATTGACTTGTGGTACAGGCAAACACTCCTGCTTGGCTCCATATGATCAATATTGTTTTTTCTCGATATGGACACACACAGTCTTACACTAACCCACACACGCACGCACACACAAACACACACACACACACATACACACACACAAAAAAAAACACCCACGTGGACACTTAGCCCAAAGTTTCTGCTGTATTACTTGTAATCCCCGGAGCCGGTAAAATACACAGAATATGCCCATAACCAAAAATTCTAACTTGTCAACTTGGGGAAGTCTTCAACTGCCAGTTCTTTCCCCATTTTAGTTGTGAACATGGCCATACGTCACATTGCCAGCAACCTGTCTGTCGTTTTAATTTACTTTACAGCACTTCTGACTTTAGGTCAGTTAGAATACAGACACAGAAGGTGGATTAAAATTGTAACACTCATCATACTAATCGCTGTTCTGACAAGGTAACCATCAACATTATAATTCTCACTGATATTAGCTGATTAGATTCACTACTTATTATTCTACGCTGTTGACTACAGTAGAACGGTACTAATAGCCACTCAGGCCTGTAACTGTTCAAATGCAGTTAAATTAGCTTTTTGTGAGCTTTAAAACAAACAAGAGACACTCAGTCATGGAGAGGTACATGAGGTCGGAATTGATGTTCCAACTTGCTAATTACCCCTTAGAGGCAGCAGGAATGCAGTATTAGCTGTAATGTGTTTTGTAGTTTGCATGGCTAATACGTAATACATTTCCAGATCGCTCATAACTATTGTGGTTTGTTGTGCTGAGGGCAAAAACCTTATCGTTTTTGGTCAGGTGAACCCCAGTCTTGGAGTCGCATTACATTTGGAGTTAAGAGCTTTGTCAGTATGCCAAGGTTTGAGTGAAATGCTGTTTTTTGTACAATTTAAATGTTTAACTTTTAATTTCTATTTAAAGGGCACAGAGATTACAAGGTTTATGTGTGCATTTAGATACTCAAAGCTCTTCGAATTAAAACTTCTCCTCATTTTGCTCTCACTAACTGCAGCATGAGTGAGTAATGGCAGTGGAAAAAGGCAGTGAAAAAAGGCATAATGGGTTTGAGCTACTGCTGATTCATCCTCATGTCCCTGTATGATCGTATAAAAACATTACAGAGGGCCTCATGGTGTATTGTTTACAGCTAAAGTTTACACACAGAGGTTGAGAAAGTTTAGCTCAGCCCCAGGCTTAGATGCTACTATAACGGTTAATCAGGTGGACGATGAGCTCACACGATGTCTGGCTCTATGTCTGCCTCTCCTCCTTGCCGTCTGCCTGATCGTCTGCCCTGATCGTCTGCCTCCATGTCTCAACATCTATGTTGGGAGAGATTTAGGCATATGCACATAAACATATGTATCCGTGATACGGGGCAGCAGTCATCTTTTTATTTTTAAATGATTTGAAGACTAATGTCTGTCCATCAAACAAAAAAAGGAGCTCCGCTTTTAGAGTCTGTAGCAGAGCTGAACTCTGCTGCCCTCTGCTGTTCTGTGCTGCAAGTCAAAAGAAGGAAAAATAATTGGGCTCTTTTTGAGGTCAGGTTTAGTATGTACATGTTCTATTTTAGGTTTTGGCGTGTGCCGATTTTAACCTTAGATGTTATAATACCTGAATGTAGCTAAATCATTGGGCGGTATGATATGCTTATAGAGCATTGTACGTTGTACACAATTCTGTTTCATCATGTAATGAATTATTGCATAAATGGCACAACATTGATTTAACATTAGTAATTGCTGACCAAACTGAATTTCTTGACTAATAAGTAACTGAATTTAGATGAAATCTAAAAATCTCTTAAATAGAAGCAATATTTAAATAATAATAACATGCAGATAAGTTAACACCTAGCTAAAATTTTACTCGCTACAGAAAGCAGCTGCCTTGTACAGTACTATAACCCATAAATGTCTTGAGTGAAAGCCAGAGGTAGTGAGTGTTCCGTCATGTCCATGATAACAGCTCTGTTCATGTTTAAGGTGTAATTAAAGCTATATTTACTAGTGTCTATAATAGACTAGTGTCTGCTCAGCTTAATATGGCTCAGTGTTTTCTAAACAAGACACAACAACAAACTGATGGTTCTTCTGTTTTTTTCTCCCAAAGAATATCGTATTATCTCCCCATCTCTTGAGAGTGTTAGAGAATATATAGGTCAAATCCTTAAACTACAAGCTACTTATAACTGTGGTCTTCTTTTTTTGTGTATGTGTGTGTGTGGCACAGCCCAGGCGACAGCAGGACCCCAGCCCTGGCTCCAACATGGGCAACACTGACGATCACAAGATGCGCTAATGGCAATCAGAAATCCAGTGGGCAGGGAAAGGGTGACACCGTCTCCATCACAACTCATCACAAATCCATCGCCCCAAATAATTACACAAGAGACCAAAGTCCATAAGTCGGGGGGGGGGGGGGGGGGGGGGATGGGGTCCATAGCGCTCCCTTGCTAAAATGTTCTGACAGGGTGTGTGTTGGTTTGGGCTGGTATTAACCTGGTTACGGGGGAATTAACGCCCTCTTCCCTCACCCCTTTCTTCTCTTTGGGTTTTGCACTATATGTTACCTTCAAATAAGTTCCCATGATGCCTTCCAGTAAGTGTTCCTACCTACATTTTCTTTCGTCCCCCTATGCAAGCTATCTTATTCTAATTTTTTGGCACTATTGTAATGCATTCTCATTATTTTTATTCATATTTGTTTGTGTGAAAGTCAAAATGTTTACTTTTTTGTATTTTTTATTTTATTTCTATATATAACGTGTGTGTCCTTGAGCTTTGTAGGAGAAACCAGTAAATGTTGCTAGTTAAATTTGTGCTATTAGGTAGGGAAAAAACAGCAAAACAAAAAGTAAAAAAAGCTGCTGTTGTTGTTGACAAGGAAGGCTTATGATTTTGTCATCATACCCGATGCTCTCAGCATCTTCGAGTCTTTTCTTGTTCGCATACATCAAAACACACTTTGAAAGCACCAAGCAGCAGGAAGCACATATTAAAGTCAATCAGCTCATATTGGCTTCCACCTTCTTTTATTCAATTTTGTTGCGTTTTTCATGTTTGTACCAGTTCAGGATCTTTTTTTCTATGCCTTGACAGAAAATGTAGGCTAGCTTTCTTTCCTTCCTACTGGTGCTGCTTGTTTGAACTCACTGCAGAAAATATGAGCAAAATATGCAACGGAATTACCTTTTTAAGTTCAATCATAAAATGATGAAATATTTCAAGACCTGGTTCTGATTTGTTTTGCTTCAGGATGTTAGTTCTTTTTAAGATTCTGGAGCTCTTGTTAAAATACAGGGTGACCGATCTACTCGAGGAAGATGAAGATTGGTGTCATTAGTAATAAAGGAATTTTTTTCAAAGCTAATGAATTAGTTGAAAGACAAGTCAAGTTAGAAATGTATATCTTTTTTCCCCCAAAGACATTATGCATATCTGTGTGGATCAAAATTCACTTCAAATGATGTTAATGTATTTGAGTTTTGAGTATTTGTCTGTTATCTGTCTGTGACACTCAAGCTTTTCACCAAAATTTTCGTATTGAGGCTTTTATAATTCAGTGGTCTAAGGTGATGCTCCCAAAATGAATATAGCCTTAAAAACACACTAAACAAAACTTAGTGGCCAAACGTACACTGCTTTATAAAAACTGAGAGATGCGGGCTCGATGCGCTACTGCAAAAACAAAATGTGTCTCTGCTTCAGCATTCGGCGTTTTTCTTTCTGCTCTGTGTGGTCAGCCATGCTATTCAACATGTAATTTACTACCAAATTGTCAATATAAATGAGACTACATTGAAGAGCTGAGCTATAAATATTCCTAGTAAAGTTTGGAACAGTGTTAATGAAACACTGCTTTTGAGGGAAAAATGCTATTTGTAGGTTTGAAATGAAATACAAGAAGAAGTGACAGTATGGAAAATTACGATGGAAATGATAGAGTATGTCAATATGCTAGGATTAGATGAATCCCCTGAAAGAAAATTCCTGAATTAATTTGCCTGTAATAATCGAATTGAAACTCTGCATTACCTGATTTAAATGATGCAGGTAGTATCTTGCCCAAGGTCAGAAACACAGCACTCAGTATGACTCTCAGTTCGGTTTTAAGATCAGTCATAGCCTACCTCTAGCTACAACCAAAAAGTTTCATAGCAGAATATATGTATGTGCAAAAAAATAAATGATTGCTCCATGTTAAGGCTGTGTTTACTTCCGTATATTTTTTCATACAATTCAGCTACATAAATCAATGGTCAGTCTCAAGCTGGTGTTACTGCCGTGTCTCGATTCTTCTTTGTACTATCCAGCAGGAAATAGGAAACCCTCTCGTACTCCCTCTTTCCCCCCTGCCAGGTGTGTCTTGTGCTCTGTGTCAAAAACTACCATCGCTGCACCTCATAACATTCTGAGATTCTGCATCAACTTTTTACTTAATGCTGGCATTAAGACAAGATACACACCAGGGAATGGATTTTCACACTTTTTTTTTAAATAAATGGTTTATTTTCTTAATTGTCGTTTAAGTTATTGATGGAGGATTGCCTTTTCATTTTCAGGTCATGCTATGAAGAATTATGTAATTCTGTTTTTATTGCTTACTTTGATCCTTAATTCCGTCAGGGCTAAAGGATGCTTTTTCTATGTTACACGGTTTAAGCTTTCCCCCGTATTTAAACAGGGAGGACTGTTAACTGAAGTGTTATGTTTGACTTGTTTCTAAATAAACTTTTTACAAATGAGTAAAGTCTAGTCTCTATGAGGTCCACACTGTTTATGGAATTGCCCTTACTGTTTCCTTAATTATGTGAAATTGTCAAATATGAAACATTTTGTGCTTTTATTTAATTGTTTAAAAAATATATTTAATTGTTTAGTGTTTTAGTGGAGTTATCTGAAGTAGACAGTTTTAAGGATCCATAATATAGAGTCAATAATAGGTTAATATTGAAATAAAACTTTTTAATCCAACGTAAAAGGTAAAATACTTGATTTTACTTTTTTTTTTTTTTTTTACTTCATGGTGGTTTGTTTTGAAACTTTTAGAGATTAATGTCTTCTGGTTTCCTTGCCTGGTGCAAATTTATCCGTTTTTTTTTTTTTTTTTGAGAGAGAGAGAGATACCACAGATGATTGAATGTCTGTCACATTTTATTTAAGTATATGCTTCCAAACAAGTGTGCTATGTATTTTGCATTATACCAGTTTCATTATAATGTAGCTCTTCTGCATGTATAAGAGCACACTGAAGCTGCTCTATGATAAGTATGCTAAGTATGCTGATTGCAGTGGCAGACGAAGTGTTGAAATGCTTCCAGTATAACGATGGGTGCCCTCACTTGTGCTGCAGAGTGAATTAATGCTGTCCATGCTGATTACAACCTGAATATAAATGACCTAACACACTGGTTGCCAAATTGTATGATACTCTGATGAGTGGGAAGTGTGCCTAACATGGTGATCCAGTTGCCCCTTTTCCTTAATCAGGCTCCTACACAAAGAGTACAGAACTACAGCAGTACATTGCAATAAGTCACTGGGTTTGTAAGCACAAATATAAGGATGCAAGTTTGGCAATGAGATGCAACAGAGCCCCAGTCTAGAGATTTTCTTATTTAAAAAGAAAAAAAAAAGGCAAGGAGTATTCTTCATTCTGGAGCGAAGGAGCTCAAATGCCTTCTTACAAACAACTGCTAGACATATACCAGAAGTTCCCTTGCTATTTCCTCCACTTTTTGTTCACACCCACCGCTCCTATCACAATACAGCTACAAATCAGGGGGGTTGGCAACCATATTACACTTCTCAAACTGCTGCAGATGAAACATTTGTGAACAATGTAAATCTGAAAGATATATTTCAATGTGCTGATTATTCTCGAGCCTCCACTTACAGTAAGTGGAGTGACTTTCCAGTGTTCCTCCCTTTGGATTGATATTCACAAAGTGAGTGTGAATTGCTTTAGAGCCTCTGCAATACCAGTGTCTTTGATAGATCAGAAAAAGCAGTGAGCTGAAAAAAAGAAACTTCACATACTTTTCTTTCATGTTGTATTATTGCCTGTCTACTGGTCAAAGGGGCACGAGTGACATAAAAACCGCTCATGTAATCCCACTAATGAAAGCTCTTACAGTAGATTAAACCGTAAATGTGTAAAATGAAAAGGATTTTTATTCCTAACCCAATCTGTTCAGTCTATTGGCATGAGGCTCAATGTTTGGGCCAAACACACACACACATTTAGTCCCAACAGCAGGCAGTCTGGTACCTGCAAATGCAGACAGGTTGATATGGATACTGTAAGAGAATTATTTTATATAAAGGGAGATATTTCTACTCTCTTGCTCTATTCCTCATAGATCTGATAGTAACGTGTTAAATCTTCCCGGTTGCTATCTTCTTATCTCCTCTTGCATCTGTTCTTGAAGGTGCGAACGCTCCCACACTCACCTTATCATTTTCTCTTTATGTCTCTGTCTCTATCTCTCTCCGTCTCCTTCCCCCTCTCCCCCAACACCTCCTGATTCGTGTCTCGACAGACACCTCTCTTTACAGATACTGATGTAGGCTTCTGTACTGTCAACATCTTTGATAAGAATACAGAGTCTGCCCAGAGATTCCTTCAGAAATTTCAGGTTCGCGCAGCAGAAAGCTACAGTGCCAATAATTCAGTTGATAGGAGAGTCAGGTCTGCTTAAACCAGATTCCTTTATTTGGTCGTAGTTCTTTAAATGACATTGCTAACTAAAATGTATTTAATTATACACTGTATTTTTATATTTTATATTTTTATATTCTTACATTTTACATTTTACATTTTATATTCTATATTTTATATTTTATTTAATTTTATTCTCTTAGGTCAGGGCAGTTGCCTAAGCATTTCACTGCATATCGTACTGTGTAGGATTGTGTATGTGACAAATAAAATTTGAATTTGAATTTGAATTTGAATTTTAGTTATTTTTCATGAATGTTGAAATTAAGACTAGGTTAAGACAGTGCCAGTAGAGCCATCATCCAGACCATGAAATTTGGAAAGATCCAAATGTTAAAAAGAAAGCTGCTATGCCACCAATGATATGGAGCTTGAGAAAACTGGTGATGTAAAATTACATAGAATGATGTCCCAATCATGTCCCAATCAACAGAACAATTCCTAGACTTAAACAATCTCTTCAATTAAAGTGCTGTACCCGACACAGTGGGATGAAGAGGCGCTTCATGGAACTTGGATGTGCACGGGGACACTGCGAACCACTAAATCAATGAACCATCCAGCTGACAGATTTAACTGGCTTGCTTAGATTTAATAAGAGCTGAGAAAAACTGTGCAGGGGGAGAGAGTCCTCCAGGACCAGGGTTGGGAATCACTGATCTAGAGGAAAGCCTTTGTAGAGGAGAAAAGCTTTTGTATGCATGCATGTGTGTATAAAACTGAGCCTTCTTAGCTTTTTGTGGGCAAATAATGCAACAAACCTAATTTTAAAAATATCACACAACACACACATGTTCAACTTTTTAAAATAAACTTCTTATCGTTTTATAAACACTTATAGGAGGGAACATTTTATCTAGCTAAAATATTTTTCCCTCTGTACATGGTGTACTGTACACCATGTATAAATGTATAATAGCTCCTCTAAACAAAAAACAAAAAGAAAACCAATAAACAAACAGCATTTGCTTGTATCCACACTCATAGCTTTCCCACTGATGGTAAAAACTGAAAACTGACTGAGAGACTTTTATTTTGAAATCTATTAAACGTTTTCGCTCAGCCTACTTCCTTCTACCGTTTGACTTCACGCGCTATAATTTGGTAACTGTGTGGTAGCGTTCATTCCTGAGTGCTGTGTATTATTTCCTGCACTATGTGGGGTGTAAAAGAATGGTTTTAGCGTATGCTCAGTAACACTACCACGCCAATAATAACCCAGTTAGTGTTCAGTTACGGGTTTGCTGTTAATTTAGTTGTTTTAATAAGAGCTGCTTTGTTATTATAAACCTCAGTGTGGAGAGTCAGGGCTATGCTGAGAGAGAGACAGCTGAAGGAATCTGCCAAAGTGAGTCCTGAATCAGACCCATGTGTAAGTGTACAGTTTGGTGCTTGTGTTTTATCTGTACATTGGACAAATGTGTATAAACTGAGGTCTTGCAGGGCAAACAGGAAAAGCATCGACTATTAGCACCAACAACACTGTGCCAGTCTGTTTGTACTGTATCTTAAATCAAACATGTACATTAAATGTGTAGTTGTAATTTCTTAAAGTATTTCTTGACATATGATCATTACACAACGGCAAAACAGCATAGGAAACAGTGCTTTACAGTATTGCATGTGCTAAGGATGGCATCTGCAGAAGGCTTGTCAGATTTCTCACTGAAATTCAGTTTCACCTTGAAGTACAGTACTATTGTTATAGTCTATGTGCTATAAATTATATGTGGTTTACACATATAATTGTTGTATCAACTTCCCTTTGATGGTCCTGAACAATATTATTTTTGACCAGTGTTTGCCGTCTGGTGTGACCGTTGTGTGCCTCTGACAAGTTTAAAAATCCCTTTAGAACAGGGGTGTTCGTACTTATTCGGAAAAGGTCAATGTAGCAGCAGGCTTCTGTTACAGCCAAATTATAAGGACACTTGATGGTTGTAGACCAAGATGAATTGATTAAATAAAATCAGTGGCCACTGCCTTAGCCCTTCTTTACTTGACTTAGTCAACCACCTTGTACCACCTTGCCCAGGTACTGTAGTAGTAGCAGTTGGTGGTAGACGTTGATGACATCACATGGAAATGAATGTTATGTATAATATTAAATATATTATAGTAATACTACAGGGTGGGCCATTTATATGGATACACCTTAATAAAATGGGAATGGTTGGTGATATTAACATCCTGTTTGTGGCCCATTAGTATTTGTGAGGGGGCAAACTTTTCAAGATGGGTGGTGACCATGGTGGCCATTTGGAAGTCGGCCATCTTGGATCCAACTTTTGTTTTTTCAATAGGAAGAGGGTCATGTGACACATCAAACTTATTGGGAATTTCACAAGAAAAACAATGGCGTGCTTGGTTTTAACGTAACTTTATTCTTTCATTAGTTATTTACAAGTTTCTGATCACATAAAATGTGTTCAATGTGCTGCCCATTGTGATGGATTGTCAGTGCAACCCTCTTCTCCCACTCTTCACACACTGATAGCAACACCGCAGGAGAAATGACAGCACAGGCTTCCAGTATCCGTAGTTTCAGGTGCTGCACATCTCGTACTTCACACCATAGACAATTGCCTTCAGATGACCCCAAAGATAAAAGTCTAAGGGGGTCAGATCGGGAGACTTTGGGGGCCATTCAACTGGCCCACGACGACCAATCCACTTTTCAGGAAACTGTTCATCTAGGAATGCTTGGACCTGACACCCATAATGTGGTGGTGCACCATCTTGCTGGAAAAACTCAGGGAATGTGCCAGCTTCAGTGCATAAAGAGGGAAACACATCATCATGTAGCAATTTCAAATATCCAGTGGCCTTGAGGTTTCCATTGATGAAGAATGGCCCCACTATGTTTGTACCCCATATACCACACCATACCATCACTTTTTTTTGTTCCAACAGTCTTGGAGGGATCTATCCAATGTGAGTTAGTGTCAGACCAGTAGCGGTGGTTTTGTTTGTTAACTTCACCATTCACATAAAAGTTTGCCTCATCACTGAACAAAATCTTCTGCGTGAACTGAGGGTCCTGTTCCAATTTTTGTTTTGCCCATTCTGCAAATTGTGTGTGCCGATCTGGGTCATCTTCATTGAGATGCTGCAGTAGCTGGAGTTTGTAAGGGTGCCATTTGTGAGTAGCTAATATTCGCCGAAGGGATGTTCGACTAATGCCACTCTCCAGTGACATGCGGCGAGTGCTATGCTGTGAGCTCTTGCTGAATGAAGCTAGGACAGCCACTGATGTTTGTTCATTAGTGACAGTTTTCATGCGTCCACATTTTGGCAATCCAACACTTAACCAGTTTCACGAAACTTAGCACGCAGTTTGCTAACTGTAGCATGGGAGATGGGTGGTCTCGTAGGGTGTCTTGCATTGAAATCTGCTGCAATGACCCGGTTACTGCGTTCACCAGATATCAACACAATTTTGATCCGCTCATCACGTGTTAACCTCTTCGACATGTCAATGGCTGTGAACAAAGAGAAACTTGTAAATAACTCATGAAAGAATAAAGTTACGTTAAAACCAAGTTTTGTTTTTCTTGTGAAATTCCCAACAAGTTTGATGTGTCACATGACCCTCTTCCTATTGAAAAAACTAAAGTTGGATCCAAGATGGCCGACTTCCAAATGGCCACCATGGTCACCACCCATCTTGAAAAGTTTGCCCCCTCACATATACTAATGTGCCACAAACAGGACATTAATATCACCAACCATTCCCATTTTATTAAGGTGTATCCATATAAATGGCCCACCCTGTATAATAATATAGTAAATTATGTATAATCTTAGGGCAAGAAGATGCATTGCAGGGCTATTAGCAAAATAAATTTTGCTTTAGTAGGCAAGAAAGTAACGAGGAAGGGCCAGTGAAGAATCAGCCAAAGGAGTAAAAGCAACAGAAAGGAGATAGAGAAGGAGAAGAGAAAGAAGAGCAGGTAAATGCAAGGGCAGAGGCTAAAAAGGATTAAATGGACAATACAAAATGGATTCAGATAACATGGGACAGCAAAGCAATTTTCAAAGTAACTAGGTAAAACCATACTTTCGCACACTAGAGCTGTCCGGCTAATTATGTGGTAACTTTTTTTTTTTAATAATTGGTTTTTCTCAAGTGACATATAACCTGTGAAAATAATTTTACATTTGTAAAACTAAATGTATATTTGTGATTAAGCGCATTAGGAACAGTGCAAGTGATGAAAGTTTTAGAAAATCACAGAGTGGACATTTGATATAGAAAGTGCATGGAGTGGAGCATGGAACAGATCTGTCACCTCCGTTTTGGGCACAAAGTGCATCCAAATGCATGAGCGGATCGTGTCCAAAGGTAATGATTTTGCTTCCAGCTTTTTGGAAGGCACAGGTTTTGGCACTTGTCATTCCCAGGCTGAAGAAACTCCATGGTGACCCTTTAAATGAATGATTAATTGAACTCTGGCACAAAATATTTAAACAGGCTTTTCATCACTGTAATAAAACATTGAATATTATTTATTTGACTCCTCAAGTGCTTTCATATGTTAATAAACAGGTTACATAAGAACAGGCAAGTCTGTTGCTGGTAATCTGCCATTTCTCTTAAAGTATGCAGCTCTTGGGCAGTTTATTTAATAGGTTATGGATAATTTTATGCAAGCTGTAAATTTTATAGGAGTAACACATGTGAGGGACATGTTTTCAGAAATGTGAAACCAAATCGAGAGATCCACAGCCCCTTTTTAAATGATGTTTCCTACTTAATGAACTTTTTTTAAGAGTGTCTAAGACTCCCTACTGGTCATGGATCTTCATAAGTGAATCAGCCAGTGAATATTAATGGTCTAGCTGACACCATTGTAACTAATCAATGGCATGCTAAATGGAAAAGCACGGTGCTCGGCAAGATGAACTAATGTCTTCTTTAAAAACAGTTTTGTTCTGCCAAACCTCAGCAAGAATATGCTGATTCATTTCTTAATGGAATTAAAGACCAAGTTATGACTGTTGTGCATAGTCATACTGGCCTGCATGCTGCCGAGGGAAACATGCTCTTCTGTGATGAGTTGCAAGAGCAGTTGAAGAATCATAAAATTTAGTCAAACAGAATTTAGTCTTTGCATAATAAATTAAGGCTCCACACTTGGCCGTCAGTGATTTGCTGCCATATCACAGCAACAAAGTAGTTTTGTGCTGAAAAGTGAGAAATGATTGTGTAGTCATTAGTGGAACCTCAGTGAAGGACCTATAGGAATACTTGCATTGCATACTGTAGCTAATCATGTAAGAACCATTTGTAACACACACAGCATTTATACATTTGGGGAAACATAAGAGATATTACCTTTTGGTAAGAAATATTTTCCTAGGGCTGCACGATTTGATAACAAAAAAAAACTTAAATGTTCACATTATTTTCACACTGATTGTGATTTAAACTGAGATACAGTATTTAACTAGTAAATGTAGCATTTTCTGCTCACACTTGTATTTATCTAGGCTAAGTGCTAAATATCGGTGCAAATGATCTTATTAGGAGGATGTTTGCTAATATTTATTCAGCGCCTCAAAAGTATTAAAACAAATACTTAAATGATCAACAACCTTTCATGAATTCCCCACTATACTTATATTATCTATACATATAATAAAACTGTAAAGATGGCATGTGTATACACTGATATTTGCGAATTTTCTTTATTTTTTATTTTAATGGGATTTTCACAGGTGTAATTGCTTGAGGTAACATATAGGCTTTGTTTCATCACAATTGGCCCATGGGAAGAGAAGATCTGCTACTTTTAAATTTTAGTGGAAAAATATCATAAAGAAAAAAGTTCAACCTTGAAAAAAATCTTTAGTTCATCTCAAAATTCAACAGATGGTGCTGTACATTTTTTATTTTGCACTTATACAGTTGTTACAGGTGAAATCTACTTAATAAATGCGATCTCACACCTTCATCCCACGCGCTTCACGTTAACACGTATAAAATTCAGTTCATTTCAAAATTCAACAGATGGGCTTAACATGTGTTAATTAGTGTGCAGTTAAATTCCAGAACGAAGGTGTGGGCACAGCTCGTCTGTTATAAATTGTAGGATTTTGAGATAAAATAATTGCACCTGCCCATATCACAATTTAGACACTTTAGATTTTTGTGTGATTAATTGTGCAGCTCTACGTAGTACACACAGCAATACAAACACCAAACATGCCTAACCTTGTATCTACACACACAGCAGGCAGATTTCCTCTCTCTCACTTTGCTTTTTGCTCATGCCATCACTTGAACGCATTGCGTAACTTGTATGATTAATAAAAATGATGTCTGAGAAAATTATGTCTAATAGGCATTCTTGTAAGACATTTAAAATGTCAGGTTTATCTTGTACTACTTAGGGTTGTATAACAATAGATTTCTTTGGCTTTAGATGTCAGCAACTAAGCAAATGTACAAATGCATAATTCCAGAAGAAGGTAACGTAAATATGGTGATCTGGTTGAAATTATATGGTTATGCATGAAAGATACTGAGTAGTTAACTTATATAAGTGTATACTTGTACCCTAAGATGGGTTGCACTCCATTCAGTGTGTACCCTAATTATTCATGGTTATACCCTAATTGAATTTGTATGTTTTATTTTTTAGGTTGAGAAAGCCTAGCTTTAGAGCTAGGTTCTCCTTGAATTACGTCATATTACCTGAGGAGCATGGGTCCCAAACCTGGTAAAAGCAAATCCAAAGACCAAGCCAGGAATCTAAAAAGACTTTCAATAGCAAAAAAAGATGATGCAACATTGCAGAAAGGACCTTCTATTACTTCATTTTTTAAGAACACACCACCTTCAAAACTGGCATGCCCACTGTGTGGCAAATTCGTACCTCGTTTCAAAATCAATGAACACATTGACTCTCAGTGTCGAGACTATCTAGAGGAAAATGAAATGCAGGCAACAGCAGTCTGTAACAATGAGCAAGCGAAAACATCCTGTCTCTCTTCAAAAAGTGTCCCTAACTGTCCAAATGAGGAGAAAAATGCAAGCATGCATGAAAATAATCAGGAGGCAAAAACAAGCCCATATTTTAAAAAGAGTGGCATGACAAGACAAGAATCACCTAACAACAGTTCCCATGTTGGAGAGGTCAGGATAGTCAGTCTTGGGCGTTTGTCTTCAAAACTCTCCAAGAAAGCGTTGTTTCCATTAGATGACTCCAAAGTTCACAAAGATTCTGTCAAAGAAGATCCCGTTTTAAGTGAGCCAAGTAGTTCACAAAAAGAAAACTTTGAGAATATAAATATTAAATCTGCACATATAGAGATGAAATCAACATTAACTTCTCAGGTACCAACTGAAAATCTACCTCATGTTGAAAAAATTGAACAGGCCACACCAAAAGAAGAATCTCTTGGTCCTGGTGAGTCTCAATTAGTAGATACTAGTGCTTCATTACGATTAATGAAGAGGAAGAAAGAAGAGTCTCCTGGTGCGTGTGTAACTCCAATCATACAGAAGAAAACCAAGTATTCAGGGAAAAGCAATGCCAAATCTAGCAGCACTGATCAATTACCAGAGGTTGTAGTCAGCAAATCCAAACACCAGGAGTCTAGTGCCCCCCCTGTGGAGCATAGTTCACCCAGACGACCATATTATCTTCAGAACTTCCTGACTGTTCTAGAAAAGGTGCTGGAGAATAAGGATGACAGATGTCTCTTCAGTGAGGAAGAACTCGCATCAATCCAGAGGTTCAAGCAGATGTCAGGTAGAGAATATACTTTAGAACATAATTACAAAAACATTCACATACTGTGGAAGAGTCTGAAATGTGATACAGTGCATGATCACTGTAGGTTGTAAGGACTGTTCATATGGTGCAATGATCATATGGATAATGCATTGTCGGGTAAAAACCAACACTCCAAACGCTTGTATTCCAGTGCCTGGGCAGATGCTGTATGTGCGCTTGTTTCAGAGGAAGTTGAAATGGCTGCAAGTGAGCAAACTGGATTATACTGAGATTAGTTCAGACCTTAATCCTGTTGTTCAAGAGCTTGTCTCCAGTGGATTTCTCCAGACAGGTTGGTGTGCAAAAGTGGGACTTTTTTTTTCTATTTTTCAAAAAAAAAAAAAAAAAAAAAAGGCTTGTGCTTTGATGTTTAAAATGCAAGGATTTTAACTCCTTTCAATATAATTTCTGCCTTAGAGTCTGAACTCACCGAGATCCAAGATGTTTTGGATATTTTGCCTGCTCCAGAGCTCCGAAGTCTGGCCAAGACTTTCCATCTAGGAGGTCCAGGGAACAGTAGCCAGAAACAGCAACTAGTCGAAGGGCTTCTTGTTTTGTCCAAACAGCGCTCTCTCTTTTCGCTTGCCCCTGGCCAAAGCAACACCGGTGCAGTCATTCTCAAAAGGTTTGATATTAATAGAGAGATTTATGACCAGTGTTAATAAATTTCTGTTAATTTCATACCAAAGTTCTAATTCACTTAAACTATAGGGCCAATAAGGATGTGGACACTGCGCAATAACAAACAAATGTACTTGATGAACAATGTGTTTCAGATTTAGTCCTCCCCTTTTGTGCTGTTATTACAGCCACTTTTCTAGGGAGGTTTTTTTTTCTACATTATGGAATGTAATTTCAAAATCTACTGGAAGCATCGGTCAGAGATGGGGCACTGGTTTTGGGAGAGACTGAGAGTGTGTTCTTTCACACTGTACACACTTTCACAATTCCTTTTAGCATAGGGACATTGTCATGGTGGAACAGGTTTGAGCTACATCATTCAAAGGTGTAATAAACAATTCTGTACTTCATGGCAACAATTTTGAGTCTACAGTCGTGGCCAAAAGTTTTGAGAATTACATAAATATTGGAAATTGGAAAAGTTGCTGCTTACGTTTTTATAATAGCAATTTGCATATACTCCAGAATGTTATGAAGAGTGATCAGATGAATTGCATAGTCCTTCTTTGCCATGAAAATTTACTTAATCCCGAAAAAAACTTTCCCCTGCATTTCATTGCTGTCATTAAAGGACCTGCTGAGATCATTTCAGTAATCGTCTTGTTAACTCAGGTGAGAATGTTGATGAGCACAAGGCTGGAGATCATTATCTCAGGCTGATTGGGTTAGAATGGCAGACTTGACATGTTAAAAGGAGGGTGATGCTTGAAATCATTGTTCTTTCATTGGTAACCATGGTGACCTGCAAAGAAACGCGTGCAGCCATCATTGCGTTGCATAAAAATGGCTTCACAGGCAAGGATATTGTGGCTACTAAATCAACAATGTATAGGATCATCAAGAACTTCAAGGAAAGAGGGTCAATTCCTGTCCAAGAAAGTCCAGCAAGCGCCAGGATCGTCTCCTAAAGAGGATTCAGCTGCGGGATCGGAGTGCCACCAGTGTCATCCAAGGGAGTGGGCTCACTCACAATTTTGCTCAAAAGCACAGCCATGAATAAAGAATGGTACCAAAACACCCTCCAACAGCAACTTCTTCCAACAACAGTTCCAACAATCCAAACAACAATGCATTTTCCAGCACGATGGAGCACCGTGCCATAAGGCAAAAGTTATAACTAAGTGGCTCGGGGAACAAAACGTTAAAATTATGGGTCCATGGCCTGGAAACTCCCCAGATCTTAATCCCATTGAGGACTTGTGGTCAATCCTCGAGAGGCGGGTGAACAAACGAAAACCCACTAATTCTGACAAACTCCAAGAAGTGATTATGAAAGAATGGGTTGCTATCAGTCAGGATTTGGCCCAGAAGTTGATTGAGAGCAGCCCAGTCGAATTGCAGAGGTCCTGAAAAAGAAGGGCCAACACTGCAAATACTGACTTTTTGCATAAATGTCATGTAATTGTTGATAAAAGCCTTTGAAACGTATGAAGTGCTTGTAATTATATTTCAGTACATCACAGAAACAACTGAAACAAAGTTCTAAAAGCAGTTTAGCAGCAAACTTTGTGAAAACGAATATTTGTGTCATTCTCAAAACTTTTGGCCACGACTGTACATATGATAATGGTGAGATGGTCACGTTCTTTTAGCCATATATTATTTTTTTGACCTCTCCTGCAGAGCCAAAAATCTAGCAGGCTCCTGTGTGCTCCTGAGTCGGGATCCTCGCTCCATGTTCTCTCGCATTCTTTTGCTTTTCTCTCTTACTGATGGTCTGGAGGAGGAGGAAATGGCATCAGGAGGTCAAGGCCAGCTCTACACTGTTTTCCTGGTCAACTCTGGACGTCTGGCTTTCCCTACATACACAGTTCAGCGGTCTGCTAAAGTTTTTAGGGACAGGGAAGACTTAATCAGGTAACAACGGTTTGTGCCCTAGCATTTTTATTTAAGAACTTTTAGCAGGTTGAATTTTGAAGTAAATGAGGAACCAAGTTAAAGTGGGCAGATTATTAAATGACATTCTTCTAAACAGATATGAAACTGCCATGCGAATCTTTCAAGAGGTGATTACAGCAATGCAGACTGGCTCCTGGGAAGAAGCTCTGGTCCTCTATGTTTCTGCGAAGTCTAACTGGCAAAACTTAAAGCAAACTTATGACTTAAGGTTGGAGCTTCAAAATTGCTTTTTGTTCTCAGCTTCTTCTTCTGTTTTTTTTTTTTTTTGCTTAATGACAAAGGTTTATGAGCCTGTATTTGTGTATAGTTGGCAGGAGCAGTTGCCTGTGTTCCTGAGATGTTTCACTTTAGGCTGGGCATATACACGTATACTGTCTCGAGGAGTTGAGATACTACAGAGGTTGCGTCGTTATGAGGTGTGTGTGCAGGCGGTTGTGTGTGTATTCATAGTATTGATAGCTGTAAGAAAAGAAAGCTGAGACATTTAGTGCTTCAGTTAAAAATACCCACTAGTGGCTACCAGCAGTTGACACTGTTGTTTTTTTTATTGCTTACATACATAAGTAGCCAGTGCTAAAGCAAAATGAAAAATATTTTTGTTGCTGAGAGTACAAATACACTATCACTTTTATGAAATTATATGAATCTAAATATATAATTTGTAATTAATTATATATACAGGGTGGGCCATTTATATGGATACACCTTAATAAAATGGGAATGGTTGGTGATATTAACGTCCTGTTTGTGGCACATTAGTATATGTGAGGGGGCAAACTTTTCAAGATGGGTGGTGACCATGGTGGCCATTTGGAAGTCGGCCATCTTGGATCCAACTTTTGTTTTTTCAATAGGAAGAGGGTCATGTGACACATCAAACTTATTGGGAATTTCACAAGAAAAACAATGGTGTGCTTGGTTTTAACGTAACTTTATTCTTTCATGAGTTATTTACAAGTTTCTCTTTGTTCACAGCCATTGACATGTCGAAGAAGTTAATACGTGATGAGCGGATCGAAATTGTGTTGATATCTGGTGAACGCAGTAACCGGGTCATTGCAGCAGATTTCAAAGCAAGACACCCTACGAGACCACCCATCTCCCATGCTACAGTTAGCAAACTGCTTGCTAAGTTTCGTGAAACTGGTTCAGTGTTGGATTTGCCAAAATGGAATTTCACCAACCATTCCCATTTTATTAAGGTGTATCCATATAAATGGCCCACCCTGTATATTTTTATTATTATCCATTTATTTTCCTGTAGCGATCAAAGAATTGTAATAATTTTTACATTGGGTGCTAAATGCTAGCAACTCAGTATGATAGACATGATAGTAATGGTGTTGTATATGATGGAATTATGATGCCAAATTTCCTTTACATATATTTCTGCTTTGATTCTGCAGGATGCTGTGGACGAGCTGCGTTCACTTCTATCTCAGTCAGTGTTCTGTCCAGACAGTAGAGGGCGCTGGTGGGACAGACTAGCCCTCAATCTCCAGCAGCACCTAAAATGCCATGAGCAGGTCACATAATCCAGACCTTTTTTGTGACATCTAAGTGACCTGGTCAATTTGGTCATACTAAAACATTATTTTTAAAGATCTTTTATGGTGTGGTTGTTGGCATGAATGCGGGATCTCCATAATTATTAATTATCACAATTATTAATTTCCTTATGCATTATTAAATTATTTGCACGTTATTTTCATTTCTAATAATTGCTTGTGTAAAACCTTACAGGAATCAGTATTAATTAATTATTAACCTTGTAATTTTAAAGCCCTGAATAATGAATTACTTAGATATCTAGTGTAGCCATTTTTGTTCTGGTGCAAGTTTAATGTTACTAACTGTCATGGTGGTTTATACATTAAAGGCTATCTACGCCATCAGGGATGGACTGAATGATCCACTGGTCCGAACAGGTCACCGTTTGTCATTGCACCAAAGAGCCACCAGAATGAAGGAGTCAGCGAGTTTTAAGAAGCACCGGCTGCTGCTCCGAGATCTTCCTCCATTTCCTATCAACAGTGTTGCTCATGTACTGTATGCATACCCTTTATTTTAGAAAGAACCTTTGTGGGCAGTAAATAATGTGCAAGTTAATTACAGCTCAGTAAATAATGCATTTCATAAACCTGGTAAAAATCACCGGACTTATGGTGTAATTTTGAAAACATTTTGCATCAAATCTGAGAAGCTTCTCTGGTTCTTTTTAAGGCATACATTATAACTTTATATAGCATTTAAATTATTATTATTTACAAACATCATGTACACTGTTTTGTGTTTTTATAGATTACAATTCGAGGCCAGCTTTTCCCACACGAGGGTGGTACAGGGAAATCCGTGTTCCTCAGGCCTGCTGCTGGCCATGAAGGCTGTAGAGAAGGAGGTGATGGCATGGTGATGTGCTCTGTGGAGGACCTGGCTCTGGCACACTACAGAGAGCTTGGCTTCGATCAAGGTTTTTACACATGCTTTGCCTTATGGCAGTCATTCCTGATTTGTGTTATCTGTTGTTTGTTGAGTTGAATATGTAAAAATTATCTGTTAATTTGTTTGCAGGCATTCATGGTGAAGGTTCTACATTCTCCACTTTGTTTGGTCTTCTGATGTGGGACATTGTCTTCATGAATGTCTTTGATGTCTTCAGAACACCCTATCAGGTATTAGACTAAAAACGTCTGTGTGTATATATAATGTGTGTGCATCTCAATAAATTAGAATATCATTTAAAAAGTTGATTTATTTCAGTAATTCAATTCAAAAAGTAAAACTCGTACCATATATTATATAGCTTCATTACACACCGACTGATATATTTCAAGAGTTTATTTCTTTTAATTTTGATGTTCATGGCTTACAGCTAATGAAAACCCAAAATTCAGTATCTAAGTATTCACTCTAATCAGCTAATTAACACCTGCAAAGGTTTCCTGAGACTTTAAATGGTCTCTTAGTGTGGCGTTAGTAGGCTGGCTGCTCAGTACTCAATTGTGGGTTTTTGTTAGCTGTAAGCATCAAAATAAAAAGAAATTATATATATCACCTGTGTAAAAAAAAAAAAAAAACATTATTACCAAAGTGTAAAGTAGTCATTCCTGTGATACATTTGATTTACAGACATGTCCTTTGGACCTATACACTGACTCTTTCTATGAAAACCGAAAGGAGGCCATAGAGGCCCGGGCTGAGCTGTTGTCCGAGGCCTCTGCAGACATACTCCAGGAGCTGCTGGCTGAAGTGTGGAATTCACAGGAGGGAAGAGTTTGTGCGCTTGTTAACTGGGAGCGATTCTCTTGTCTTCAGCAAGCCCAGGTTACTTTCAGACAATCCCCAGCACAAAACGCTACAAGTTCCTCTCCTTGCTTATGGTTTAAAAGAGTAAACCGATAAAGCACCTTGCATGGGTGAAAATCAGCTTAGCACACTGCCTGGCAAAAAAGGTCACCATTTCAGAAGAAAAAAAAGCACTGCATCAAGCACTGAAAACATTTAAGGAGATTAATGGAATTGTGTTAAGAACTGTCCAACACATTATTAAAACCTGTAAGGACTGTGCTGAACTTTCTCCTTTTTTCTAAAGTAGAAAAGTGGTCAGAAAAAAAATTACTAAATGCTTAGTAAAGATACATGGTAAAAAACTGACATTAGAAATAGCAGCTATGTTTAGAAGTGAAAGTAAGAGTATTTCTACATGACTAAAATGATGAGAAACTGCTGTGTTCATAAGAAAACCACTTGTTACTAACAAGGCTAATCAGGAAAAAAAAAACTTGAATTTGGTGTGGAGTGTAAAGATTAGACTTCAGGATAAGAAGGAAAGGCTTGACGCGGTGCATCCATAGTGCATAGTGCCCAGTGTTATGTGGCAGTAAAAATGAAGTTAGCTGACTACCTGAATGTACCGAATACGGATTAAAATAGTAAAATAGTTTTGTTGAATTCAGGATTTAAATTGTTTCAGGGTGAAGGAATTGATTTTCACACATGAATTCGCCATCACACTGCACCGTAATCACAGCTCAAGGTGGTCAATTAAATCTTGGATTGTGTGTGACTTTTTTTTTGGCCAGGTGGTGTATTATACCAAGTCCAGTTGTTTTGACATATGAAGAGGTGGTGTTCATCCAGTTTGTAACTACTTGTATTCTACAATACAAGTAGAAACTACATTCTAACTTGCTGTATAATTATTATAAACTCCAAAAATGTGTAATTTTTCTATAAATTAGAAAATGGATATTTCTAATGCTTGTTGTTATCAAGAAATGTAATCTAATCAATATTAATGTTTAGATGATTTTCATGTGCTGTTCCAGAGCTTAGTGGCATGTCTGGGAGGACATTTTTTAAGTGAAGTGATTCTTAAAATGTCAAAGGACTACCGACACAGCAGAGGAGGACTTCCTGACCTGGTTGTGTGGAACACCTCAGAAAACAGTTATAAGGTGAGCTTTATAGAAATACATTTCAGGAATTTGAGTTAGGACCTTCACTGCACACATTGATACTGGCAGTAACCAGTGATTATTCATTTTGGTGATACTGACAAGATCTCTCTCTCTGTGTCATTTATTTTTTTAAATGTTTTATTTTAAGCTGGTGGAGGTGAAGGGCCCTAATGACCGTTTATCCCAGAAACAACAGATCTGGCTGGATGAGCTACAGAAGCTGGGTGCTGATGTTGAAGTGTGTCACGTCACTGCTGTTGGAGCTCGTGGAGCACGACTGGAGTAGAAACTAAAATTGCCCTCACAAATTCTGCAGCGCTAACAGACTAAACATTTCACTCATGCTGGCAAAATCTCTCTGTAGATCGTTGAGATGGTCCTTGTGTGAATTTATGCTGATTTAATGCAGCAGTACTTCTGATTAGTTCTTTGCTAAAACTATGACACTACCACTCGCATCAGACAGACAATATATAATATGATTGTCTGAATTCCTGAAGCTGCTGGTTATTTTATTATTTTTCTGTAATAATTATGCACATTTGTATTTAAAAGTGAATTGTGAAAAAAAGAATGCAATAAAAATGTATTTAAACTTGAGAAGTTTATCCTGATTCAAATATTAAAAAAATGCTGCTCTGATGCAGTAATTGAGTGCAAATAAATTTTTTTAACAACATTATCAAGTATACATCAGTGAACTGTTGACAGGATTAAGGGCAGTCAATGCCCATCTACACTTGCTGGGAACAAAACGCCAGCCTGTCCAGCCCAATTCCACATAAAAACCACTGCAGCACAAAAAATTCTATGCTGACACAATAGAAAGTTATCAGAACACCCGATGCATCACAGCCTGCCATATACTGGGCACACAGCCAAAAAGCTGAAGGTTGACACGGCCTTCAAATTCCCCAAATCCTATTTTAATCGAGCAACCATGGAATGTGCCGGACAAACGAGTACGATCCACGGAGGGCCCGAACCGCAACCTACAGCACCCAGAGGATCTACAGCTAACGTCTCAGTGCCAGACAGCACAGCACACCCCCGAGGTCTTGTGGACTCAAGCCTCGAGAGACTGGAGCTGCCCAAGCGTATGTGTGTGTCCATTTTTCCTAGTATAATTTCTAAAATCTGTAGCATTTGTGAAATCTTACTACTGTTGCAATTTTCAGCAATAGTATTTGTTTGTTTTTCAGGTTATAGTTATGTTCTATAACTTTTTAATAACTCATTACTCTTAAATTGTCAGTGTTCAAATTGTTAGTGTATCAGCTTTGTAAACTGCACTGATCAGTCAGTCCTGTAATATAGATTTTGAAGAAGTCATTGCTAATGCAGATTTAGTATGCCAAAACAATTAAAATAAGTAATTAATCCTAAACTTCAGGCACTGCAACTGTAGCTCTGACAAAATTATAGATGATGATGATTATCCTCAGTGCACTCGGTTCCTTTCAATAAATCATGTTGCAGCGGGTAGCGCCTCACAGCTCCAGGATTTCCAGTTCGCTGGTCTGCTTGTCACGTCTATGTGGACTTGCATGATCTCCCAGTGTCTAGAATAGAATTACATTTTGTTCTATTTCCACTGGTATGTGGACTAGAAACTCTTCACTCTTGGAGAACCTTGGTGTGAATGTACTCTCTATGGCCCACATGTGTTTATTGAACACCTCATTCCAAAATCATGGGCATAAATATGGCTTTGGTCTCCCTTTGCATCTAGAGCAACCATCACTCTTTAGGAAAGGCTTTCCATCAGTTTGTGGACCATAGACATGGGGAATTGTGTCCATTCAGGTAAAAGAGCATTGAAGAGGCCAGGCATGGATATGAAGTGAGAAGGCCGAGAGTAAACTGGGCTTTCAGCCAAAAGCATTTTAGTGGATTTGAAGTCAGGGCTCTGTGCAGGCCATATGAGTTCCTTCACATCAACTTTAGCACACCATTTCTATATGGCCTTCTGTTTGTACACTGGGTCATGCTAAGAACATGTCTAGGGACCTTAGTTCCAACCCAGGTTGAGGGTTTGAATTTCACCTCCAGTCCTTGTGTGTTGGCACATTCTCCCCATGCTTTGTGGGTTTCCTCTGGGTACTTTGGTTTCCTCTCACAGTACAACATGCCTTGTAGATTGATTGGTGTTCCCAAATTGCTCGTTGATTATGATGGAGTGTGTGAGTGGTCTTGCTTGTGCCCTGTGATGAGTTGGCACTGCATGCAAGTTGTCTCCAACCACGTGCCCTTCAAAAAGTATTGAAGGTGAATTAATATTTTTATGTTTTTCACTGTTAACCAACAGAGTTGTCCCGAGATAATGTGGTCGGAGACCTGATTGATATATAAATATGGGCTGGTTGGTTTTCCAAGCTGCATCACGTATCAGAATTAAACCGATGGAGGAGCTGGAACAGACAACTGGACTCATGGTGACTTTAAAGAAAAAAAAACTTTAATGAATTAGGATGAAGTGTTTTTGTTTTAACCGCAATGTGTTCAAGATGATTCTTCATTCTCAGAAGGGCCCTTATCAATCACCACCATGCTTTGATATGCAAACACTTGGTTAGCTATGTAGTACTGTTGTACAAGTAATGTTCAGGCTTTATTCATGCAGACAGCATTTGTCCTTCACACAGTGTCAGTAATAGCTCGTAGATATTTATGGAGGTCATGTCCTTCTGATGAATTTGTTCTGAGGGCAAAAAAAGGAGAATTTCAAATCCAAATCTTTTGTAATGCTTGTAGTCAATCCCTGGTAACCTAAGGCACAAGGTGGGGTACACACAGAATAGAGTGCCACCTCATTGCACAAGCACACACAGATACACACCAGTCACACACTACAGACAATTTGGGAGCACCAGTCAACATAATGTGCATGTCTTTGGACTTCTGGAAGGAAACTACAGTACCTGGAGAAACCCTAAGAAGCATGGGGAGAACATGCGATGTCCATGCACACAGAACAGAGGTGATATTCAGACCCCCAACCCTGAAGGTGTGAGCTATCAGTGGTAACCCCTTAAGCCAGTGTGTCGTGATATTATTGTTCTCTTGTACCACAAACTGTACAGGTCCCAAAATGTTCCCCCTCTGTTCTGTGTGCATGTTCCTTTTAGTGTATGAAAATGAACAGATTATTGTCTTCGCATATGATTTCATAACCTTCACGTAAAGAACATCTAAAAAAATAACTCTCCTTATTACCGCTATACTTTCTCCTAGACTATGGGTTTAATGTAAGCAAGTTCAGTATGCAATATGTTCATAATATATTTTTAACGATACTTTAAATTGTATTTGGAAAAGATATTTCTGTCTCCTTACCTAAATAAGGTTTAAAGTTTGATCTTACTGTGTATACTTGAAAAGTGACTTGGCTCAGTAAACCAACTAGTGAACAATAGACAGAATATAGTATGATCCTGAGTGGGCCATTGCTCAAACACGTTCAGGCAAGGCCTTTTATGAGCGGTGTTTATGTCACCCTGGGACTCGTGATGAAATTTCTTGTGAATGAAGGCGTAAAAACCGATTGACATTTACAGAAGTCTTCAAACACAGCACAGTGACTCTCAGTTGCAGTAAAACAGTTGAATGGTGCAACCACTTTAAAGAAGGCCATACATCTGTAAATGATGATCTGGCTGAGGTGGCTCGTAGCTTACTGCAGTCATTCCTGTGAACATTCAGAGAGTGGAATATCTGATCCTTGAAAATCGACAGAAAATCGCCAATATGCGGATGAGACACAAGCACCAAATGCACATTACTGCCACAATCCCCATACGTTCCTGGCCTCACTCCAAGCCATTTCCACATGTTTGGGCCATTAAAAGAGTTCTTTCTACCTTGATGGTGTCCAAGCAATAGTGAAATGCTGGGATAAGTGCAGGGGGTTATATAGAGAGATAAAGGTAGTTGTTACTCTCATAACTGTGTTCTGTTATTCTGCACAATCAAAAGTCCTGGTTTGATTTGAACACCTCTCGTGCCTTCACTTATGATTAAACAGAAAACCCTGTGTCTCTATGTCTATTCCATTTCATGCTATAGCATTAAGGAATATTAGGACAAACACGTAGCACACACTGACACATAAACAAAACACAGGCGATAAAGAGAATATTTTGAACAAAAGAAGTATTAGTATATTGTTCTGTACAGTATTAAATATAGCTTTGAAGGTACTGTATATTACACATTTTGTTAACCCTTTTGTATTCACATTTTCACACATAGGTTATGTTATTAAAACATATTGAGGTCTACATTTTAAGAAAATGGCAAAGGACGGATATTTGAGACCCATTTTACATAAGTCTTATTGGAAATATAAACACATCCAGAATGTATGCGCTGTACACTATCTCAGATGATGGAAACCTTTGACTGCTGTGGACATCACCTTACTCTTATTCATAAAAAGCAAACGGTATGATATGTTAATAATGTAAAAAAAAAAAATTGGTGTACTGACAGTTTGTTGATCCTAATGACGTACAGAAGAGTGCAACAGATCTGGTGTTTAACATCAATCTTTAAATTTTTTTTTTTTTTTTCATTTCTGCCATTAATTGCAATGAATTAGTGTTGATTCTTATACAGCACGTTTACTGGGTAAGTGAATAAGTGTCAAGATATTGATATTGACGTATATTATGGATAGAAATAAGCCTTTCCCATCGGCTCAAAGGCTGAATATCATGTCTTTCTGAGGCAGCGACAATGGAAATACAGATTTATTACCCTTTTACTTTGCTCCCCATCTAAGCTTTATGATAGGGCTGTGTTATATCAGCACATGAAGACATACAGTAGTGTTCACAGTAGTAGCCATCATTTTTCGAATAGCGATGCTTAATAAAAGTTCTCTCCAGTCAAGTGGAAATCCAGTTAGAGGAAACTCTATCTATCAGGAGACCCCACTACAACCTTATTACCTTTGCTAAATGGCTCCCTCTGTGGCAATATTATGATGCCTGTATAAGTGAATGGACAGTAAAACAATTATATCTTTTGGCAGCAGAGTCAGGTAACCTGGTTATACAGCAAAACACTGAATACATGTCAGCCCTGCTGTTTGCTACAGGTTTACCCCCATGTACCGTTTAATTTCAGCTGTGAGCCTAAACTAGTGTTGGGACTATACCTGTATGATTGAAAGGGGAAAAAAAAGGTACAGTTGAAGTTCTTATTTAATGTCTCCTACAAATCACCTTAACTAAAAATAACTTGGGACGGCTGACCTTCAGTCACTGGAATGGAAAACTAATGTAAAATAATAGTCTAACTGTACACATCATTAGGATTATCTGCATAGTTAAAAATTTTTAATATGCAGTTTAACACTCCTGTTCTTACATATTATTACATATTCTCACTCACTCACTCACTCACTCACTCACTCACACATCGTCTATACCGATATTCTGTATTCAGGGGGGCCTGAAGCCTATCCCAGGAGACTTAGGCCACAAGGCGGGGTACACCCTGGACAGGGTGAAAATCCATTGCAGGACACACACATTCACACATTCATTCAGATGAGCCTATGCAGATGAGCCTAATCTGCATGTCTTTGGACTGTGGGAGGAAACAGGAGTACGCGGAGGAAACCCACCAAGCACAGGGAGAACATGCAAACTCCATGCACACAGAGATGAGAATCGAACCTGGCCGGGAATCAAACCCGGATGCTTGAGGTGCAAGGCGACAGTGCTAACCACTACACCATTGTGCCGCCTATTACTGTACATATTCTGCACAACATAAAATATTACATGTTTTATGTCTTGTGTTTTCTGAAATGTTTCTCTGCCCAACACAGCGCTGGTGTGCTTATTTGTTCCCGCAGCCTTCCTATGGAGCTTGAACCAATGTAGCGATTCTCATTTGACCTCTCTCATCAGCCCAACATTCTTTCCCCTAGAGCTGCTACTCACTGAATTCCCCTCCACCACCACCACCACCCTTTCTGTAATCTCTAGACGGCGTAGCATTTTTAACATTCGAACCTGCCCATCTGACACCAATATCAATGCTAAAGTAATTAAGATTGCATTTCCCTCACCTCTGATGTTAGACATAAACATTAAAGTTAATGTCTTTGAGCTAGATCTACATGATGTTATGCACACCAGTGCTGCCACATGACTGGACGATGACACGAATGAGCAGGTGTGAAGTTGATAATGCGTGTAACACTAAATAAGGATTGCTTTTTTTTCTTTTATTAATCTGCGGTAAAATGGGGACCCTTACACACCCCAGTCACCTGCTCTTCCACAGAGATCAGACTGTGTACACAAGATGGCACAAATAACACTCGAAACTAACTGGAACTGGATGCATCATCTAGTCTGTGAAATGCTCTGTTTGGCCACTAGGTGTCGGTATTATCACAACGTGGTGCGTTCATGAAAAAGCTGAGCAAGTAACAAAGCCTCGTTAGTGCTGTACCATCAGCCACATTGTGTAACAGGTTTACTTTTCATAATATTAAAAATAATGTTTTTTTCATACTTTTATCCGTTTTTTTTTAGCAGCAAGACCATATTATCACTCATAATATCAGAAGTGATTGTATTGTTTAAATGATTCTACACCTAAAATCAAAGCTCATTTGTATCTGTGAAAGAATCTTTTTTTTTTTTTTTTTTTGACTGGATTCTTCTTACAATGTCGTTTTTCTTTGTACACAAACAAACATTTTTTTTTTCCTGTTAGTGCTTTTGATCATATCACGATCATCTCACAGGGCTTGTGCGGAGACTGTGCTACCTGTGTTGAGGCAGTGTGTGCTAAGAGAGAGAATCTATTGATTTTAACTGCAAAGTGCCTCCCACACACTGTGAGAAAAAGAGAGAGTGAGAGATAAAGGATCGCGAAAGCCACTCCTACATATTTGCACTTTGGCTTGATGATGCTCTGCTCTGTTGGTAATAAAAAGATCAAACCTGAGACAGTTGCAGTTAAAAGCAAGCGCTTTCTGTTTGTATTTTCCAAGAATGTCACAGTGAACCAACTTGTTTACTTGAAGCCGAGTGTTTCAGTGTCTCCGGCCTTCATACTCATGAATGCAGAGTGTGTGTAGCCAAGTAGCATACATTAAGCATACTCATCCTTGGGAATGTTTTGCTTAAATGTCCATCATCACATTTCAATTCCAACTAATGGATACGCTGAGAACGTATGTGAGTGATTGACTGTTATTAATCAGAAGCCCAGTGTTTAGTCTATTTCAAATCCTTCAGAGCAGAGCTGCAGCGCGGTGATGCTAATAGGCTTGTGGCTGTGGACGCCGAGCCTGCAGCGCTGCCCACGAGGTGACTTCCTATAGCGCCTCAGACTCACTGTTTCCTCATTGCCGTTGCCAGGGCATTAAATAAACAACAGTTTAGTTACTTTGTTTTGTTTTTTTCAGGATACGTTTTGGCCTGACTTTTAGGTTGCGCTTATCCCACAACCCTGCTGGGCTTCTATTTCTGAGAGCTAAGTGGCTCATCATACTCTTGCAAAGCCACAGCAGACCCTCCTTATTCTCCTTTGGCAAGCACCCCCAGCTCACACTCACTGCCTTCCTAATTTAGTAACGGCCGGGTAAAAATATGTGCTAACGAACGGGGTCTGGTATGTCAGGCTGGCGTCCAAGGGAAGGGAAGGTAAGGGAGGGAGGGGTAGGAGGGGGTTTCACTTGTGAGCGAGAAGGGAGTGCAGTGAGGCCACAAAGCACAAAGAGTACACACTCTCATGTTGTGCCTTTAGTGTAGTAATACAATAACCCATATTATAATATGATAAAATATGATCAAAAAAATTGTGTAGCAGAGCTGATACTAATTTTGAGAAACGATGTTAATGATATAAAAATATGACTGTTGTAAAGGTAAAGCAATATTTACTATGAAAATAGAAGCGGGCTTTTCTGCCAGTTCACTGATGTATAATAAATGACAGGAAAAGGTAATATCTGCTAGCTACTGCACAAATGTTTCTGCTCATTTAGAATATGGGTCCATTAACTCACCATATGATCATGGTGTAATATCAGTCAAGTTGTAATAGCAAACCAATATTAATGTGATGTGTTTTTTTTTTTTTTTTTTTTTTAGTTGATACTATGGCATTTTTGTAATAATGGCTTCTTTAGTAAAGCCAGAGATTAACATTTTGGGGTTTGTTCAAAGAATAAATTCCACATAATCATAATGTTAATGGTGGGGAAAAAAAGTTTTTAGTCTTTTGTGGAACCAAGAAGATCTGTTAGATTAATAGTTCTCCACATTAAAGGCCCTCTTCTAGCACCATTATACTGTACATTGTGCTTCTAGGATGTGTGTGTGTGTGTGTGTGTGTGTGTGTGTGTGTGTGTGTGCGTGTGTATGTGTTTGCGTGGGTGCACACACATCTATGTGTGAGTGCATTTATTTGCAAATGCTTGGGCCTGTCCCTGTGCGGATGTGTGTCTGGTGTTTGTCTGTGTGCGCATGAGACCTTGGCCCTTACAGCCTGAGCCTAACTCTGAGTCATCAGTCCATGTGTGCTGCACAATCGGTCAGACAGCAGAAACACTAGTGAAGAAAAAAACTTGCTCAGCATCCAGCAAAGGTATGAAGGTAATAAACTAACCTGTAACCCCAGAAAGAATAAACATGTTTTATTTTACAATAAATTTTATTGTATTTATTTAATCATTAGTTTATTATTACATACATTCACACATTGTACTATGAAATATTTAAAGTTTCCTCAGCTAGCAGTAACGTAACTAAGTCTCTCATCCCTTTAGTTAACTAATTACCCACTTATTTTTGTCCATGTTTCCAAAGCTATAGATATATCACTGTCTCCTGGTTCCACCACCAAAAGAATGTTGCCCAGCATTAGCACAGCATAAACATAGCCTACAGTGCATGAGTTTTGTCTGTCTGTGATTGATTCATTTGGCAGACCCCCTTATCCCTATGACATGAAAGGTCGGTCATCTTCCATTTATAGAGAGGAGTTCCTTTTTTTAAATACTGTATTTTAGCTGGAATTCAATTCAATTCAATTCAATTTCCTTTATATCGTGCTTTTAACAATGGTCATTGTCGCAAAGCAGCTTCACAGGATCAAAAGAAAATTAGGGAAATGATTATGAAATGTGTGAGAAAATATGTATGAAATCAAAATGATCCGATTGTCTCTAATGAACAAGCTGATGGCGACGGTGGCAAGAAAAAAACTCCCTGAATATATGGTGCTTATTAAGTCTGCATTTTGTGAGATATCTACAGGTGCACTATGCTGTGGGAGTTTTACAGGTCTTGCCTTGAGCTTTGAGCTGCTCCTAAGTATTCAATTGACTTAATACATGCGTAAGAGGTGACTAATGTGATCTTGGAGAGTTGACAATGGCGTTATATATATTTTTTCGAAGATAACCCAAGTAAAAAAAAAAAGAAAAAAGTATGCTAAGTATATTAAATCTTAGCATGCCAAAGCATACTTAAGTGTACTTGCTCCAGACTAATGACTAGTATACTTGAAGTTTGCTGTTTTGGAACCACTCATTTTGTACTAAGTGTATTTAAGTTGTAATTTAATTGTACAAAAGCACAATTTTAAGTGTATTAAGTATACTTTTGTGTGCTAAAGTGGAACAACTTTAAGTATACTTAGTATACTTAAAGTATATGGCTTTGTGTGTACTAACGTACATACCTGACAGTAATTAATTAAATTAAAGTACATATTTAATGTATTATAAGTACATTACAGTAATTTTTACTGTGTTACAAATAAATGAGTAATATACTATGAATATATTCGTATTGCAGCAGCAGCATTGCTGTTATACTTCTGGCCAATTCCAAATACTAAAAAAGTACACTGTTTGGTTAATACAAATATACTTTATTATATCATACAGTACACACAGTCTTCCATAATACTGTATTGCAAATGTGTTACCAGTACACTAAAGGTGTTTAGGACAATTTACAAATGCTGAATGCATTTTCTACACTATAACATGTTTTTGAAACACATTACACTAGTAATATAGAGGCAGATTTTATTCACGAATTCAAAACATTTAATTTGAACAAGGTTACAAAAAAACACTACTATAGTTTATTAGTGTTCTACAAAACGTCAGGTTGTCTCACAAACTAAAATATAAACTGTTGTCGACACAAAGACAGACATTAGTGTTAGACTATACAGGTACAGTATCAGTTCAAACCTGGTGTGTTGATTCCAGCTGTTACACAGAGACTGAAAACAGGCCGAGAGCTACAGAGCATCATACCAGAGGGAAGGTATATAAGATTTAGCAATAACACATTAGACAATACATTCTGTAGTTTGAACTATGTCATTAATTACAAACTACCTAACAAAAAAAAACATGAAATTTACCGTATGCCGACGAAAATAAAATAATAAATAATGAGACGAATTAACACACGCAATGACGCAGCTTACAGTCCTGAATTCAAACTAGGAGGGGGAAGAACTGGGGAGCCAATCATAAAACAGATAGTCCGAATCCGCCCGCCTCCAGTTTCTGATTGGCTGGTGTTGTGCCGATTCTAGTCTCTGGTTGGCTGGAATAGTTGCAGCGTTATAACGCTGCTGCAGTTTGTGCAAGTGTATCTTTATGATAGTGAGCGCGCGCAGAAGAGACAGACTTCAAACACATAAATTACCTCGAACGCGCAAAAGTGATTTTCAGCGCGCAAAAACGAGTCTGAAAGCGCGCGCGCGCACGAGAGAGTAGTGAACTAAATATAAGCATAAATAAGTACATTTAAATTTAACTGAAAATATATTGAGACTACCGTATATTAAAATTTGTATTCTAATGTATACTTCCTGTACATTTCTACAACAAATATTTAAAAATATACCAAAAATAAATTTAAAAACAAAGTTTAAATAAGTGTGCTTTCGAAATTAGACTAACCTTTCACTTAAAGTATATTTTCCTATAATATATTTTTGGTGTACTATAATACAATTATTTTGAAGCATGTTTAAAGTTTAATTCCAAAATTAAAAAAAAGCATGATGTTAGTATACCATTTTATATATTAACTGATGGTACATCTTTTTGGTAGTATATTTGCAAAGTACTATTGAAGATTTCAATATATTTGTAATAGACTAAAGTGAATTACAAATATAGGGAAGTACTGAAAGAAAAGTAAATTGGCATCCTTTGCAAGCAATATTGGTTTAGCACTGGTGGCATGAGAGGTTGACAGGTTCCATGCAAAACGTGTGTAAAGTTGTGGCATCACCATCATTGTTTCGTGTTGTTGCACCAAAACCACTATTAACACCTAGAAGTGGTAGGGAAACCTAGTCATCACATGGCCTGGTTTCAGTCAAGTCAGTGTGAAAAACTATGCTGGTGGTTAAATGTAGCAATACCACATCACAGCCCCAACACACAATTTCAAAGGTGTCAAGTTAGAATTTAACTGCAGTCAATACTAAGTACTGGATGTTTGTATCAGTTTGAGGAAAAAAAACCCTGGAAATCATTTGAACTTAATTCGATTAAGACCTGAACTGAAGACGGTACCATAAAATAAGTGTATAAACTTATATACTTATTTCCAATACTGTATCTGTAACTGTAACTGTATCTCAATCTTGTGATTATGCATAATAAACTGAGACCAAATTTGGTAGGAGCCAGAACACTGGCTGTAAACTTCTATTACTAATATCAAAATTGGATAGTTTTGCGGACTTTACACTGAATGTAATTAACAGAATTATGTAAGTCAACAGACTTTTATTTTATTCATCTTATTCTCCTAAACGTTATTTTAAGCCTTACATCACATTATGAAACCTTTATTTGCAGTATTAAAATTCAGTCACAGCAGATAAAAGCATTCTCAACTTTGTGACAAAAGCAGTGCCATCCTGTGACATCTAATATAAAATCTTTCTGATCAAAAAGTTTGTATAGCTGGCCTCAATATATACACATTATCTTTCTAAAGCTCAAACCTTTTAATTCCTTAGCCTGATATTATAGACCAGAAGAATGTATTTGCATTTCAGGGTTTTATTTTATTTTATTTTATTTTATTTCATCCTTATGAATATAATGATACCCAGCATTGTGCTTGTCCTCTTCTCAACATTGAGTGCAATTTCCTGATGCTATAGCTGAGGTTTCCTTTCATGTTATTGTCCATAAGTGTGCTTCTCTCCATTTCCCTTCCCATATTATAGCACAAAAAGACCAGAGAATCTAAACAGTGAAATTAGATAATAGGTGTACCTTCTTAAAAACAGTGATTGCCAATATTATTCATAAAGGCAGAATGTAAGAACAACATTCATAACCACTTCAGGGGAGCTTTGTTTAGGAGAAAAAGGGATTATTCACAAAGTAAAATTCAGGGCTGTCAGTGACTGTGCTCATATTAATTAAGCATATCAATCAGTCTGGAGGGCACTGCATTGTACAAGCTGCAAAAAAATTCTAATTATCAGCATGGCAGCGGTTTAATACCACACAACAACAAGCTTAAAATATGCACTTTGTGAGTCTGCTTTTCAATATCCCCATGAAAGTCTAATAAAATATAAAATGGTTAATGTGTAAAGGAATAAACCACCTGCCAAGTAAGCCATGTGTCCACTTGCCAGTTTGTCCCTGCTGATTGTCATTAATAATAATAATAATGATAATAATAATAATAATAATAAGTATTATTATTATTATTATTATTATTATTATTATTATTATTATTATTATTATTATTATTATTATTATTATTATTATTGTTGTTGTTGTTGTTGTTGTTGTTGTTGTTGTTGTTGTTTTATGAAAGGCATTGTTTAGATTCAGGTCTAATATGCGTTTTAACATAGACAGTTATAAGACCCAAAAATAAACCTTGGAAGTCTGTCTGGTGGAAAAGTTTATAACTGTATCTCAATCTTGTGATTATGCATAATAAACTGAGACCAAATTTGGTAGGAGCCAGCACACTGGCTGTAAAATAGCATAAGTGGTTTAACACTTCAACACAGAAATGGATTAGTATGTCTCACAGTGCGTATGCTAATGCACTCACAGCTGCCTCACTTCTGATAAAGAGCGGCATATGCGCAGGCAATGTGTGTGAATGTTTCCAAGTGGGTAATCAAGGTGGTTTGTGCAAGTGACAGAGCAGTTAAGAACATGAAACTAAGCCACTGTGTTAGCCAGGGGCAATCAAGCTAGCTAAAGCGGAATAAGCTACGACTGTGATAGCTCCAAGAAGATAAACTGGATTTAACTATGCAGAACTTGGTATCATTCCAGTATCGAGATTTCCACGTTCTAGTGTGAAGTGTGCATTACCCAGCACTTTGGTGGCTTAGAGTGGTGTTTATCTCCTAAAACCATGGCCTAAATTTTGAAATGTAAACAGAGAACAAATGTCCAATTGTTTCAACACCGACGTTCCAAGCTCTCTCATGTATTCTGTGTCAAAGCTGAAGATTATGGCATGATTTCGAGGTGTTATTGTTGGACTTTCCACAATGCAGCTTCAAACCAGTAGGCATGCTTTGGTTTTGCTCTCTGTATGTAAATATCATTATAATAAAAAATCAAATGCAGGTGAGGTGTTATGTGAGCGTGCTGTTAGCAAATGCTGTGTGTTTACTGAAGAAAGGCTCGGTTGAGAAATCCTGGCAGCTGATCTTAGACTTCATCCAGCTTGAGTATAGAGTGAAGCTCTGCTTTTTCATTTAATTTGTTCTTCTAAATCTTAATAGAAAAGTATGGCTGGAAATGTAATAATGATTCCAATGTGTCCATTTTCACTTCTGTCTTAAATGTTTTCACCACCACTACTACTACTAATATTACTACTACTACTACTACTACTACTACTAGTAATAATAATAATAGTTTTTATTTAAATTTATGAGAAAGTTATTTAAAAGAAATAGTTTTCCAGTAAATTGTAGTTATCTGTTATTTCTCATCTCTGTATCTCATTCTCTATGACTGGTGCTTACCTAATGTACAAACTTAATGTATACTTAATTGTAACTACATTTATATGAAATACAAGAGCCTCGCTTAACTATTTTACAGTTTAGCGTAGTAAACCATCAAAAGTTTAAATATTGGAAGTATGAGATATTATAACATATAAATTGTCTTAATTGAAATTATGAAACGGGCAGTGAACAACAATCTTAGTAACAACCACAGGTCCAATGCTGTAGTGAGACTTTGCAAAGCATGCAGCTAAGCCTGGGATGTGTACTGTATGGGAGTATGTATGATAAAAGTTGATGAGAACAGGCATAGATGTTTGACAGGATTGCAGGCTGATGATTATGGAAATTGGAGTTAAGCATTTTTGGAGTTGGAAGTTGGATACATGGACTTTTCTGGAGACATTTGTCAACCGCAAATGGAGGATGGCTCCTAACTGAATGTACATTGCAATAGTATGAGCTGTGTTGCTGAGTTGTATTGGTTGTTTTGGTCAATCAGTGCAAAAACTACTGAAAAAGCTTTCAATCCTTTGATTTGTCCTCATTCATTTGTCTTAGGATCATACCCAGACATTAAACTTACAGAAACTCACAGTTTCCAATTATTGCCTACCAGACTTGACCCTCCTGACTGTACCACCCACTGACAGGTGCCACTGCAATAGAGAATTGATGTGATTCAATTCACTTCTCAGTGGTTTTAACCTTACGGCTGGTCAGTGTATACTTCAATATGATTTTGTTCAGGCCATGGTAATTAATTTAACAGAGGAGTCTCCATATGTATTAATTAAAATGATCAGATCATCTCTGATGAGCAAGCCAAGGGTGATAATGGCAAGGAAAATCTTTCTGAGATGGCGATAGGAAAAAACAAGAACTAGGATAGCAGGAACTGTTTTGCAGTTATACTGTATGTTAGGCAGCTAGAAGTTCGATATAACAGAAGATGTTTATGTTAGTATGGAGTCCAATTCGTTATTGGAGGCTCAGGTACAAAACTGGAGAAAATTCCAGTCCTGAACTATTGAGCAACAACAGTCACAAGTCCTCAAAGAAAAGCTGTCTGCATCAGCCCAGGCCAGGACCGTCTTCAGGGTAAAGTGGAACCGTCCCCCAGTCACCACATATATCCCAAGCAGGGCCTACCAGCGACAAGTTCTCCAACCAGAAGCAGGGCACCAAGATGGGTCAGACAGGTCAGAGGGCAGAAGGGTTCTTGATGTACTGGTGGCAAATGAGTGACATGTGTAGCTTGACAGAGTGAGACAGGGAAAAAGAAGAGAAGAGAAGAGAAGAGAAGAGAAGAGAAGAGAAGAGAAGAGAGAAGAGATAACAGTTATATATGGCCCAGTCACATAATGTATTGTATAGTATATTTAGTGCAGAGTGCAAGCAGGGACTAACTGTGACGGCATAACTAAAAGGGCGAGCCAGAAGGAAACACAGACATGAGGGCTCCCTGAGATGTAAAACCATTCACTCCACCGTCAACAAACCTGAGCGATCAATGAGAGAGGGGAAGATCAGTTCGTTTACGTAAGGCAAATCTATTCATAAAAATGCTTGGCTAGTAGATGCCTGTGAAAATCATTAAAAATAACAACAAGTACAACAACAAACATAAAAAAAAAACAGTTTCATGTACACATTATACAATTATTGAAAAATATAGTGTTTGTCATTTGTCACATGTCTGCCAGAATGTCTGCATGGGTTTCTCTGACCTTTGAGCTCCTTTGTCGTGTTGTTGGAGGTTGGCAGGGGTCGTGTGATGCAGTAGTATCAATAATAGAAGAAAGAAGCCCCATCCCTCCTGCAAGTCTGGTATATGGGTCAGGAAGGCTCTCTGTGGACACGGGGAGATTGATGAGGATCGCCAGGGAGAGTGCCTGTGCTCCAACCCCAGCACCGTGAGCTCGCAGTCGGGATCCCCATGCTCACTTTCCCCTGGCTCCCCTCCAGTTCTGCACAGCCTGGTGCTCTTTAAACGACCTTCATTTTCTTTTTGTTTTACAAAGGAAAAACCCTCCATAAGTAAACTAAACATTCAGAAAAGACAACTGTGCTCGCTCTTATTGGCCCATGCCTCTTTTCATTTATGTGTTAATCAAATTGTTGATTGCATGTTTTTGTGCAAATTTTTAAAGTCAGTTTTCTTTAGACCCTTTAGATGGTGTGTGGGCTGTGAGCACATTGTAGAGAATCAGAAGACGAGGTGAGGAGCTGATGGTGATAGTGATAGAGATGATGTGATAATTCTGTAGAGGTTCCTGGCTGTGAATCATCTCAAATTTAACTACACTGCATGTGGATCAGAGCACTACATTAATGTGGTGTTCGAGGGTGTGAAAACTGGTAAAAAAGCATGACTGGCACCATTTAATCCTGCCTCATCACACTTCTATGGTTGTTTCATTTGCAAGAGAAGAAATAAGGGACTCGTGTTTAACACATATTTCCATTTGCTTAGGCAACCTCATGCGACACATCCAGTTGATGGGTTAGATCATGACATAAACCAGTTAATAACTCAATATTTACCAATTATTGGTAATTTGGTAATTGCATTACCAAATTTCTGCCCTAGACTTTCAGAAATGTTATATTTGTGGTTGTTGTCAATAATTATGTACTTCCAATATACTAACGCAGAAAGCAAACTGATGAGTGGAGAAGTACATTAAAAATGGGTTGCTGTGTTATGCATTGGCAGACATTTTGTTAGCATGGCTGGAGTCTGCTAGTGCCCTGAAAATCAATACAAAATTAATTGGATGGATCCCCTTTATCCTGATAAAACATTCTTATCCTGATGGGAGTTGTCTTTTCCACAACAATGCCCTCGTCCACAGGGCATGAGAGCTCAATGAATGGCTTAATGAGTATGAAAATGAAGTAAATCGTATGCACCGGCCTTCTCAATCAGCAGCTCTCAATGTGTAGGAGATTTTAGACTGATGTGTGGGACATTGGCCTTCACTGAAATGATCAAATAATTCAACATATTGTGGAAGAATGGTGTTCAGTTGCACATATGTATAAATGCTATTCCAAAAAACCGTTCAAGCTGTTTTGGATGTTTGTGGTGGACCAACACCATACCAGGACACTTGATGTTGTTTATCCTTTAATTTGTTACCTGTCTTTATACATTTAAAGTTTGATCTATTGACCGTCAGAGGAAGAAAATATTCTTGACAGGAAATATCCTTCTCAGTCTAGTGTATTTGAGGTATCCATTCAGTCTGTGTTAATATGCAGACAGCAGGCTATGTTTGTCTGCAACCTAACCCTTGTATAAAGCAACAGTCTGTGTAAACCACAATGACTCATGTCAATATTTGATCAGATCGTGTCAGTCTTATCAAGTCTTTGTTCTAATTCATCTGAGATAATGAAAGTATCTAGTACTCAGTTTAGTACTCAGACTTCTTCAAACGTGATTAGGGTAAACATTGGGATAATATTTTACTTACTTTTCATTCTGTATTTACTTTATTATTTGAATTTATTTTGCTTTGGATTATAAACTACTTATGAAATATGAAAGATGAACAGATATTATGTTCTAAAGAATGTGAATATACAGAGTGGGCCATTTATATGGATACACCTTAATAAAATGGGAATGGTTGGTGATATTAACGTCCTGTTTGTGGCACATTAGTATATGTGAGGGGGCAAACTTTTCAAGATGGGTGTTGACCATGGTGGCCATTTGGAAGTCGGCCATCTTGGATCCAACTTTTGTTTTTTCAATAGGAAGTCACATCAAACTTATTGGGAATTTCACAAGAAAAACAATGGTGTGCTTGGCTTTAACGTAACTTTATTCTTTCATGAGTTATTTACAAGTTTCTCTTTGTTCACAGCCATTGACATGTCGAAGAGGTTAACACGTGATGAGCGGATCGAAATTGTGTTGATATCTGGTGAACGCAGTAACCGGGTCATTGCAGCAGATTTCAATGCAAGACACCCTACGAGACCACCCATCTCCCATGCTACAGTTAGCAAACTGCTTGCTAAGTTTCGTGAAACTGGTTAAGTGTTGGATTTGCCGAAATGTGGACGCATGAAAACTGTCACTAATGAACAAACATCAGTGGCTGTCCTAGCTTCATTCAGCAAGAGCCCACAGCGCAGCTCTCGCCGCATGTCACTGGAGAGTGGCATTAGTCGAACATCCCTTCGGTGGATATTAGCTACTCACAAATGGCACCCTTACAAACTCCAGCTACTGCAGCATCTCAACGATGATGACCCAGATCGGTGCACACAATTTGCAGAATGGGCAAAACTAAAATTGGAACAGGACCCTCAGTTCATGCAGAAGATTTTGTTCAGTGATGAGGCAAACTTTTATGTGAATGGTGAAGTTAACAAACAAAACCACCGCTATTGGTCTGACACTAACCCACATTGGATAGATCCCTCCAAGACTGTTGGAACAAAAAAAGTGATGGTATGGTGTGGTATATGGGGTACAAAGATAGTGGGGCCATTGTTCATCAATGGAAACCTCAAGGCCACTGGATATTTGAAATTGCTACATGATGATGTGTTTCCCTCTTTATGCACTGAAGCTGGCACGTTCCCTGAGTTTTTCCAGCAAGATGGTGCACCACCACATTATGGGTGTCAGGTCCGAGCATTCCTAGATGAACAGTTTCCTGAAAAGTGGATTGGTCGTCGTGGGCCAGTTGAATGACTTAGACTTATATCTTTGGGGTCATCTGAAGGCAATTGTCTATGGTGTGAAGATACGAGATGTGCAGCACCTGAAACTACGGATACTGGAAGCCTGTGCTGGCATTTCTCCTGCGGTGTTGCTATCAGTGTGTGAAGAGTGGGAGAAGAGGGTTGCATTGACAATCCATCACAATGGGCAGCACATTGAACACATTTTATAAGTGGTCAGAAACTTGTAAATAACTTTTTAAAGAATAAAGTTATGTTAAAACCAAGCACACCATTGTTTTTCTTGTGAAATTCCCAATAAGTTTAATGTGTCACATGACCCTCTTCCTATTGAAAAAACAAAAGTTGGATCCAAGATGGCCGACTTCTAAATGGCCACCATGGTCACCACCCATCTTGAAAAGTTTGCCCCCTCACATATACTAATGTGCCACAAACAGGACGTTAATATCACCAACCATTCCCATTTTATTAAGGTGTATCCATATAAATGGCCCACCCTGTAAATCCGAATATTAAGTTTTTGCTTAAAGCCTCCCAGCTTACCAGGCGAAGGGAATAATTGGTGCTCATGTTTGAGGTTTTCACAGTAATGTGGTCCTTGAACAGCTCAACAAAACAACAAAACAACGTGAATACAAAAGCAGGGACTAACAGTTTGAGTACTGTTGCGGTACAAATGAAGATAATAGCATTGTTTTGTAACAAATAGGTCTCAGGAATCAAGAACTTATTAAGACACGGATAGAGACAAGAACGATCAGCCCAAAGCCATAGACAAAAGGACTAAACACAATCAGGGGGGTCATGCAAGAAATTACCATCCAAGAAGTGAAAGCTTAGAATGTCCTGGCTGGATGCTACAGAATTCTATTCCCTGGTTAAGTGGCCCCTGAAGCTCAACTCTCCATGTGGCAGGGTCTTGCTCTGGGTCTACATGCTGCCTGGCTTTGGTGCTCTCTTTAAGACTCTGAGATCAAACCCTGAGAACAAGTACACTAGATGCCCCAATATTTTAACCCATATGTGAACCTTCCAAAATTGGAAGCACACAACTGTACACATTGGTTGTTTAACATCATGGCATTACATTTTCCATAGACGTAAGAAGCCCAAACCGGTTCAGGTCCGCATGATAGTGACTCTGTACGCAAAGCAATATCTATCTGGACATAATTCACGTTTATATAAATTAAGTTTGCAACATCAACTCCACTGAACACCTTTGCTGAATTCAAATGCTGATATTTTCTAAAAAACAAAAACAAAACAAAAAACTGCAAGATGTGAAAAACACATTTTAACTCAGCTTTTTAATTCAGAATCTGTATTCTAATACATTTTAATAAATAAACACCATTTATAAATAATAAATGCAACAAGTTTTTCCTTTTTTATTTTGTGACTGAAATCACATGAATAGTCTTAGGACTGAAATTGCCACAAATTGCCTTGTACCCTTCAGTGAACAGTGTGTGACCTCAACAAAAATGACTTAATGTAACCGAATATTATACAAATGCATTTTCAACCTTATAGTGTAAAGTTACAGAAGGGATTTATTTTACGTTATCTGTTATCAACCAAATGAGCATGGACTCCCTTCTGAATCTGGTTTCTCTTAAGAACTTTTCCAGAACAGCTGGCCTTCTTGACTGTTGTTGTTGTTGTTACTTAATTACCTAATGCCATATGTATTATTTCATAGTTTTGAAATTTCTGATATTGGTCAAGAATGTAGAAAATAAATCACTAAACAAAAAAACTAAACAAAAAACCCCACTGAATTAGAAGGTGTGTGTCCAAACTTTTGACTGATAATGTACAATGTTTCTGTCAGATTTATAAGTGCATTGGATAACACTTTACTACAGGAATTACTGCCCTAAACTGTCCTTCCAGTGTCATTACAAGGGTGTATAAGCCGTAGCACATTTAGGTGTATAAATAACTACACATTATTCAATTTGCATATTATTTACTGAAAAACGATTTTCACTAAAACGTCTATGAACATAAGGCTTGTCAAGCGTTGTCAAATTGCATTCTTAAACCAAATAACTTTATTTATACTGTCATATTACCTGCCACATACAATCTTTGAACACATCTTACAGCGTTAAGTGTGTGAAAAATTGTGTGTGAAACTGATGAGAAAAGTGATGCACCTCACCTACTGTTAATATGAACAAAGCCCCTGTGGAACGTAACTGATCCTTTGTTTTCTTCATCGAGATTTTGATAAGACAGATGTTTTTCCTTCCCAACTAAATATTGTGGCAGAGGCCTGCTGGAGGAAACTGCTAGGATTTAAATAACCTCTTCATGTTCCTCTGCTACAATGATGCCATGCCAGATTTTGCAGTCTATACTTCAGCTATCAAAGCTGAAAAATCAATGAGTGAGAGAAGTGTGTGTGTGTGTGTGTGTGTGTGTGTGTGTGTGTGTGTGTGTGTGTGTGTGCGCGTGAAGTGGGAAATCAAGCTGGTGGGAAACTTGTAAGTCATTATGTTAGAGATGAAGCGAGAATATCAGTGTGAAAAAGGGGGCGAGGATGAGCAGAGTCAGCCTGGGACTGTAGCAGAGAGAAACTGTTCTTGTCTTTACAGAAGGGCAAACCTGACTCATTGGGATCGCTGAAAAGATTTTTATTTAAAACAAAAGGGGTGGGGGCGGGGTGGAGGGGCATTAGAGAAAGAAGAAATATACTAATGTATTCATGTAGGTTTTTAAACATATAAAATTGGAATCTGATCTACGCTGTTAACTAAAGTTCTGTGCTGCATTATAAGGTACGAATGCATGTAAGTTTCATATTCAAAACATCTGCATGACTTCTCTTCATGTTATTCCAGCTCTGTGAGTCACATGCGGTTGTACTACCACTGCAGGGCACATAACCTGAGAGGATCTTATGATAAACCAAGCTGAGCAATTGATGCTAACACGTGACATCAGCCCCCATATTCTCAACCTATGCAAGGTTGTGTTCAGAGCTCGACCCCTACACCTCCAGCCCCACACAAACTGCTAGCTGTTCTCTACCAAGATTTTCATCTCCACAGTTCTTGTGAGAACCTATTGATTCAGATGGAGGCCTATTGATTTTAATCATAGTTCCTTACTTTAAACACCCACACGCTGGAATGCATTAGTATTATGGCAAAATGAAATGCTAACACTTATACTCACAAAGCTAATGCTTGTTGGTGTTGTTTTACCTTCTTTTAGGTGTGGGTAATATTTTCACACAATTTTGGACTGTCACAAGACATGGTTCCTTTCCGGTGAGGGCTCTTGCAAAACACCAGACCCTTCCATGTTGTAGCCATTTTTTTTTAAATATATTTTTTTAAAGATAATATTTTACACAAATACAGACATACAGGCTTATGCATACATACATACATTTGCATACACAAGGGGACTACAATATGTTATGTAAATTCTAAAAAAAAAAAAAGTGGGGGGGAACAAGTTGTCATTCATATCTAATATGCACCTCTGTGTCTCTTAAGAAACTAATACTGTACAGTATATGTAGACCTAAAATGACTAAAAACACAATCAATACTTGTTCATTTTAAATTCATTAAAATATATAATAGAAGCTTTCATCTCTGAAGCAAGGAAGGTCTTAAGGATTTTGTCCAACGAATCACATGACCCTAAAAAAAAATCCTAAAAAAGTGGTACACTCCTGTACAATTATCTTCTCTGCCTTTATCTACTGGTGCTCACAAGGACTGTTTTTCCCCCCTTCCTTTCTCCCAAGGGAACTGGATGGACTTGCTAGTTTAATAGATGCTTCCACGTCAAATCAGCCCTTGTTTCCTTTGAACCTGCTTCAAACAATAGTGAAGGTCGACTACAGTACGTGTTCTGTTCACTGCCAGCCATGTGGATGGCACATGCTAATGGTATGAAGCAGAGGAGTTAACACCAATGTTTTGTTTCAAGAATGGACTCAGGAGCTGTTGGTCATTACCCAGACATTTGGGAGTGCAGGAGGGGGCTTTGATCTGGGAGCGAGGGTTGTGTATACAGAGTGAGGAAAAAGGACAGGATGAAAATGTTTCAGATGCGGACAATGTAGCCACATGAAAAGGGTCTTTGTGGCTTTGCGCTTAGTTCTCTGCAGATGGACAGCTTCCCTGCCCATTAAAATAAACATGAAAACACTTCTCCTGTCCAGATGTGACAATTCAGAGTTGCCATGTAAATTTAAAAGTATATAAAAACCTTTGCCAGGTTATTTAGGGTGAATATTTAGGGTGAAATGAAAAGAAATCAGATATGATAGTCTGTCTAATTAAACAGGAGATCAATATTAAGTCATGGCCGAGATTATTTTTATATCATAGGCATTTATTTATTTATTTTCCTTCCTATGTTAGTACAGAATGCTCACTACGTGTTTTGTGCTGTTATTTGCTGCAACATGGACACTGCAGTAATAACAAAGCAATTGCATGTTTTGTATTAGCATTACAAAGCTCTAGTTGATTTAGCCTGCAATGGTGATGCATGAAGAGCTGGAGTCGAGGAGGGCCATAGCACAGAGTAAAGCTGACAGCTTAATAAGAATATCCCTGAATGTCTCCCATTATGGCACCACGCTCCCTGGTCTTTATATAATACTAGTAGCAATGGAGCATCTCATTGCCTTGCCTTTTCCTTATGAAAAATTGCCTGGCTTCCCCCTCCCCTCTCATTGCACAACCAATAAACTGTATCATTACCTTGGCCTTGTATAAGCTTTTGCCTTGTGAGGTGGCATTATTGACAATATGTCTTGGCTGTTTAATGGAAAATGAAGGAGAGTTATCCAAGTGTAGCTGCGAAACACCCTGCTATACCATTTGCTAGGATTTTACGACACTACACGACATGCTAAGAGTAAATAGAGAGTAAGAGTTTGAGTAGAAGTGGGTTAGAGGTAAAAAAAAATTTTATACAATTGTTTACGACAATTAATACAACAGATACAGTACTGTTATATGTAATACACAGAAGTCGTTGCCTTTTTCTCATCCGCTTGTCTTTTTCTCATGGGTCTCTGCAGTGGGATATTAATGAGCACTGTATGATTTTCTTCATGATTTTCTACACTTTTGCATTCGCATATGTTTATTTTATTATCAACCCCTTCAGGACAGTTCCTATTCCCTCACACTTTAAAAGCGTAAGCATTAGCTATGACAAATACAAGCCTTTGATGATACTGCAGTTCTTTGCAACATCTGAGGAGTGCCCAGAGAGTCAACAGTTTACTGTTTGACATTTAGTGGCGGATTAGTGAATTTCATGCCACCTGTCCTCTTGCTTGTAATTAGCATGGTACGGTATTGTGCTCCAGTGCTGAGCAGTTTTTGTAGCATCATTACCGAACACCTGGAGCTGAACAGCTTGTGGCTGCTTCTTGGTGTGAACCTGAGTAGGGCAACTCGCTGAGCCTGGAGCTGGTGAATGATGGTGGAGAAGGATTTGTCAGATCTGGGGCAATCCCAGGAGCTGCAGTTTGTTTCTGTTGACAACTTGCACTCACCTGAACGGCTACTCATCTAGTCCTAGCTCTAATGCGGATGCTGAGAGAAGGCTGATGGCCTAAGCTTCTATAGTGTCCTTTGTATCTCCTTTTTTAGAGTGTTACATTTGTTCTTGGTCCAGAATCCCTGTCCTAAACATGGTTAAATGTATAATAATGAGATTAAACAAGGATGCTTACACCGATCAGCCATAACATCATGCAAAACATTGTGTTCAATATAGTGTAGGTTTCCCTTGTGCTGCCCGGGCAGCCTTTGCCACTTGGGACATGACTCCACAAGATCTCTGGGAGTGTTGGATGGGGCATCAGTGGATAAGACTTGTTTGTCTGGCACATTCAATGGGTGCTTGCTCAGATTGTAATCTGGGGAGTTGGGGCTGGGTTGACAGTCTTGGGCTCTTTGTTTGCTAGCCCCTGTGAAGGTTGGGTAGTGGTGCAAAGAATGTTCTAGTGCCTTTCTATGATGGCCAGTATTGTTGTTTTTTTTTGGCAAATTGTGCTGCATTGTGCTTTGATCCCCACAGGCATAGATGAGGCTTGGGTGTCCATTATCCTTTCCAGGTTACTGCTACTGTATATAACTGATAATCAATGTTAATGTGTTAATGTTACAGGTGATCATTGTATGGTACCTACTTATTACTTATCATGCTAGAAAAGCTGCACTCTTTTTTCCTATTGTCTAATGTATAATCATACTTTTAAAATTAATGCAAATAGTTCACTTTTTTATTTTATTTTATTTTTTTTATGTGCAGTTTGAGGCTGTCAATTAAACCTGACTGCTAAATGAACTATTTGTTATGGCAAGAGAACAAAAGCATAAAGAGATATTATCAGTAGCAGATGGATCTAACAGGAAGCATATAGAAGAGGACTGTAGAGAATAATGAGATTTTGGCCAGGGCTGACATCCTCTGGAAACGTTTGTGGTCTGTATCCTTCTCTACCTACTATGAAGTAACTAAATCTGCTATTTGCAAACTCAGCAGAACTTATATAGAATATATAGCAGAAATTTTTTTTATGATTTTGTTATGAAGTAGTCAATCATCTCATCATTCTACTTTGTTCATAGTGACTTTGTTTGCACTTCCGTTTTATTTAACTACTTATTCTTCTAGCTTATTACTTATTCATTTTAAAGCATATTATTCAGTACCTGCTAAGAATTGCTAAGTAACACAGTAAAAAGAATAGGAACAATATGTAATCAAGAATATAAGTGAGGACTCACTAGTGCAGGCTTATAGTTCATGGAATTCAATCACACAAGTGTCTTACTTAAAACTTAAATACACACATGGACAAAATTGTTGGTACCCTTCGGTCAATGAAAGAAAAACTCACAATGGTCACATAAATAACTTTAATCTGACAAAAGTAATAATTTAAACAAATTCTATGAATGCTAACCAATGCTTCAACAGAATTATTTAAAAAAAAATAAACTCATGGAACAGACCTGGACAAAAATGATGTTACCCCTAGAAAATACTGAAAATAATGTGACCAAAGGGACATGTTAATTCAAGGTGTGTCCACTAATTAGCATCACAGGTGTCTACAATCTTGTAATCAGTCAGTGGGCCTATATATAGGGCTCCAGGTAGTCACTGTGTGGTTTGGTGACATGGTATGTACCACACTCAACATGGACCAGAGGAAGCGAAGGAAAGAGTTGTCTCAGGAGATTCGAAAGAAAATTATAGACAAGCATGTTAAAGATAAAGGCTATAAGAACATTTCCAAGCAGCTAGATGTTCCTGTGACTACAGTTGCACATATTATTCAGAAATTTAAGATCCATGGGACTGTAGCCCTCCTCCCTGGACGTGGCCGCAGGAGGAAAATTGATGACAAATCAAAGAGACGGATAATCCGAATGGTAACAAAAGAGCCGAGAAAGACTTCGAAAGAGATCCAAGGTGAACTTCATGCTCAAGGAACATCAGTGTCAGATCGCACCATCCGTCGTTGTTTGAGCCAAAGTGGACTACATGGGAGATGACCAAGGAGGACACCATTGTTGAAAACAAATCATAAAAAAGCCAGACTGGAATATGCCAAACTACATGTTGACAAGCCACAAAGCTTCTGGAAGAATGTCCTATGGACAGATGAGACAAAAATAAAAAATTTTGCCAAGGCAAATTTTGCTAATTATACTTGAAGCATATGAAGAAAAGAACACTGTCCCTACTGTGAAACATGGAGGAGGCTCTGTTATGTTCTGAGGCTGCTTTGCTGCATCTGGCACAGGGTGTCTTGAATCTGTGCAGGGTACAATGAAATCTCAAGACTATCAAGGGATTCTAGAGAGAAATGTGCTGGCCAGTGTCAGAAAGCTGGGTCTCAGTCGCAGGTCATGGGTCTTGCAACAGGACAATGACCCAAAACACACAGCTAAAAACACCCAAGAATGGCTAAGAGGAAAACATTGGACTATTCTAAAGTGGCCTTCTATGAGCCCTGACCTCAATCCTATTGAGCATCTTTGGAAGGAGCTGAAACATGCTGTCTGGAAAAGGCACCCTTCAAACCGGAAACAACTGGGGCAGCTTGCTCATGAGGAGTGGGCCAAAATACCTGCAGAGAGGTGCAGAAGTCTCATTGACAGTTACAGGAATTGTTTGATTGCAGTGATTGCCTCAAAAGGTTGTGCAACAAACTATTAAGTTAGGGGTACCATCATTTTTGTCCAGGCCTGTTCCATGAGTTCTTTTTTTTTTTTTTTATTCCGTTGAAGCATGGTTGAAAAGCAATGTCTGACTTTCATTGGTTAAAATTCATAGAATTCTTATTTATTATTAATTTTGTCAAGTTATTTCTGTGACCATTGTGGGTTTTTCTTTCATTGACCAAAGGGTACCAACAATTTTGTCCACGTGTGTAAGTAGGGTTAACACTTAAAAGTTTTATTAAAACTGCAAGCATTGAGCACTTATTTATAACAAAATGTAAATTGTCCATTGACTATTCCCATGTCATGATGTCTCTGCCCAGCATTGAATGCTGTGTAGTTGAATCTCCATTGTTGTTAACTTTTTTGACCACATGTTGCCTCAATATGGTTTTTGCAGGTGACAGAAAGTAAAGCTTTGGCCAAAGCACTCATACAATGGGTCTCTGTAGTATCGCCAACCACAAGGAGCTCATTGTGGAGGAGCATCTCAGGCTCTGTTTCTGTAGTCAAGTGAGATGAAAACTAATTGCAGCTGACTGCATGCAAAGGTTCCTGCTTTTTGTGCTGTCTGGTTTTGTCCAGACCACTTGGCAGTGTTTAGTCAAATACTACGTAGAACTGGAAAGGGAAGAACTGACTGTTAAGGTTTGAAGCCTGAATCGAGCACTCTGTATATTGTATTATGCTCAGGCTCTGGACACACTTGTACTAGGTCTTATCAAATAAATACCTTTTCTTGCTCACTCTTTTTCTTTTGTACTGTCTGAAACATTTGATATGAACTATGCTACTATGTTAGTAAAAAAAATATTTAGAGGCAATCAGTAACAAAAATGTGTGTCCATTTCCTTCATCACATGGCTGTTGGAGCCTGTGCTGGCAGTCTGCTGGGAATATGCCCCTCTTGAGGTGGACATGTTTACCTCAGACTCTTGCCCACAGAGAGGTACATGTAAGCAGGGGTGAAGCGGATTGAATCCCCCTGACTCCCGGAGCTATCTGTAAACAACCTGCGGGCCGCTTCTCTTCTCCCCCATCTTGCTCCCTGGGCCCCCTCAGCCTCCTAAAACGTAGCTCCAGATAAATCTTATCAGTGGGATGCATATTAGTTCGTATGTGCCAAAACTATTTTGATGATCAGAAAGTGCAAAGCTGAACTTTGGTTAAATTCTTAAACAATGCTGTACTGTTTTCTCTCAGACAAGAAGAGTGATTCAGTTCTCCAGGTCATTACATCCCTCATCGTTGCTGTTTTTCCATTGTTTGCCAGGCCATCTATGGTATCCTTGGAGCTGTATGATGTTTATCGTATTGTAGCTCCAACTGGTGTACTGAAGCTAATCACCTGATCCTGACCGCTGCTTCTTTGCCAGGCATCTTGGTGCCTGTCTGGGCAAGATGAGGGGTAATTGAAAGCGAAAGCATGCTCGGGCGCTGATCTGGATAAAAAGGGATGTGTAGCCAGTGGGGCAATGAAACATGCTGTGTAACCTATGCAGGGAGTTAATATAGCGCAAGAGAAAGTACAACACACAGTATGATACAAGGCTATGCTGTGATTACTTAAATTGAGGAACAATCACCCCTATCATTTTAGAAGCGGAGTCACACCTGAGAAGCAGCTGAGCCATGGGGCTGCTTGGAGCTCATAGTGAGAAAACCGCTTCAAAGACCCATACCAATCGAGCATGTTGTATCTCTGAAGTAATGAGGTTTGATTTTGTAATCATATACTGTGCAGATAGGTTAATTGTTTTCATTAACAATGACTTTGTGGAGCGTGCTTAAGTCTTGGCCCATCAACTGTGTCAGTGCATTGAGGAAGCATGAACCAGTGTATGGAGACAAACAGGGACCACCACCCAAGCCTGAGCAGACAGTCTATAATTACCACTGATAATTATTCATGGGACTGGTTGACAGAAACCATGAGAAGTTGTGAAGGGCAACTAAGCACCACCTTAATATACAAAACTGGAGCTGTAGGCACAGCTGAGAGAAAAGACTACTGCCAAGCATGGCATGTGTGCACTAAAAACAGTGCTTGTGTTTCCCCATTTCCCTTCCTTTTTCCATCTTAGTCATGCATACTAACACACACACACACACACACACACACACACACACACACACACACACACACACACACACACACACACACACACACACACACACACACACACCACTCACTACATACTGTCACAAACAATTACAGTGATATAGGATGGTAAATTAGTTACTGTTGATTGTGTGTTCCAGAATTAAATATTAAAAAAGGGCCGTGTGCTAGTTTTGCCATGTCCTTTTCATTTTTAGGAAATGCCATGTTAATGACTAAGAAAGATAAATTAGTCAAACATACAATCTACATTTCTTAGCCCCGCGACCTCTAATTTTCTTAATCTAATTAAATACGACACACCATTTGTTTACATCCTCATTCTCATCCACATTTGATGGAAACACCAATGCCTTTGTTAGCCCCTTGTAAATATTTCCACAGAATACATTATTTCAAAGTGTACCAGGTTGTCAGGTAGACCTGTTGGCTGCCACCAAATCAGTACAACCTGCTTGTTCTCTCACGGTAAGTGCAACTTGCATTGCAAATGTTTTTTCCTGACATTTCAAACAATTTCATTTTAAATCTGGTTGAAGATACTGATGAACTTTTATTATGAATAACAAAAGTTTATCAAATCTGCAGTTTGATTATGAAGAGTGGATATGCTATAGCACCACGCCATGATACAGGCTCATATACATAGTGTATTGAACAACTACAAACAGTGATCTGTATGATGAAGCTGGTTGGAATGTAAGAATGTGAACCCTCAAGATGAACAGATCTCCTTTATGATGAGTTGAACTCTTATTTGTAAGTAATTATGGACACACCCTTGTGTTGTATAGAGGCATACACCCAATGTCCACTTTCAGAAGAACAACTGCACTCCTGATCATTTATCCAATTATCAGCCAGTTAAGTGTGGCAGCACTATGTATATGAAATGCATTAAATTGCACATCAAATTTCCTAATGGGGAAAATCAGTAATCCTGTTGATGTAAAAGGTCAAAGGAGAAATGCTAGAATAGTTTAAACTAACCGGAATTCTATAGTAACTCAAATACCCCTTCTACACCCATAATGAGCAGACAAGCAGCTCAGAATGCACAAAACTGCAACCAAGGCAGATGGACGTCAACAGCAGAATACCATAATAATTTTCACTCTTTATTATAGAGAGTGATCAAATTCATTCATCAAACAAGAATACCCCCCCCCCCCCCCCCCCCCCCCAAGTACCCAGTGAACATGTTGCCTCTTATTCCTGTTATTTACTGTAATAGTGGAAGCCATGGTGTCTGTTATAGCCCCTGAAAAATGATCAATGATAGTTTGGACATCATTACACTGATTGTTATCGCTGGTTTCCATGATTTTGTTAAGACAAATGAAAAGTTTTCACAAGGGAACATCCACAAGTACAGGATGAGAGATGGCATGATTCAATCCCACTTTAAAGTACAACTCTGTTGTGGCCTGAAGTGTTACAGCCAACATCCAACAATTTTGCACACAAACAATATTGCATAGCGTGTCTCACACTAGGCAGGGGACGAGCAATATAACAGTACAGTACTTTCACTATATTATGAATGTGGCATTGAATAGGTTTTCTCCCATCGTTGTTTATTATTCTATTTTTTTATTAATTTTTTGAAATTACTGTGTTTTACATGCAAGTACTTAATAATACTTTAATAATTAATACTTATTCATAATACTTAATTAAAGTATTTTGCATGCAAAAATTGTTTGTACTTGTTTGTACAATTTGTTTGTCTAAATGGTACTGTATATAACATTTATTTTATATAATAATTTTTGCCCATTCTCTTAAAGGGTGCCAATAATTCAACAATATTTCATCTCTTTGTTTCCCAATTAAAAATCAGGTGCTGGCTAGGTTAAAGGTTAAATTTCTCATCACATTCCGAAGTCTGCCTTATTAGATAGTTCTACGCCACTGATCTTGTCTTGGGTAATATATCTTATTTGTGGGTCTGAAAAAGCTCCCCTTTGTTTCTTGTCTTTAATACCTGCAGGGTATTCTTTCCTTAATCTCCGATGATTAGCCTTTGCCACTAGGTCCAGGTCATTAATCCCATTCCCCTTTTAGTGAGTGACAATAATCTCTGCTCACTGGGCTTGGCGACCTGGCTCAATTTGTCACTCTGTCACCCAGTGGCTCTTAGCAAGGGGATAGGACAAGGACCATTTACTGTGTCCCATGAATGTGCTGGAGAAAACTGCAGGACTGGCAAAAAAGAAGTGTCAGGTGCACAATAGGATGTGGCGTATTGTGTGTGTGTGAGAGCTTTTCCTCTTGAGACCCAAACCCAAATGTTACGTGCCTTGTAAATTCACCTTACTATTTATGTTTTTAAATCTCCATAACTGTAGAGATTTGGTCAAAGTCTTCAAACAGGAAGCAGTTTTGGAAAACATTTATTCTATTCTCATGTCATCTGTTCTGCATGACACTATTGTGATGAGCCAAAAATGAATCGATTCATCTTAAACTTATACTAATGCTCAGGTGATCATTTGTGGATGCAGCTTTTGTGCAATGTGCTTATACTTATATCACTCTCTTGAATCAGTCAAGGCATTTGACCGCACCACCTCTGTCCCTCTGTATTTTTCTCTCTATGTGCCACCTGCAGCCACAGAGACAAGGTAGGATTCCTAATGAATAAATTTGTAGATCATATACCATACCTCTTGACAGAAGACAGATCCTCCAGAGGTCTATTTCTCATCCCAAGTTAGTTTGCTAGCTCTCAAGTTTGCCCTGCACCCTGTGGAGTCATTAGCCTCGTGGCTGTACTGAGTCTTTAATGATCTGCAAGGAGAAAGAACATAGGCGAGTAGCACTTTTAGTTTAGCTGTTTCTCACTTTATGTATGCTTTAAAATGCATGCACTGTTTGGGTCAAGCCACGTACAGTATTCTGACATAATGAATCCAGGTCAGACAGCTGGAGTCCTTTCCACAGTCTACAGTATATATTTTTCAGAATAGTAAATTGCCAAAGGTAAGTTGCTGTCTTGTATAGGCTTAAGGTTTTTTTTTTTTTCCCCCCTCTCCTGGTGATGGGGATTTGTCCACCGATAGATAGCTTTCCAGAAGAGGCTCTGGCACCAGTCAATCCTCTCTTCTGCCTGGATACAGGATATTGTAGGCATTTCTAACAGTCATTGTTTGGATGAGTGGTAACTTTAGAGTACAACTGGTCTGAGAACAGCTGTCTGTCTCATTTAATGTACCAGCCTCATGAATAATCATGCACATGCACTTAAAAATTTAGGAACTGATGCAACAGCTCGGGCTATGGGGATCAGTCACAGCAGATGCTGAAGTCTTATTCCAGGCAAAAGTATCATGGAGCACTATTACAGTAAGAGAGCATTGATGACCTCTCTGCCCCTCTCATAAATCAGAATGAACATTGCCCCGACAATTAAATGCATACTGTTGCATAACAAGGGGAATTAAGCTAATAAATATAATCTGTATTTTGGGCATTTCTTAGTGTATGCTATAGATGTGATTTTCCGTATTTGATATTCTCATCCCAATGTCACATGGAGTATATTTTCTATGGACTACTTGGAAGTTACAGTAAGTGCTTACTATATTATGCTTAAGAGGTCATTCAGTACCATAAATGATCACCCAACCTTGTTCATCCCACCTTTTCGTTCATTCTTTTGATTGTCCTCTGATCCTGTCATATGATGCTCTTTAGTGTTCTGACCTTTGGCCTGCTCTACTGTTTTGATATTGGATTATATATTGGTGGGCTTAATGTCAAAACATTCACACATGGAAATGTTTTACTGAGCGCAATGAAGACTGCATGTACAAATGAAATAAAGTTAAGGAATATAGGATTTGTGTATGTGTGCATGCACTGGTACATGCACTCCTAAAGCTTTGCAGTGATGGTGCTATTCGTGTGTGGGATGGCACTGTGCCAAAAGATGTAGGCAGTTGTGTTAAGTCCCTATTTGCCCTCTTTTGCCTAATTTAGCTTCCGAGTTCAATATAGCTCTACAAATATTTACTTGCTCACATTTGAAATGTGCTTTCTTGGGACGTTTTGACAAACAAACCGCACCGGTATATTAAATGCAATTTATGTCCAACAGCACTTTCAATTATACACTTTATATATAAGCTACCTTCTGATGTGAATGGATGCCTTTGTGTCCCTAATTCTAATTTGCCCTGACTGTTATTCTTCCATCCTTGTTGCTCTGATCATTTTATATTCAAGTTATTCATATGCGCAGCTAGCACACAGACATGTAGAGAATATAACTGCATTTTTCTTTTTGGAAAAGGTGGTTTAGATTTATGGATCCGCTAGAAGCCTCATTGGCAACAGTGCTCACTGAAGGGTCATTTTGTGTTGATGTGGAGTCAGGCTGACCTTTCACCTGTGTAGATAATGAGCTTCCTGCTATTGTGGAACACTTCCTCTTTAGCTCAAATTCAGCTTTGCCTGTCATCCTGCTAGTGCTCCATGTCCCACTGTTTATGGCCATATCCCTTGGCCTGCTCCCTCCACTGCCTGTTACTGCACATCTACTGTACCATTATGGTAGCCTATTGTTCCAACTATACCTTTCTGAGCAGGATGAACAAAAGCACAATGAACCTACAAGTAAGGAAAATAAGCCAGAACCTGAGGGTCTACTGCATCTGCATGCTTCTCCACTTAAGGTCTATCAGCAAATCTTCTTAGTCTCAATTTAAACTACATTGAGGGCAGATCACTGATGGCAGGTCTGAAGCCTATCACTGGGCAGTGGGTGCAACGATTGACCCAGGAATGGACATATCCAACTCATCTACCTGTCTGTTTACAAAAGATGGTAGTAAACTGGAGAATGTCTAGAAAACACATGCAAACATGGTAGCAGCAATATGCAGAGACAATTTGAGATGTAACAAACAGAAAGAAAATAACACAAGAAATCATTATTAAACTATTATTAAGTCATTGTGGCATGCATGTGTAGCTAATGCCAGCAGATTGCAGTTAATGAGTCCAAAATGCATAATGGTGTTTTAGGGCAAATAATAAAAAAAAAATGACAAGATTTTGGGAATAAAGCCAAAATACACTGTCTGGCCAAAAAAGTCACACTTACAATTATTTGTTGGACTGCCCATTTTTTTATGTCAGATATTTGCCATGACATAATTTTGATATGGTCATGCAATGTCACAACACTTCTTTCTTTCCAGAGTCCCATTCATTTTTATCCATGGTCATGTATTGATGATTGAAGAGTCAGACCGCTGCCTTAAACCTTCTCCAGCGCATGCCGAATATTCTCAGTGCAGGGCTACAGTCTGGACTCCAGTTCAAATGTGAAAATGAGGCTTCATGCTCCCTGAACCTTGTCTTTGACAATTTCTGCATGACGAATCCAACATCACTGAATTTTTTTTCACTGATGGGATGAGCATCCTGGAATCTTAGAATATGCATTTTCCATTAGGGGAAAAAAACCCATTGTGGGAAAAAACTTGTTCATTCAGTATATTCAGATGGTCAACTGATAGTGTCATGCAACTGTCATTGTTACACCATGACAGCCAAGATGCTCCAAAGCGGTATCACAGAGGAATCAACTAGACTATTTATATAATGACTTCTGATGTCAAGTGTCTGGGAAGGGCATGGCAAATTTCAACATTAGACTTAACAAAGGATATTGGCAAGTATCCCTGACAACCAAGATAAATTAAAACTTTCAGTACAGAATGTGGCCAATGGCAGGAGCCCACTGCAGCCCAGTTGGCAGCACTTGATATTGCCAATGGCCACATTTTGTACTGAACGTTTTTTTTTTTTTTCATTTATTTTGGTGGCGTGGCTTACAGTAAGCCCATAAAAGTGCCATTTGGGGGCTGACAGAAACACAGTACCTGGGGTACCAAATTGGCCATGGTTTACTAAAACCACAGGAAAAAAGGTTGAAGCTGTTGATAGATATCTGAGACTCATACCAAAAAAAAAATCCCCCAAAACAGGTGCATGCGTTTTGGGGCTAGCAGGGTACTATAGATGATTCATACTTATGTTTTCCACTATGGTAGCACCCCTCCCTAATTTATCTAGGAAGGACCAGCTGGACAGCGGCCATGAAAAGAGCTTTTCAAGAATTAAAGTGAGACCTCACCCAACTATTTCAGCTGTTCCTTCCTGGTACACAGATTCCTATGAGACAGGCCTGGGTGCAGTGCTTTCCCAGGTATTTGACAGTGAGCAGCATCCAGTCCTGTATGTAAGTAGGAAACTAACCAAAAGTATGCTGAGTTGAGCATGAGGCCCTCGCCATCAAGTGGTCCATTAACAAATCAAGTACTACCTAGCAGGCCGACAATTCATGATGGTAACTGAACATGCACCCCTTCAGTGGATGGGCTAAAGATACCAACCTGCACATAACGAGATGGCTGCTCTCTCTACATAACTATTCATTCACAGACCAGAACAAATCGGGGACCCAATATGGTAATGTGGATGGCCTCTCCCAGCGTCAAGCCTTGTTTTCTGATTCATCGCACTGCTAAAAAAGTCCGGGTGGGGCTCTAGTCGGTTGAGTAGCATTGGTCAAGTGCTTACACCCACAGCTCCTTCTCTCTCCATGCATTCACTCTCTCCGACACTGCTGTAGCTACCCAACAGATACATGGACCAACGAGTTGCGGCGGCCAACGAGTCCAGACCACTGGCTTGTCTGCCTCACCTTTGCCCTAACCCTAACCACCACAAGCCCATGCCACACTGCCATGACAGCCACCACCTTCTTCCAGCATACTCGTTATGCATGGACAAAGTCTTATGCCACAGACCTCTACACATTCCATTAAACTTCCTTTCCTCCACATTATTAGAAAATAAACAGGCACTATTTTTCACTATTTTTCTACCCTCTGTGTCAGTGATCTGTTCTGCCCTGCCTTGTAATGAGACTCTTAGCTGCAGTAAACCACTTCAATGGTGCAAATGTTTTAAAGAAAGCTATACAGCCGTAAATAATGACTCTGCCCCCGGTGGCTTGGAGCCACTGCAATCGTTCCCGTGAAGATCAAGTGGAATGCCTGATCTTTGCAGAACTGTGGAAGAGACACACTTGTCTGTGGGAACTTTACACACAATCACAACTTGCACAGTACAGGAACTTGGGTGGGAGTTATTATTGCCACATCTCCATATAGTCCTGACCAAGCCATTTCCACATGTTTGGGCCATTAAAAGAATTTGCGGGAGGCCATGAATCAGCCAGTCCAATCTTTGCTTCAGCATCCTGTGAAATCTTTATATCTTTGTATCCAAGTACTTGTGAAATGCTTGGAAAAGGGCATCAGCGTAGCAGTGGATTATATATAGGAGAAATTAAGGTTGTTTTTACTTTCATAAATGTGCTCTGTTATTCTTTGCAATCAAAAGTCCCAGTTTGACTTGAACACCCCTTGTATATTTTATCACACTGTAAAAATGCACTGAAACAAAGTAAAGGTTTTTTAGATCCAAATTTTCATATTAATTTTACATTTTGATTGATCAAGTCTCACAAATAAATCATAAAATATTGCGGAACAGTGATTACATTAATAAGCTTCCAGTGTAAATCACTACTAAGCATTAATTTCTATTAATATCCATTATAAGTTATGTAACTGTTTTATTTTCATAATTACTGGAAATAAATATGTAATGGAAAATATAACTCAGAATTCAAGGCAATGCACAACATTCATGACTGAACTGATACCAAAGTCAAACAGTAACATGCCTCCTTTGTGCTATGCACAATGTCAACTCCAAGGACATTTCTGCTCCAGCACCAGAGGCAATCCTGGGACAGCTTTAACCCTGAGAACACTTGGAGGCCTGAAAGTGCAACTCATACCCACATGGGCTCTGAATACCAGCCCTGCAGTTGGTCAGATGTACTGTTTTTAGAGCTGTATGTACCTTATGCTGCCAGCCTGCACTGAGCCAGCTGTTTGGTTTTAGGGGTGAATTAATTATTTAAATCTTGTGACTATTTGCTGAAGAAGGAATGGGTGTGACAGAGGCCTGCAATGTATGTGAAAGAGTTGTCTATGCTGTCGGCCTATATGAAATATGATTTTAAATGTCTGCATTGATTGGGCCTGAATCATGGCTGATTAACTTGTCAGGCACAATTTACTCTCACATTAATTTCCACAAAGTGACAAATATTGGCACACCTTAAGTCAGATGCTCGACTTCCACAAGGCTACAGGAAGCCCTAAAAGGAAAAGCTGAGATTTTATAGCCCTTCACAGCACCCCCTACTTTGCTCTGTAGTCATTCCTTTAAGAAAAGGGCTTAACTTCAGAGTGTGACCCATGTGTATAGAGAAATGGCTTCAGATGTGCATGTGTGAAATAGGTATCATTTAAATCTTATATGTTGTAATCTTTATTTATCCTATGTTGGCACAATTCACTTAGATCTTCTATGATGGTTATAATGTTGTTTATCATATTATATATATATATATATATATATATATATATATAGATATAGATATAGATATAGATATATATATATAGTGTAAATATAATTTACAAAAAGCAAAGGTGGCAAGGTGAGATTTTCTCACCTAGAACAGTAGCCTTGGCATGATTAATAGTGGAAGTATGTGTTATGGTAGGCATCCGCCAAGCAGCTACAGATCAGTCATCATGTAGTACAAACATGACACTTGCCCTACCTTTTCTTCCCCTCATCCACCTTCTCTCCTGCGTCTCTCCTTCTCCTTTAGCACCATCACCAAAAACCTCAGCTGGTTGCTGCCAAGTGCATCGCGCCACCATCACCCTCATAAATCACCTACCAAACAAAACATACTTAATCTGTGACGTGCAGGCCTGGCACACAAATTTATCACCTGTGCTAGTCGCACACCACCTCGAGCCACTGTTTACCAAGAGACAGAGCAAGAGAGAGACGGAGAGAGACAGACAGAGAGAGAGAGAGAGAAGAATAAAGGACTTAAATGGCTTGAATCCTTGAATAACTCTTATCCACATGCAGTGGGGATGGCAGCTGCTATTGGTTCAGTGTGAGGAACAAAAACATTTACAAGGCTGGTTAATCTGAATGGCTGAAAATGTGCATGTTTATTCACTATTGCATTGGTAATTGCTGTTAAGGGTTTTCTTGCTCAAGCATAAATGCCTCTGTCTTGTACATGGATTAAGCTGGCAAAAAGAGCTATCAGTCTACAGTGGCTGTAGGTTTATGGATACCAGATCATCAAAAGCTCCTTAGAACAAAGGCTTACTTTACCTAATCCCGGAAGAAGGAAAAAAAGGAATTATATAAACTAGCCTTATATGGATAATGTGGTTTTATTCACATTTACATTCACTGTCTCTGCTGCTTTTCTTGTACTGAACATATTTGGGTGATGCATGGAAAAACAATATCATTCACAGACAATTGAACCATATTGGTAAATATAGGATTTTGTTCATTTTACAAGCAGAGAGTTTTCATCATGACAAAAATATATGATTTGGTATTCTCAGTGTATATGTGGGTGTATATATAAAGCTATTCTTATGTGAGCTCTCATTGGTACTGCCATTTTCAACTGGCACATACAGTATATTCACATAAGCATAAAAAAAAATAATAAATCACTGAGCCCAACATCTGGAGTAGGCAAACAATACAGTCCAAGACTGTCCTCTTGCACCCTTTAAGGCTTCTGGCAGACATAACCAGACTGATTACAACAAGGGTGTGAGAGCCAAAGCAAACCGCAATAGGATTCCTCCCTGTGGGATTGAGCTTTGTTCATTTCATAGAGTAAACACGCTCATTGTGAAGAGTCAGTTCCAGTGTCAGCCTTCTGTAGAACTGAAAATGAAGCAAAATCTAAGCAAACAGGCTCTGGCTAAAAGAGATGGCAAAACTTCTGCTACAGACTTTATGACTGATTACCCATACCTAATCATACAAAAAACAAATATTTGATGTAAGAAATATGAAATGAGCTAAGTTGATTAAAAAAAAAAAAGCTTGCACCAATAATCTTTGCATCATGCCATATGAATTTGCTGCTACCTGCCATTTGTTTGCTTTCATATCCATGAGACTGCAACATGACAGCACCTGTCTAATGACTACAGTGAAAGCATGTCAATTAAAGAAGACATGGCATACCACAAAATTGAGCCATAGCTGTTTTCAGAATAAGTGCTACAGGCAAAACATGTGCCAAAGGGAACACCCAGGTTTAAGTCTTGCATTTCTGGTGGATAAACATAGATAGGTAACTCACATTGGAGTTTAAATAGTTCTATAGCCCTTTACAAATTCATGTGCAGCAACAACTACACACGTGGACAAAATTGTTGGTACCCTTTGGTCAATGAAAGAAAAACTCACAATGATCACAGAAATAACTTTAATTTGACAAAATTATTAATAAATAAGAATTCTATGAATGTTAACCAATGAAAGGCAGACATTGCTTTTCAACCATGCTTCAACTGAATTATTAAAAAAAATGAACTCATTGAAGTTCATGAAACAGGCCTGGACATAAATGATGGTACCCCTAACTTAATAGTTTGTTGCACAACCTTTTGAGGCAATCACTGCAATCAAACGATTCCTGTAACTGTCAATGAGACTTCTGCACCTCTCTGCAGGTATTTTGGCCCACTCCTCATGAGCAAGCTGCTCCAGTTGTTTCCGGTTTGAAGGGTGCCTTTTCCAGACAGCATGTTTCAGCTCCTTCCAAAGATAGAAGGCCACTTTAGAATAGTCCAATGTTTTCCTCTTAGCCATTCTTGTGTTTTTAGCTGTGTGTTTTGGGTCATTGTCCTGTTGCAAGACCCATGACCTGCGACTGAGACCCAGCTTTCTGACACTGGCCAGCACATTTCTCTCTAGAATCCCTTGATAGTCTTGAGATTTCATTGTACCCTGCACAGATTCAAGACACCCTGTGCCAGATGCAACAAAGCAGCCCCAGAACCTAACAGAGCCTCCTCCATGTCTCACAGTAGGGACAGTGTTCTTTTCTTGATATGCTTCAAGTATAATTAGCTAAATTTGCCTTGGCAAAAAGTTCAATTTTTGTCTCATCTGTCCATAGGACATTCTCCCAGAAGCTTTGTGGCTTGTCAACATGTAGTTTGGCATATTCCAGTCTGGCTTTTTTATGATTTGTTTTCAACAATGTGGTCCTCCTTGGTCGTCTCCCATGTAGTCCACTTTGGCTCAAACAACGACGGATGGTGCGATCTGACACTGATGTTCCTTGAGCATGAAGTTCACCTTGGATCTCTTTAGAAGTCTTTCTGGGCTCTTTTGTTACCATTCGGATTATCCGTCTCTTTGATTTGTCATCAGTTTTCCTCCTGCAGCCACGTCCAGGGAGGTTGGCTACAGTCCCATGGATCTTAAATTTCTGAATAATATGTGCAACTGTAGTCACAGGAACATCTAGCTACTTGGAAATGGTCTTATAGCCTTTATCTTTAACATGCTTGTCTATAATTTTCTTTCGAATCTCCTGAGACAACTCTTTCCTTCGCTTCCTCTGGTCCATGTTGAGTGTGGTACATACCATGTCACCAAACCACACAGTGACTACCTGGAGCCCTATATATAGGCCCACTGACTGATTACAAGATTGTAGACACCTGTGATGCTAATGAGTGGACACACCTTGAATTAACATGTCCCTTTGGTCACATTATTTTCCGTATTTTCTAGGGGTACCGTAATTTTTGTCTAGGCCTGTTCCATGAGTTTATTTTTTTTAATCATTCTGTTGAAGCATGGTTGAAAAGCAATGTCTGACTTTCATTGGTTAACATTCATAGAATTTTTTTAAATTATTACTTTTGTCAGATTAAAATTATTTATGTGACCATTGTGAGTTTTTCTTTCATTGACCGAAGGGTACCAACAATTTTGTCCACGTGTGTACTTTCTTTGACTCTTGGCATTGTATTAACAAACACCTGAATGCTCCAGACCAGCAAACTACCAAAAACGTGTGCTTTTATAGAGGTCTGCACACCTGCTGATGATCAGTTAATCAAGGGCTGATGATTAACAGCACATGGCTGCAATTTACCCTCTTCAGTCCTGTGAAAGCAGTACAGGGTTACTTACTGTAGTATTGCCCGCATGTTTCATCTGAGGTTGCATTTGCCTAATACTGAGACTTATTATGATCAGATGATTTTTTTACAGCAGTCCGACTCTTTCATCAGAACAAGGTCTTGGAGAAAAATTTATGTGACTCTGGACAGAAATTTTTTTTTTTAACATTGCATAAGCTAAAAGAAAAGATGGCACTGTGGATTCCGGAATTAAAGTAATTAGTGGTCCAAAACAAAATATTAGAGTATGTGTCATTGGTTTGGCCACGCAATGTAGTTCTCTCTGTGCACAAAACAGGTGATTTCACTTATTATGATTTTTTATGATTTTTTTGTATCATACAGATATATTATATTCTATTTTATTCTTTCTTAGCTAAATTTACTTATATATATTTCTCAAATTTACTTTTGTTTTAATATTTATTTCCTATATAGATATTCTTTCTTATTTCTTAGATAAGTAACTTTTTTGTTTTTGTTTTGTTTTGTTTTGTTTTGTTTTTTGATTCTTTTTTGTTCTAAGGTCACGGGCAGTTGCCTAAGCATTTCACTGCATATCGTACTTTGTATGTGACAAATAAAATTTGAATTTGAATTTGAATTTATTAGTTCTAGCACATCTGGCTGTAGAGCTAATTGTGTTAATTAACTGGAAAACAAGTGAAAAACTGCTTTGTGACAACATTGTTCAGCTTCTAGAGCTATGGCCTCGGCCATCCCCAGACTTAAACCCAATAGAAAACTGTTGGAAAGTGATGAAAAAGACAGCAGCAGTCAAGAAACCATCTTGTGTACATGATTGCTTACAGGAAGCAATCAAGCAGGCATGGATTGAACAAGTGACTCCAGACTCTATGCAGATCCAGCAGGTTGAATGGGAATAAAGGACTTCATACTAAATATTGCTTGTTAAATAGCAATTTTATTGCATGAAATAGCAAATTGTTCTCATTATCTTTATTATAATTATTTTAAAAAAATGAGAATGTAATTAAAACATTTTCACTTTTGTCTCAATACTTCTGGCAACCACTGTAGAATATATAGAAAGAAGAAACCACAATTCAAAGACTTGTATATTATTTTTTTATTGCTGTAAAATTAGTAAAAGTAAACTACTGTAAAAGAACATGAAAGTATGAACATAACTTTCCTCATTTCACAGAGAAAAAAAAACCCAATCATATTTCAAGGTTATTTATATGGCATCTTTGAGTTGTTTTCCTATGTACCTGGATATATTTAAAGTTAATGAGATGGAAAGCTGTGATTTACTGCATATTTTAATTTACATAAGAGTCCTAATCTGGAGCAGGTGTAAATGTTTTTCACACTCATGTTTAAAAATGAGTTTGACTATGAATTCTATAGAAAGACGTAATACTTTGTTGGAATTAAATGACGTACATGCATATACAAATAAAAATTATATTGACATACCAATAGCACCTGATCATACAGTCATGTATGAAATGAATAAGGCATCAACCCCAATTTTGCAGATTAGACATGAAACGAAAACAAAGCTTGATTTTGTTGACCATAAGCAAGTTTCATTCTGTAATACATGGCCACAAAATTGAAAAATTGAAAAGATATCAGATTTTCTACACAAGAGCTTTATAGAGTTGCTTTGTGTACTTTTAAAACACTGGCTTTTGAAAAATGAAAGAAATAATGGTAATACGGAAGAAAAGTTGTTGAGGCATGTTGTAACATGTGCAATGAAAAAATATAAATAAAACACATAAATGTTAAAATGGAAAGGAATGTAGATTGATCATTTCCCTGATTATTTATTTTACTGAAAACAAACTAAGAATAATTACTTTGCCAAAATGTAATTAGTTTATCAAGTTAATGTTCCACTGTCCAAACATTCATTAAATTATATAGATAATTTCCATGTCCTCCCTGTGCATGGAGAAATCCGCTTTCCTGCCCATTGTAGAAAAACCATGCCTGTATAGGCGGGAATGAGTATATGAATGTGTATGTTGATGGTACTCACTGATGGAATGGCATCCTTTCTGGTTTTTTTTTATTTTTTATTTTTTACCTGAACCCTGGATTCATCATTAATCTGATTAGGATAGGATAGTTTAAAGATACAACTTTGAAAAAGAAAGATCAATTAATAGATGATATGTGCATAACTCGTGTGCTTTAATCATTAATGGAAATTCACATACTAGCAAAATGAACATTACACACACAGAAGTGTCAGTTGCATATATACCATACATTTAAACAAGCTCTTGTAAAGTTCCATCCTCACCCAGTAACACTAAAGAAAATGCCAATGACCTCCACATTTGAAGAAAGGTATAAAATAAAACATTTAAAGTGCACTCCAGTTTTCCTACATATTAGTATCAAAGGTATATTTATGTCACTTTTTTTTAAAATGATGAAACACACCCAAAATCTGATGTTGTGGTATGAAAAACAGCATGGTACATTAGATCAGGCAAAATAAACTCAGCCCCATTCTTCCCTCTGATTGGACAATAGTTCTTTAAAGCACATTAGTGTGTGTCATTTTAATTGAACCAGAATGCCATTGTTATCATCAGTGTTACAAATGAGTTAGAGTAGAAAACAAGTACAAAGAACTCCTTACAAAGACGACAAACTTCACTTATTTTGTTTGAGTCCCCAATATGGTAAAATGTACTTCATTTAGGTTTGTTGTTCTCTGCCATTTCAAACTTTGTTTATCAAGAATAATTCTGCTAATGTTATGTGACAACAGCATGTCAGGGTGAATTATTCTGCTGCCATTTTGCTAGATTGATGACATTATGGACAAAATGGAAAATGGGAAAGAAGAGTTTAATTTCTGACCTTGCTCAATATTTAATGAACTTGTTACAGTTCGTGCAGAATGGCTTTTTAAAATTTTTTTTTTAAATAAATGGCATTACAGTAGCTTCAGCAAATGGTGAGATAATTACAGAGCTCCTACCAGTTTTGGAAGTGACACTAGGCGGGCACAAAATACAATAGATAAATAGGAGTGTATGGAGACGGCACTAATCCATGTTCATGAGAGTTAAGAATAGAGCATAACATGGAAACGGTTCAAAGTCGAAGCACTAGGTATTATTATCCCATGGAATTTCTTCTCATTAGCATCTCTAGCATTTTAGTTTTAAATACATTTCTGACTGTGTACGGTTGCCCATATTTTTTTTTTCTCCATAAAATAAATATAGAAGAAATAGCATTGTTGGGACCAACCTAATGAAACGAGTTAATCAGAAAACCTAAGCTGGATACTGCCTTCAAAGTAGACAAGAAAAAGAAGAAGAACCAGTCTGAAAACTTTGTTTGTCTGAAAAGTTGGTGTGATCTGCTGTATCTTTACATGAATATGTGACAGTGGTGGGGGGCTGTGCAAGAAGTTGGCATGGTATGCTCAGTGTTAATTACAGGCAGTAATGAGAGTGCTGAACCAGACTGCAAGACACAGGATATTTTTAGAGATCCTTCATAGTTATCTAATGCACAGCCAGGGTCTGCACTGACACAGACTGCTGTGCCTTTTTTTTTTTTTTTGTTGCTTAGCCTTATATCCTCACCTGTGGTTATGCTGGCATGCTGGGTGTGGTGAAATGATCATTTTTCTTCCCACAAATTCCTGATTAGTGACAAGTTCAATAACTGCCTGCTTATTCACAGATGGTTGGTTACTCAGTTTGTCTCTCCATGCCATTTAATAGATTAGTGAACCCCTAAGAAATCATATAGTTTTTTTTTTTTACTCATTTGAAGCTTTAAACCAGTCATGGCAGTGAATAATACATGAATGCATTCCAGGTGTAACATTTGCCAAAATTAGGGTTTGATGGACAAGTTTTTTTTTACAGAAACAAGGCAGAAGGCAGCTCACAGCTAAAACAGATTGATACCATGGTAGCCCATAAAAGACATTTTGGGATTTGGGGCTGGTTCATCTAATTAGGAAAAAGATAATGATGCATGATGCAAGACAGTGAAGCTATAATCGTGACCTTCAATTTATGTGTGACTGTTAGGGACTCTGTATTGAAAGGATAAAACAATCTGCTCTTTGAGAGTTTGTATAGTGAATTATCTTGGAGTTTGTTGTGAAATGACCGTCTCTTTTTAATTGGTGCAATAGTTGCTGTGTACTCTGGAGCTATTTGTGGTGTGACGCAATCTTGTAAATGTCAGCTGTCTCCAATCATAACATGCTGAATAAAATGCGTACAGGTTGTTGGATTCCTTTCACCCAAAAATGTTATTGAATATATTATATAAGAATTCTAGCTACTAATTGAGGTTTGTTCTTTCCTGTATTGTACGGACAGCAGAAGCTAAATAATATTTAAAATAAACTAAACCTAGTAAAAAGGAATTTGTTGATTTGATTACAAATTTTAGCCATAAATACATACAATCAAGAATTTGTCATGAACTTTTCCCCTCTTGTCAATTTCTCACCTTTAATTATAATCAAAACAAAAAGGCACCCAATGCCCTTTGTGTGTTGGTGACAGCTGCGGCTGGTCACAAGCACTCCCCAGAGCCAAGTCATGTAACACACACATGCGCGCGCGCGCGCGCACACACACACTTGTGTCCTGGGTGTGTGTGTCCATCTGGGATCCTATCCTTCAAACTGCTGTGACTGAGCTCCCTCCTGGCAGAAAGACCAGGGTACGAGGGGAGACAGAGTGCGTAAAGGAAAGCCTCGCAGGGGTGAGGAGGAAGCTGTCCAAAGCCAGCTGGCCTGGCTTTGAGAAAAGCAAGAGGAAAAGTAGGAGAGCAAAGTAGGAAAAAGAAAGGTACAAAAAGAGAAGCAAAAGAAAGTATTAAGGGTATAGAAGGTCTTTGGGTGTTAGAAAGAAGTGTGGCCTAGCCGAAGTGAAGACAGACACACGTGGAGAAGGCCTTTACAGCAGGTTCTGTGAAGGCAGCTGCAGCAGCACAGTAGATACAGGTGAGATGGGGTTTGGGAGCAAAGTACAAAAAATGTTTTTTAGTAGCATGAGTTTAGTGACCCATGCAATGATGCATGATATATTTTAATATCAAATAATATGCTAATTTGTAATATACCCTTTTTTTAAAAAAGTGTTTATTCCAACTGCTGCACATGAGAGATGTTATCACATTCTAACACCTAATGGCTGTTAAGAAGACCAAAAAGCACATGCTATTGCCAAGATGCTTGAGAAATAAATGTAATAACTTTGTGTTACTGTATCCTATTTACTACATGATGAATTACATCAATTTAGCTAATTGCCAAAGAATGATAAAGAACACAGATATGTTAAATAATATGACCTAAACAAAATAATGAATAAAATTATTAGGTATTTCAGTTTGCAAAATGCCTCAAATGTGTCTGGTCTGATTTAAGGATAGCAAGGTCCATGCATGTATCACTTTAGATAAAAAGCTGACCAATTCTGCATTCAATATAAACTTTTGCATTAACAGTCTTGAAATAAAAGTATAACCTCATGAAAGCTTTTGTGGTGCACAAGTAATATGTAAAATATGTCCTGCTTTGCTCGCACTAATCTCACGACCACAGGTGGCTGGGGTTTAGTGTAGGCGGCAAAGCCTCTGGTGCCAACAAGTGTGGTGTACATGTGCCCAGCCCTTCATGGCATTTCTTTTATAGGCAGCAACAGCTTCAACAGACCTGAAAGAGGGAAATACATGGGGATGATTAAACTCATAGAAATACATAAGGAAAAACACTTGCTGTACTTGCATCTGAATAAACATGGGCATCCTCTTGCAAAGACAATCTACAGTTCTCTGCACTGAAAAGAAAGATATGTTTAATTTCTGTATTTTCTTTGTTATTTAAACCCACCTTTAAAGTAGGACTTTGAATTAGTGTATTTTGATATGCTTTGATTGTAGAAGCAAAATGAGAAGGAATTAAAATGATTTGTGAATCTTAACAAACAATAGCAACATAACACGACAGCGATCTTTATCTTGATGACATGATATGATACATAATCATATACTGTATCATATACTTAATATGATGAGTTTGGTGTTGGTTTGATTTAAGCACAGCTTTTACTGTGAAATCTTTCAAATATAGCAGCACTGGAAACTTTAAAGGAAAAGAATCTTGCAAAATAATCAATATGTTTCTAGCATATGTAATTTAATATTTACATTATTACACTCATTTCAGTTTTTCCCCATTTTATCACATTTAAGACCAGATCAAGATGGCATTAACTCCAATTTAATACAAATCATTCAACCAGAGTTGGCAAATGGTATTTGCAAATGTGAACAATGTACTGTACCCATTTTTTTTTTGCGTTCAACTTATTTTTGATAATTTACATATTTATTTTTAAATAAATACACATTTATTTATTATTATTTACGTTATTTGTCAACAAACTGTCTATTTTATGGGTAAGACAGTGGCTTAGTGTTTAGCACTGTTGAGCTGCACCTCCAGATTGGGGGTGGAATCTTGCCTCCAGTATGCGTGCATTGAGTTTGCATGTTCTTCCGATGCTTGAAGGGTTTTATATACTGTATAATTGTTCCGAAGTTAATCCAAATTGTTTTCTGGACAAATATAAACTCTATTATATTAATTTGTACTATTGATAAGGTCCAAAACACAAATAAGAAATATTAACCAAACAAAAAAAAAAAAAAAAACGTTGTAACCTCCATAGTCTGGGTGTAGAATGGTTATGTAGTTTCATTCTGATTACATTTCATAATTACTGCTGTATTCTTAGAATTGCAGAGTCGGATATGAGCTGTTAAAAAAAAAAAGTTCTTTATTCAAGGGAATTTATCTGTGGCCGACAACCTGGCTGTTAGCACCTTGTTCCTTTAAATCCCAGTCAAAACAACTCGCGTTGTGCAGCAGCAGCACCACACCTCTTCCTCAACTCCCGCGAACTTACACGTGACTGTGCCACACGCGACGTAAGCGTATCCAACCCCATTTCTCCGATTGGGCAATGACAACCCCATTCCGAACCCTATTGGCTAAAAAGGCTGTCAGTTCAGAAGAGCCGGTCCTATTGTTCCTGTTGTATTCTAGAAATGACGTCAATGGTATCTAAGGCTGCACACCTTCAACTTCAATAAATATTTAAGTACTTAACTGTAGCACAGTCTAAAACAAATAAACACGACTGTTTGTGTAGTTACATTGCCTTAGCAATTCCGTATATACATTTCCCCTTCTTTGGGGTATTTTTAAGGCTGTGAACACCATCTTGCTATTTGCTATCCGCCCAGTATTTTAAGCGTGTTTCCTGTACTTTGAGATTTTTTCCAACCACTTTTTTTTTTAAGCAGGTGATGCAACGTTGTAAGCTTCAGAATAGTTTCCTGCTTTTCACTAACTTATCCGGTGCTCCGTGTGCTGTCTGAAACAGGCTAAACGGTTTTAAACAAACCATTTTTTGAACCCAAATGCGTTTTTTTGTATATTTTGGTTAGATTCCACTCACTGCGCAGCCCATAAGTTTCCATATCAAGTTGCTAATTGAGACACGAGCAGGAGGAGAGGGTGGGGCTTGAGAGACTTCGTCTGGTGATGTCACATACCGGAGGCGGGGCCTATGTTTGACAAGAGCCTGCTTCTTCGGAGTTAGTTCGCGTCCCGAAAATAGAAAGCAACCCTGCATGTCAATGTGACTGAAAATACATTGATGTCGCTCCGCGTCCCCGCGACTCACTGATACACTGTATCTATATCCAGCGAGGGAGTGCGGAGAAAAAACGGGTGAGTAGCAGAAAATAGCAACAATGTTGCGCTGTGAGTTGGTGTGAGACAGACAGAGCGCGAGAGGGAGTAGTGGAGCGCGTAGAGGCAGCGCGCATTAAACGCGTACAGTACGACATACAGTGACGGGCGTCTAGATCAACGCATTTTATCTGTCAGTAGCTATGAATACGGGTAGTTTTAATGCTTAGCTGTGCGTTTAGAAACTTTGTTGGGAATTTGATCCCATCTCTGAAGATGTTTATAACGTGTCAGAGAGGGACGCGCTCGCGATAAGCTGTGCTTTTTTTAAATTTTTATTATTCATCACATAGACAGCTGTGTGTATTCGTGGTTTACACTGTAGATCTTTATGGATCTTTTGTACATTTGAGAAGCATATACAGGAAGGAAGATGAAATGTAAAAGTTAATAAGATGAATATAAACACGTCCAGTCCTCTGGGCTGTCTGAGGTGTAATGAACACACGGAGATTTGCGACTCGACTTTCCTTCGTAATGGCGTAAACGGGAGCAGTGTGTGTATGTGTGTGTGTGTGTGTGTGTGTGTGTTCTGCTTTTGGGAAGAGAAGTTGAACTCAGGAATCGATGCCTCTGTCTGAAGTTCTTTTAAGTAAACTGAGTGCCGTTTCGCCGAAGTAGTTCTCATGTTTATTATTCGGCCTTTATAAAGTGCTTAAAGCTGCAATCATTTCTGATCCGTGACAGTAAACACAGCTTCATACATTATTCAAAGTAATTCCTTTAAACTGAAGTATTAGAGCTGGATGATAAGAAACGCAGACATCTTACTCAGGTGAAGTCTTTTTCTTCACTTGTCTGTCTGCTGGTGTTGAGTTCACATCCACAGTGGAGCATCAGCAGTTCCAGCTGTTCCAGAACTCTACTGAATATCCAGCAGCACTCCGGATACAAACACTACTGCATCACTGCCTCTGTTTACTGATTATAACTAAATCATTGAATAAATCTGTGTTAAATGAACTGTAACTTGTTACAAGGAGACGTTAAACTTCCAATTTTTTTAAATCCAAATTTTTTACAGTTAATTACATGCTATAAATGATTTATGAACTTAACTGAAGTGATTACGAACAGTAGATCGTGTCTCGCTCTGCTTCAAGTTTAAGGACTCAATTGTGTAATGTTGAATTTTTCAAACTCTACATGTGTTGAAATCCAGAGTTAAATGAACTCTTGTAGTTTTAAAGTAAACGTTAATTGATCTCATGCTGTGTTAAATCTACACCTTAAACGGTCGTCTTATTGCTCAGGTCTTATCTTCAAATATACCGATTGCTACGGCCATGAAATAACGTTTCATGAGTGAGGTTTGTTTTCTGGACCCACCGACAGATTTGTATTTAAGTCTGTTACTGTGTAAACCTAAACGCTACAGTGTTTAATAAGACCGTACAGTATAAAATAGCCAGGCTACATGGGCCATTGTGTTGAAATCAACTATTAGAGCGTAAAACAAACTTGTAGTGTATTGACCTAACATTTCCATTGTTTGTTTGTGTTCAGATGGATTTATAAGGCTTTTCGCTGTGTGGTCAGTCTCCATGTATTGTAGAGAGCTGGCACGCAGTGTCATGTCAGTGCTCAGTTGGCACACTTTGATGGAAAACTGGAGCCAGAGTCTCTCGAGAGCAGCGCTAATTGATGCCATCAATTATAGCGCAATAACATGTTCATTTCTGATTTGATTTAATGTTATTCATAATGTCAGGTCGCCTTGTTAAGCACTAGCGAGGGGTCCGTCTCAGTTTTTGGCACCGCGCTTCTCACTCAGCCACGGGGTCACCATTGCTGCACACTTCTTCAGTTTTATTAAATTTCTGAAGCAGAGTTCAAACAGTAATTGTGGAGCTCAGTGCTTCAAGGAAAATGCAGCAGTGCAGAGCAGGACGTGAATTATGATTTGGTCCTCTTTGAATGACTACAAACAGTAATTCAGAAAACCTAAACTAAATGGAAGTAGAAATATTGTAAGCCAGTGGAGTAAAAGAATAAAAAATGTAATGATTGTTTTTTTCCGGATAAATATTTATTCAGCAGGCCATGTACCTATAAGAAATATTGTTAAATAGCACATCCCAGTGAAACGTATGCACATTAATACGTTTAAAGTTTAAATGACCAAAACCTTAAATTGTGTAGGAGTTCATAAATTCACTAAGTCTGTGTGAACTGTAAGTAACTGTTCCTATAAACTTCGGATTGTTTTTAGAATGTGCACAGTGAAATCAAAAACGTGAAATTAACTCATGAGTTCCTACCCTGTAGGTGTTTTATGCTGTGAATATTGGGGTAGTTTCCTGGCGTAGTTGTCAGTTCAAACATGCTTAATTTTTTTGCACCATTTTGGACTAAGATGATATATCAGATAGATCGGAAACTGCAGTATCGCCACATGAAATGAGAATTTTTTGACTGCTTTTTGTTTTAACTTCAGTCATTTTTTTACTTTCCTGGACATTATTTCTAAACGCAATTTGTCATCCATTAGTTCTCATGCATCACCTTGTGTATTGTTTTCTCAATGTTTATTAGCAGTTTTGCCTATAAGCACTTCTAGCTGCCGCTGTAGCAGTAAAGAAACTTAGAGGAATCATTACGCTATTTTTAACTTTAATATTTATAATAAATATTTAATAATACATTTTTTTCTGTCTAAATTGAAATACTTATAAGCAGTGTTTGTCTCTCAGACATACTATTTATCTTCACAGAGGTTTAGGCCAGTGATCAGGGCCCTCATTTTTTTTCGCTCAAGAATAAAGATGCTACTAGATTGTGTGGCACTATTTAGAACCAGTCTGAAATGAATAGCGGATAGAACGTCAGCTCTGGAGCACGAGGACTCGCTCCAAATTAAACCTGCTCTGGATGTGCTGGACGGATCCCAAGCCACACTAAAGTAAATAAATAAGCAGTAAAGAAAGCTGTCAAGCACAAGATATATACAGTATACTTTTTTTTAACTCTGGCATGTGGTGTCTGTGAAAGGGACTGATTAATAATTCCCATATTGTACTTGTGAAGAAAAATGAATCTTTTGCTGTTTCAGTTTGGCGAGAAAGCAGCACCACCCAAGTCAGTGTAAAACTCGAGGTGTAAAGAATGTTTCGATTGTAATTTCTTCATAATCTTCATGCTCTTGTACCCAGTAAGATCCATTGAAAGTCTTTGCAAACCTGCTGAAATTTGCAAATCAAATTTGTGCTCATCAATAATTAACAAATTCCCTACAGTGCAATTTATAGAATGTGATTATCCATTTTTAATTGTGAAACTACGGTGTAGAGACTCAAGACAAGTCATTGATATCTATTATCTCAATGTTTACTTGCAAAAATGTTGAAAACATGACTTATGATTTGTGTGTACAGTACGTGCTTGTTCGGTTGTCAGATATTCACAGAATAAAGTAGTTTAGATGAAGAATTGTGAGGAGCAGGTTGGGTGTGTGTGTGTGTGTGTGTGTGTGTGTGTGTGTGTGTGTGTGGTGGAGGTGGGGGTGGGGGGTATGAACATCTCCTGCCATGCTCTTCACAGCACTCCTCCATCTCACAGTCTGCTCTCAGCTTCTTCCAGGATAGAGGAAGCGTGAGAGTGAGAGAGAGAGAGAGAGAGAGAGAGAGAGAGGCTGGACTGGAGTGTGTGGGCGAGTCTGATCTGCAATTAACGCTGGCTGTCAGAAGGAGAAGGCTGGCGTTTACACCATCTCTTCTGAATCACTGAGTGCAACACTTTTCTCCCCCCCAATACCCCTCCCCCAGGAAAAATCTCTTTCCCGAGGAGGAGGAACCAGCAGGAAGCGAAGTGCTGCACAGGAAGGAAGAGTGCAAGATTCGAGCTGGACTTTGGGGCCTGAAAGAAGTTTGTTTGTGCCTTGATCATTGCGTGAGTCCTGTTTTTAATTTTTACTTAGTTTTCTTTAAGTTTATTTAGTTTTCAAAGCTCATTTTGTGCTTTGAATACATGAAAATAATGATGCATGATTGATAGCACAGCTGTGAAGTAGGCAAAGGAAATCCACTGAGCAGAGTGAATATTCTTCCTGTGTTTCAGTACTGTAATGATTTCCAGTGTGTCACTGCGTAGTCACCCTGTGTACCTGCTTTGCAAGAATATTGCACTTATTATGGTACTCAACACTCAGTTCAGAACTGTCTAATTGGTATCAACCTAAAATGTCTTTCACATGTCCTTGAGTGAAAATCCTAAAGCTGTAGTCCTAAGCAGTTAGTGTCTTTGCCCTGAACGCATCATTGTCATTGCTTGCGCATACACCCATGTAGAAGCCTGCCCCTTTTTCTCAGAGTAAAGTGTGAAGGCACTTTGACAGATGTGCTCCAAATATTTCCCAGATCAGCTGACAAACTTATGGCCCATGTCCATTAAACACACTTTTTTTTAAACATCTCTCTGTCTGTCTCTCTTACACATATACACTCACACGCTCTCACACTCTTGGTCTTTCTCGCTCTCACGCATGCTCATGGCCAGCGTGATTCATTGTTTACTGGAGCATCACCATTGAGCTGGAGATTCCAACATTCTCTCGTGAGACCTGGAGGCAGGATGCAGAATCTTGAACCCAGCAGATAATGTTTTAGCCATAGTTTTGCTTGTGTGGGCAGCACTGAGACACCTCACTCTGGGTGTTTTATTGAAAAAAAAAAAATGGCCTAAATGAAACCAAAAAGGCCAGCACTTTGAATATGTAGTGCTCTAGTGCAACTTTTTGGGTGATTTCGCCACTAGAGACTTTCCTCTTCATTATCTGTAGGCTCTGGGTCGGCAAGCTAAGTCAGTGGAATGCTCAGCGTCCCTGCGGGGTCAGCCCAGCATTCGGCCTCCAGGAGTGTCTTCAAAACAAGAAACCTCTGGCTTCCCCTCATCTTTCTCAGATATGATACTAAAAAGGTTTTCTCTGGATATGAGAAACATGCCAAGCAAACAAAAAAGATCACTGCTTAAGACCTGTATGAAAATCTTAGCTCCTCGTCACTTTTCCCCCACCCTGGTGCATCACACAACCCTGGGCTTGTTATAGTATAACCTCTAAATAGGGCTTTACTGAGACTTGACAAATAAAACCATCTATCAGGGTCCTCGTCTCTAGAGATTGAACTTTATTCAGTAGCTTCTTAATATGTAGCTATGACGACTTCCAAACCATTTTAGCCTCACGACTAACAAGCAACTATGACATGTGCTTCTGTGCCATATGTGTAAAAATACTGCACACTTTCAGAAATGTGGATTAAGTTTCAGTGTGAGAATTCAACAAATGATATTTAAGCACATATCCAGTGATTATACTTTATATTTCTTGTTTGGAGTCCGGGTGGCACAAAGTTATAATTAAACGAGAGCATGTGAGAGGGACTTACAGTGGCAAATTATCTGGCTAGACCCATGTCAGCTGAATATATTTTTGTATAACTGCGAAAGCCTTTTGGATAGTCACGCGTTGATGGTCATCTGCCTTCATTTTATCTTAAGAACTTAATTTAGAAATGCATGTTGGAACAAGTAAAGAGTAACGGATTAATTAACAGACAAACCCATATACCTGTGACTGGGGGTAGACCTACAGTAATAAGTCTTGGGCCAAATTTGAGCATGTTGGTGACCAAAACCACTTTACTTCGTTTAACGTAAATGAATGTTAAAGGGGTTTTAGAAATACCATGTGGTCAGTAAAGATTCTACATAAAAATGTAGGAAATTTCTATTTAACTGTGTTTATAAACACAGGAAAGACAATTTCATGTTCTTTAGGTCATGATCTAATCACAGGTACAACCTTTATGCCTTTATGACTATATTTCAAACCGATGTTACGGTTACATTGTGCTTCGTCAGGTGGGCTGAAGTTTTCCTGACTTACTTGCCGTCTTCCACATTTCCACGCTAACCCAGTTTCACCCATGAAGCACCACGGCACTGTCACATGCGTTAAAACGAATGAACACTAATCCCCATGTAACACCATCCATAGAAGCAGCTGACATTTACACACTCTGTTAAGAGGGTGTGTGGTGCATTTAGCTGAAAGAATGACTCTCCCTTGACCTTTCAACTGCCCTTGCTTTTGACCTGCGCCTGTAAGCCATCTCATGCGGCTCAATCAGCACATGCACCGCTGAGTGGAGAAGAGCTGCTTAGGGATCGATGCGCTCTGTTTTCGTCCTGTCCCTTTTACCCTTCTTTTCCTGCAGGCATGAAGGAAGAGTTTTCGTTAGGTGACTAGATATGCACCAATAATTATCTATACAGTATGCAGTGATTATTAGAAAGTAGACTATTTATTGTTCACACTTTAACATACCGCCACTATCCCTCTACTTTAATTGTACTGAAGGTAGAGAGCAGTTGAGGACAACATTCCCACCCTGAAAGTAAAAACTATACCACTTGGCAGCAATATTTTAAAGTTTCCAATTTTACGTTCAGTTATATGAGTTAAAAAAAATCTCAAGCTGGGATATGATTACTAACGTGAATTTTATTTATATTAGTTGATAATTATCTGTAAATTAAGTTTAGATTTGCCTAGCGATTACGTTTTCTATCATATTTTTTGTGTAGCATTTTAGCGTGCTATGGTGGAAGAGAGGTTAACATTGTTGTTTAACAGCTCCAGGGTCACCAGTTTAGTCCTGAGTTCAGGATGTTTATGTTGAGCTCCTGCGTCTGTGTGTTCTTCCTGTGTCTGTGTGGGGTTCCTCTGGGTTCTTTAGTTTCCTCCCAGTCTGGAAAAACATGCATGCTTTGTAGGTGAATTTACTGCATTGAATTGCTACTGTGTGCGTGTGTGCGTGTGTGCGTGTGTGTGTGTGTGTGTGTGAGAAAGTGTGTATGTTTTTCTCATCTTGCCCATAGTGGTCCTATAGGATAGGCTTCAGATCCACTAAGACCCTACAGTTCCTAATGATAAATGAATGAAAGACTGTGTAATTTTAAAACAAATCACGATAAACCAAGCAGTTATTATGATAAGAAAATATTGCGCAAGTCTTGTCCTGAGCCCATAGCTTACGCATAGTGTGTCTGTTTTGTAGTTGGATGGTAAAGAGTGTGTACAAGAGGTGTGCTAACCTCTGAGCCAGAACAGTGGTCCAAATCTGCATCTAATCCACTTTGCACCCCGCACTGATCCTCCTCTCTGCCTCCTCATGCTGCTGCTCTCTCCAGGCCGGGAGAGAGGCTTTGCTCAGTGCCCCGCCAAAATAAAACGAAAACCCCGAGCAGCTAATTGGCCTTGTTCACCACTCGGTGACTCAGTATAGATTACATCATTTTCCCCACTCTAGCACTTGCCTTTGGCCTGATCTGTGCGACTGATGCTGTCTCTACTGCAGTAAGCAGTTTTAACTGACTTTTTGTTAACATAAGCATTAATGTTAATGGTAGTAGACACAATGGTTGTGTGTTAACATAGGCTGTTATTAGTTTTGTTTAACACTTGTTTCAGTCTATGATTGGCAGTCCTGATTGAGGCCATGTCTAATGTTTTAGTAAGAAAACAGTTTACCAGTCAAATCTGGATTATATTGTGTTGATGTAGAGGCCATAACTTGTTTCATATCTTCTCATGCTGTTTTCATAGTGAGTCTCAGGGGATCAACACTCAGCCCACTATCTTTAGAAGCCTCTCTAGGTCCCTTTATTACTGCAGGCTTTGCAGGAATGGGTAGTAAATATAAAATGTGTCACTAAGGAATACACTTGTTTACAATACAATGTGAAAATGCAAAGTTTCAATAAGTTTGAATGAACCTACAGTACATTACAGCAAGCATCTATTTCTGACTTTTTTCTACTTGTATTTACTGAATAAAATACCACTGTACAAATCGTCTGTCTATCTGCCTATCTGTCTGTCTGTCTGTCAATTCCTGTTCTGACGTAGATGCCAATGATGGCGTATGATGATTTGTGTGCCAATGTGACCTGAGATACTTTTAATGTTTATGCTAAACTTTTAAAATGTTAGTCTAATGAACTCAAATTAAGTTCACTTTTATTAGCTTTAATAATTATTATATAGTACATTCCTTCAAATGCAGTACATTTTGAAATAAGGTTTTACAAAGGTGAAAGAGCTCAACTGTTCTGAGGTCATATCATACAATCAATCACAATAGTTACATGACAGGAAATGGGGCTTCTGAGGTGCTCCCAGGAGAGGCTCTGAGACACCCACACACCCACACACACACACACACACACACACACACACACACACACACACACACACACACACACACACACGCACACACACACACAAGGGGCTGATGGTTTTGCACGATGCAGCCTGCACCTGTGTTCTGCACCCCCTTGTCTCATTACCCCTGCTCTGTGAGCTACAGTAGCTTCAAACCGCAGCTGTGTTTTGCGCTGCATGTCATGTTGCATGTTCAGAATGTTTGAGCTGGATTGTGTTTTGTCAAGTGCGCACTTCATGAGTGACATTTTCCTAAAGCATGCAGCATGCTTTCATTACCACTTGTTGGAAATCAGTAGTTTAGCTTCTCTTAACAGCATATATAACTAAACAGAGCCTTTTACTTTTGCTGTGTGGCGGCCTACAGCAGGGAGTGAGAATTTCATTAGATACTAATAGTTCTGGCCGTGTCACCGAGTTATTCGACATTCCTCAATAGCAGGCTGACATCTCTCAGAGCTGAAAACTTATCTGATCATTTTGATTCATACACATTCTCTCACATTTCATACACATAATTTTCATTTAATTCTGTAAAGCTGCTTTTCGACAATGACCAGTGTTAAAAGTGCTATACAAATAAAATTAAATAAAATAGAATTGAATTGAAAACACACTTGACCAAACATTCATCGTTCATGAGTGTGCATCTTTTGTTTAACATGCTATTCTATTCATGCTCTTTTTGCTCTTTTTTTTTTAGCAAGATTTCATCCGATTGGTTTAGATCGATTTATGCTGCTATCATCACAGGTGTTTGCTGCCTGTGGAACAAGTGAATGAGCTCAGGATGGACAGACCCTCCTTGAATGTGTTTATCTCTCATTAGTGTTAATCCATTTACGTACTAGGCAAGACGGTAGCCTATAACTAGTAAAATGATTTTATTGGCCAAGACAGACAACAATTTTTACATCAATACATTTTATTAACATATTTTACATATTTTTAAATTAATTAACATTAACATTAAAAAAGATTGTGCTAGTTAGTAATTAAAACAGTTGCTAAAAAGTTTACAGTTGTTTCTTGAAAAGTTTTTTTTCTTCAAGTCAGCACATTGAATTAGTTTCTTATTCTATTAGTATTTGTTGATTCAGTTTAACTTGTAATTGAACAACTAACCGAATTAATAATAATAAAAAAAAAATATATATAATATAAATAATATAATATATTGTATAATATATATACAATAATATATTGTATATATTGTATATAAAAAGTGTTTCACTTAATCTGAGTAAAATTCAGTCATGCTTTCAATAATAAATAAATGTATCTCATTAAGCTACGTGATTTTTATTATTTTTAAAAAAATTACCTTCTTTGTATGAGGCTGCAGCAAAAATGTCAACTGTCTTGTTTCAGCTGAAACATCACCCATTGTTTGAAAGGAAAAAGAATAAATCATGTTATCACATAGCGTACTTCTCTGTTTACCAACAGCGTTTTTGTTTGATGAATAGGTAAGATCATCATACACTGTGAATACTCATGGCTTTCCGAAGCTCGTCTCAGATCGCCCTCACAAGCAGTTTTGATGAAGCAAAAAGCAGTCTGAAGTGACTGAGGATGTGATGAACTTGACCGGCTGAGTCGACGAAATATACACTGCAGAATATACAGAATAACTTCATCATTTTGAGCTGCTTTTGCTTGTGTACTAAATGTGCTCATTTGATTCATGCTTGGATTTTAAATCTGCCAACACTAAGGAAATGTGTAATTGAAGCACTAATGTATAGGAAAGATATTAAGGACATGACAGTAGTAGTCACAGTAGGACGCAAAACTGGAAGACACGCAACTAAAATAGTCTTGCTGTCTTTTCTTAAGCTACAAACAAGGTGACGTGACTCATAGACTCACTCATAAACCACTTACGTAGGTACTCTGTCACTTTTGACTGCCTGGGAGTTTTAAATGACGTTGAGCCCTCTAATGATGTAATTCCTGTAATATATGAGTTTGGTGGTTTGTCATGGCCTCCTTTGAGCCTGTTTACAGGCCTCCTCTTCCTATTGTCTTGTAACTCTATTGCTGGAATAAATATGTCGTCTTTAGCTTTACTGACAGACAAAAAGGTCTCTGTTGCATTACACTGATGATTAGAGATTATTTTTTATGACTGAGTGGTCCAACTAAACCCCAAAATTGTCTCCATTTTGCTGCTTGTTTCATCATTTTTGCATCAAGTTCTTTATGGATTCTGGCCTCAGAGATGAAGGAGCTAGTTTCCTGTCATTAAAAGCCAAGCCAGTCCTATTACTTTTCTATCCAGTGTAACCAGAGCACTGACTAAACTCCCATCGTACATAGATCAGTACTTGAAAGGGTCAGCAGTCGTATCCGTCACTAGTCTGTCAGGAGATACAGGCAGACGGATGAGAAGGTTCCCAGCCTGATGCGGAACAGTTGACCTCTGCCATGTAAGGACAAGAAATGAAAGCTGGGACAAGAAGGTATCAGCTTCACTAGCATGACATCAGTCTCCCTACGGTCTCAACAGGCACTAGGCTTCTGAGCCAAGGAAAACACGATACCATTCCCTGTAGGAAAAAAGTGCAATTACACAATCACAGTGTGCAGCAGACTTTGAAAATGAGAAATGCACTTGATGGATGTGTTTTATGACACGATGAAAGGCTTCCCATTTAACTAAAAATAGGCCAGTATTGGAACGCAGGTAGTGGATTTTTCGAAACCTATTTTTAATATAAATATTATCCATTAATCTGATATAACCTAGATATCTAGACACTAAATGTTCCTGGTTATCAGCTTCCAGGAATTATCCCATGCCTGTTTTAGCAATTGTACAGGTTCTTCGATGTCTCTCCATTTTTCTGTGCCTTTTTACTCTTTCCAACCCCACACTGCGTTGGATACCATCCTGATACATGGGCTACTGATAGCTCAGCTGTTCTCTGGCCCTACTCACTGGGGCTTTATCTGTCTAACTCTTCTTGCTTAGCTAAGCTGAGCTTTTCCCATTACTCCAACTGCCGGAGCAACTGTGATCTTTTTTCACATTTTTTCCACTTTGGGACATGGACAATCATGCCGCTGCTGAAACACACATCATCTCATACTGCATGTTTCAATCATACTACGGATGTCATACCCACACACACACACACCATATTTTAACACTATACTTTTATATTTTTACATCTCACAGTTTCCATTTTTATTTATCAGCATTCTGTTCCTGCGCGATTTATATTTTCATTCTATTGAATTTTGTAACTTTTGTAAATTTCCAGCCAAAATTTTTACATTTTTATTTTATATCTTTAGGTTAATTGTATTTTCTAGTGCAATATTTTTATTGTATTGGAATATTTCTATTTCAGGTCACACACAGTCAAATAAGCATTTCCCTGCATATGGTTGTGTATGTGACTGATATAAAATTTAGAATTTTTGAATTTCTTACAAATTTGGGACAATTGAAAAGAGCAGAGACATTACAAATCACAGGGATCCCGCAGTTATAGAAGCAACTAAATTTTTAAAGAGCAAATTAAGCTGATAAGTTGTTTAAGCAAGAACCAGAGTACTTCTGCAACCACTGAAATACATTTTCTAGTGTTTCTAATAATAATATAAATCTGGTGTGGTTTAACCTGATTAGTTATGATCGGGGAGCAGAGAAAACGTTTTAATGCATCTTTTTCAATCGTACACTATAAGTCAAATGTATGCGGACACTCAAACCACACCCTCAGGGTTCTGTGCAGCCCACTCAGTTTCCTTCACACCAGTCTTGGCAAACCATGCCTTTATGGAGCTTGGGTTGTGCATAGTAGAACTGTACCGTTGGAGCAGGATTGAGCCTCTTAGTTGCAGTGAAGGGAAATGCTACAGTGTTCTAAACAATTCCAACCATGGTCCACATACTTTTGGCCTTATTCTGTATGATAATCATACTTACTTTATTCATATAAGTGGTCCAAATAATTTATCTGTGTAATTTAAATGCTATGTTTCAATATGCTTTAGTCATTTAAAAAAATTGTATAAAGAATAAATTATATTTAACCAAAATTCTCTGCCCGGAACATGTGAACATGAATGCAGAGCGGAAAATAACAAAATTACCTGCAAGTTTAGCTTTCCTAACATAGTCGTAACATACTTGCCTCCAAAGTCTAAGGTCAAAACCATTTAACAGCCTTGTGAACTTTCAATGCCTTGTGATTTGCATGTATTTTTGTTCATTTATTATAACTATTAAATCAAGAATTATAGATATTATTATATTTTTTTCACGTTCCGCTCCCCTTTTTAATTTTTTTTTTTATTTTCCGCTCCCAAAAACTTTTAGAAAGTTCTTCACTGTTTCCCCACTACATGTAGCAGATACTGTTGCAGTATATATCTTTATTTTTCCTCGACCATGTGCTGCATCTTTGTAAAGCTGGTGAAAGGTTATTGTACGAGTTCACAACCTTTCCTAGTTGGTGAGTCACAGGCTTCCATGCTGCTTGGATTGCATAAACCTTTTATATAATACAACATAGTGGAACACAGCCACCATGAAGAGGATTGAAATGTCTAAGGGGAAGAACATAACATCAAATATTTATTCTAAGACATAAGAAAGTTTCCCATGAAAAGCAGAAGTACTGACCCACCAACAAGCGTGACGTAACTGACAGGGAGATATAAAAATAATGTATTTTTGGTCTTTTTAAAACCGAATATTTTTGTTGTTCTCTGATGCAACCAGTGTGGTTATTTTTCACTACAGTATCTCTTCCCACACGAAGAATAGGGCACAATGCTAGAGATATCTAGCATCTGATACACATGTCTGTGTCACCTCTGTATTCAGTGGATTATTTGCGTTTGTGTGTGCATGTGTGCGTGTGTGTGTGTGTGTGCGTGCGTGTGTGAAGAGATGAACTGCAATAATGTGATGTATCTCTAATATTTCCATGCGCTCTTTTCCCTCGGGTGGACGATCTTGATTCATCTGCTCTGTTTATCATTTCTAAGTTAAGATCAGTGCAACATCAAAAGGTTGCAGTGCCACTTAACGCAACTTGCAGACTTCATTTGGGGGCAGAGTGGGGCCATGCAAGATACAACATGCATTTATGGTATTAGCTGTTGTTGGCGCTGCTACTTTCCTGTCTTTTTCAGGCTCTCTGTTTTGTTTCTGCATTTTTTTTTCTTCATAGCGAAAGCCTTTCAAAGAATGAGCCATTAACACATCATTTCAGACATGCACGAAAAGAATGCTTTTGTATTCACTTCTATCAATCTCCGTGCTGCATATAGGCAACACTATTCCTCAAGTCAGATCTTTATTTAGGTCATCTCATTGAACTGCCGTAAGCAGGGCAGTTTCACTTATTGCCCAATTTATAAAATACCATAGTGTGAAATAAAGCATGTCATCTCTCACTTGTCAAGAAATACAAGTGTGAACAAATGGAAAAAAAATCATTTAAAATACCACTACAAGGAGAACAGTCAAACGTGACACTGACTTAGCATCAAGACATTTGGCATTGACAGTAGGTATATGAGCTAAAATAAGTTTGGAGTGTAGATCACAGTTCCCTCTAAATACTGTGATACTTGATGCAAATGACGAGACATACTGAAATCTTGGGCTTGATGTGAAAAGACAGACAGATTCTGTTTGCATATGTTCCGGGCAGAGAATGTCATTATTCTTCAAATGAACAGCTTAAGTCATGTCTTTAATTATTAAACTTCAATTCCATCTGTAACAAACTGACAGAATCAGTTTAGCTAGACATTCAGATTGAACACTTGGCCTAGCTGCAGACTGTGTTTCAACTATAAATGAACTACAGTTTGTTTCAAGGAAATATATTCCAAGCATCTGCTAAACAGGGATGATAATTTAGGCCTTATGTGCATGAAAATCTTACTCCATCACCTTATTACTTCCAAGAAGATGATGTGAACATGTGCAGTAAACTGGGGCTAAACAGTTCTGTTTAATTGTGGATCTAAAACAAAGGCAGATGTGCCACAGTGAACATGAACCAGAATTTCACCAGGAGAACGGTCTCTGCTGTACAAAATGGATCTAACCATACGCTGAGGGTCATCACTTTATCCTTGAGAAACTGAGAATCCATTCATCGGCTCGACTCCGAAACCTGACTGACGCAAATGGATCACTGGGAATAGGAGCGTCCCAGCAGTAATTATGTTACAACGCTTCTGCCGCACACGACCGTGAGGTGGGGGAGCAGTGATGGCACATCTCTTGTTCTATTGCAAGCTTTTTTTTAGTTTGTATGTTCTTTTCTTATTTCCATACATGAAAAGACATATGCTTACACACACACACACGCAGACACACACACACGCAGACACACACACACACACACACACACACACACACACACACACACACACACACACACACACACACACTCCTAGGACTATGTTATACCGGGAGGTCAGATATAGTTTGGCTGTGACATTTACATGCTTTGTGCAAGAACATGCCTTTAAGACGTATCATTTGAAAAGCCAGTCCCAAGTGTGGTGTCTAATCTCTACTGAGGACCAGATCTGGACTGTAAATATCCTGATTATGTCTATGTTCCTCGTAAAGCCCTTTTGAGACTTTGTGCTAATTTGTCCTTCTGAGGTTTTTGTCTAAAGAAAACAGAAATGGCATGATGTTCAGATACTCAACAGGGCCCATTCAGGGTCACAGTGCCCACACTACTGAGCAACCTAAGATCTGATATCACTAATTGGGGTCCTGTTATGAGAACCCGGGTTGTAAGATTTGAGCTCTAATATATAAGGATTTTTCTCAACCAGAAAAATAATAAGTGATTGCCACATAGGGATTTTCAAAGGCATACCAATGTTTTCACCATGACTTTTCATCTATAGTTGAAGATGACTTCACATTTATAGTTGAAACACAGTCTTCCTTGAGGCATCATGACTATTCAAAAGCACCTTGTACCGTTCTGCTTCCCCAGCTCTTACCCTTGCTCAGGTCCGTAATTCATTGTAGAGATGTCTATTCCAGCATGACCTTGATTACTTTCATATTGTTGCCTTTATTTTTTAAAAACCTACTTGTGTTATTTTGTTTACATTTCTAAATTTTTATTTTTGGTGTGCCTTGGGATATCTTAGGTCTTAAAGCTGATAGTGTTGCTTTAATCATATTAAATGAGTGATGAGTGCAGTTGATTTATGTCTGTGTTTTAGACTTAATATCAATGCAGGAAGGGTTTAATACTATTTTAATACTATTAGTGACCCTAATTGATATATTGACAGAATTGTTATGAATACGCAAGTGTGAGACCATTTTGGATTTTGGTGTACAGCCAAGCAAGCATCTGATATGTATTGCAGATTTAGCTGGGCACAAGCTTCATACGATTCATAATCTCATTAGCTACAGTATGGTCACTCCTGTGTATGCACTCATACACTATGTGACTAGAAGAATGTGGACACTTGACCATGACGCACACATGTGGAACTTCCCCAAACACCAAATTTGGAAGGGGATGTAGTGTGAACTTGTACAGACTGTCTTTGTATGCTGCAGCATTACAATTTCCCTTCACTGGAACTAAAAGGTCCAGACATGTTCCAGCATGTCGATGCCCCAGTACATGTGACCTCCATAAAGACATTGTTTGCCAGTGTTAGTGTGGACAACAATGAGGGTCCTGGACAGAGCCTTAACCCTACGGAATACCTTTGAGATGAACCGGAAAGCCAACTACACTTCAGGCCTTCTTGCACAACTAATGCTCTTGTCACTAAAGAAGCAAATCACCACAGATACACTGTAAAGTCTAGTAGAAAGCCTTCCAAGATGAGTAGAAGTTGTTACAGGGGGGCTGAATCTGTAATCAGATGAAGGAGCATACACCGATCAGCCACACCACTAACATCACCTTCCGGTGAATTGATTAACACTCAACATGGTATAACATTGGAATTGAATAACAACTCAACATAAACTCATTCTCTATACCGCTCTACCTGAACACGGTCCCGGGAAAGCCTGGAGCCTATCCCAGGGGACATGTGGCACAAGGCAGGGTACACCCTGTACAATATATCACAGGGTACACAAGCAGGGCACAAAGGTATCTGACAACTCAGTGTGTCACAGCTTGCTGTATATGGGGCTTAGCAGCCAGGGAGTTCAAGGTCATTGATCCAGGCTCCAAATTCCCCAGATTCCAGTCCGATTGAGCACCCATGAGGCGAGCTCCACAACCCAAAGGAGATCACCGCCGCCAACGTCCCATTGCCAGACACCACAGCACTCCTCCAGAAGTCTTGTGGAGTCATGGCCTGAGAGACCAGAGCTATACCCTAGTTTTGTGTTTAATGTTATGGCTAATCGGTGTATACGAGTGTGGTATATGGTCAAGTGCGCCCACACTTTTGGCAACATGCACCGGCACAAGGAAGTAAACCTTTTAACGCTGAAAATGTCACCATCACCATTACATCATCTTTTAAAGTTTATTCTGACACTTTTGCTGATGAAGTCTAGGAAAATCCTGTGATCATTGCAGTTGCACTGTTTTTCTAATGCATCTTGGTTTAAAAGTTGGTCATCTCTTCCGTGTTTTGCTTAGCTTGGAATTGTTTGTGATTGCAACATAAAATGGATAAATTAGATAAAATTAGAATGTATTTCCTACAGGTACCTACAAAATAATATCGTTTACAAGTATAGTCCAGCACTGAGTATTTCTCCTCGACTGCTTCTAGCAGTTTGCTCAGTTGTATGTGATCATTAGCCATCAGACTCTGCGCTCTGTGTATCAGGCAGCTGTGGGACTTTCTTCGTCTTGGGAGTTTTAAACGTGGCGATGACATTTTGGAGGTGATAAGTGGCTTTCTGTCCTGCTGCGTTGCTCGTTGAGTTCTTGTACTAGCAGGAGAAGCATTTGCCTGAACCAGCATTGATCCGGCCTGGGATTACAGTGTGTCTAGTGGAGAACTTGCGTGAGCTGCCACTTGCTGGCAGAGATTAGCCACTTGCTGCTTCTGTTCTCAGTGGTGATAGTCGGCAGGGCCGGCTGTACAACTGTCACAGGAGCTAACAAATTCTTCACTTTGTCCCTCTCCCACACACACACACACACACACACACACACACACACACACACACACACACACACACACACACACACACACATACACCCTGTCCTACAGTTTGCCTGTAAACACTAGCACACTTTGCCTACACTTTAGGATACACAAATTTACCCTGTTGGCAGGCCTGCGTGAGAGATCTGCGTTCTTGATAAAGAGATGATAAGCGCGATAGCCTTGGCAAGAAACAAATCTAGCTTCCGCCTGCCTCTGAATATGGCCATACTACGGCAATTCTTCACCACAGAAAAGGTTGTGTTTACATTACATTTTCTGTGGTGTGGGAAGTTTGCTGTCGAATGAACCGGTGTAGCTGGCAATGTGGTACTACGGGTTCCTGACAATAAAAGGCTCTGACTCTCAGACACACCTCTGTATCAACGTCAGGGAAGGACAAAAGCCCTGCCACATGGAACCTTTAGGTTTGAGGCAAATTTCGAAGATTTCCCCATAATAGACACACATACTGTGTGTGAGGAAATGCTGTCAGGACCTATTTCTGTCCATTTTGGAGAAATGAAACCATGCTATTTTGGACCATACCTCATCCTTCCTCTTTTCCTCAGCAACACCCACCACAAATACATGAAACCACAATTCATCTAAAATAAGTAAAATATAGTGGGCAGCATCACATGCCTGTAAGAATGAGGAAATCTTTACGTCATGACAATCTCTTGATTTCTAGGAGCAAAAAATTAAGGTTTTTATTTTTTAATGAATTTTGTAGAATGTCACCTTTTGACCCTTGTGAACAAAATTCTGTTAACATTTTCTCACAGATTGGAAGTGCAAGAATTCACACCTTGTTGTAGAGCTTTTGGATTATAATAACACCACTTGGTTTGCATTCCCCATTCAATCCTAATGCAACGATTCGAACGTACTCCAGCAAAAGGAGAGTTCTCTTCTTACATATCCGTTACATTTCCACCCTGTTAAATCTTCAGAATGTGTCTGAAATCCATGGGTTTCATCTTTCTCTTCAGCTACATTTGCGACAGGGTGTTGTGTGAACATGTGTGAACAGTCCTAAATGCGGAAGATAGACGCGGTGCTTTACATTGTTCCGCCTGAATTCACACTCTCTGTTTGAAGCCTTCGTCTCACTCATTTCTGCAAGCAGCCGTCCCCGCCATTCGGTAGATCTTATTAATTATATCTCATTAGTTGCCTTGGAAACAGGTGAGAGAATGAGGAATTGGAAGGAGGAGAGTGAGAAGGAGAGAGAGAGTTAATGAAGGGAGGAACAAGATAGAGCAGGAGAGATTAGGATGGAGAAAGTGGCTCCAGTAGGTTCAGGTTAGTGTCAGATTAGCATCAGTAACACTACCTGTGGGAGCGGAGGCCCTGCCTCAGTCCTGCCGGGGAAGAAGGGCTGAACACGAAACACACAGAGAGAGCTGTACTGTTGTGCCTTCCTCCTGTGTCAAAATGTCAAGATTCGACTGATTATTGGCAAAAAGTCACCCCAGAACTTTAATGATCAGTGACATCACTTCCTGCTGATGCGCAGCTCAAAGTAAATTCAAACTGGTGAATTGAGTGAAAAAACACGCAGTATGAATTCACTCACTCACTCATTCATCATCTATACTGCTTTATCCTGTATTCAGGGTCACGGGGGGCCTGGAGCCTATCCCAGGAGACTTGTAGCACATGGCAGGATACACCTGGACAGGGTGCCAATACATCGCATGGCACACACACACACACACACTACGGGCAATTTAGGAACGCCAATTAGCCTAATCTACATGTTTTGGACTGTGGGAGGAAACCAGAGTACCAGGAGGAAAGCCACCAAGCACGGGGAGAACATGCAAACTAGAACATGCAAACTCCATGCACACAGAGACGGGAATCGAGCCTGGCCGGGGATCGAACCCGGACCCTGGCGGTGCAAGGCGACAGTGCTAACCACCACACCACTGTGCCGCCCGCAGTATGTCCAGCTTAATGTCACACTATTGGGTGGATCACAGCTAGGTCTTTACACTTATGGACTGTGAAATTGCAGATATAATAGATGTGTTTAAACAGACACGATCAGAGCCTTTCTCGTTCGTCCGATTAGTTTTCCAGCGCAATATAAAAATATACATTTTCATCATACTGTATGTTTCTGCTGGATCAGCCTCAGCACAGTAATGTTAGCTTTTCATTGCAGATTTTCATATGGTTGTATGCGATCATATAGTGATATCATCATGAGATTTCACCACGCGCAGACATGCATTCCTGTCTGTTGTATTGAGTTATCTCCGCAGTTGACTAACTCAAAAATACCTCTTTGCCCTCATGCTGTTGCTGCATGTCTATTCTCGGTTATGTAAGCCAGGGCATGTTTTTGCTGCTTATCAGCCAAGGCCAACATAAGGGAAGGTCTGCTTTTTTCCCCCCAATTTTTTTGTTTTGTCAAACAAGTGAAAGCATGGCAGAGAAAGCCTAGCCCAGGTTGTAAACACAGCAAAACATGGCTTGGGAATCCACCAGAGATGGACTTGCGGTGTTGTTTAGTCTTTGACTCTACAGGCAGGAAGATAACAAGGGGAAGGATCAGAGCGGATGCTTGTCCCACAGGCGTGCTGCCTTTTTGCTTTTTGTCTCTCACTTTTCTCTTTCTCTCTCATCTGCGACTGCCTGTTAGTGGTCATCTTTAGTGGTCTGAAAAACAGGAAGTGGGCAAGCAGGATGTAGGAGAGTGCTTTGCTCTGCCCATGGTCTGTGATGTGGAACTCCACAGGAAGGGCCAGTATCATGGTTGTGCACAAGGCAGTTTACAAGCAGAAGAAACGAGGGACTGGGAGGACAGTTGTGCCTTTTGTGTCCGCTGTTTTTATTCAATTTCACCTTTAAAAAAAACGATTTTGAATGATGGGTTGTTCGTGCATTTCATATGATTATATACTCCATAGCCTGACTTCGTCAAAGTCTTTGTTTCTATGCTGAAAACACACAGTGCCAGTACACTTCAACATGCAGTGGATCCTCCTCCTAGCTATGTTAACTAGTTATAGTATGGTATGGGACAAATGGGACGTTTATTTCGGCAGCTTTCGTACACTCTGCTTAATGAGTATAGGTTTTTTTTGTCTCTCTTTCCGATAAGACATTCTGAAATCCTTTACTCATGCAGACTTGAAGTGCCAGTAGTCTGTGCTCTTAAACGTGTTGTGTCTTCAGAGCAGATCGAGCGATCACAGCATATTTTATCAGCTTTGTTTAAGTATTTTTTTAAAGTATTTTTTTGTGTACAGAGTGAGAACGTGAGATGTCCATTTTGAGCAATCTTGCACCTTTAGGTACATTAATGTCAGAAATTTTGTCCCAACATGACTGCGATGTTGAAACACTAGGATAAGAAAAGTGTCATTATTATTATTTCTGATGTACAATCCACTATTACAGTCTGTTAAGTCTTTATTTTAATGGTAATATTAATGGTATAAATAAATAAATAAAAATGCTTCTTGTACAAGCCCAGTCGAATGTGCTAAACCCTGGTGTTTGGCGTTTTGTTCCACGTGTAGCACATTGCAAACCACTAACGTCCTACAAGAGCTTTAATGCAGTAAAAGGGATTAGTGAAATAACAGGTTTGTACAAAGCTGAGCTGCGGGGAGGGGGGGTGTGTGTAAAGGTTTTGGCAGTTTGAGGGCTGTATGCTCTGTGTGTGTGTACAAGACTATGGTGTGTGTTTGTGCGGTAATTATAGTGGTAGGAGAGTGTTTTATTGAGTGTGAAAGGCTTGACCCCTGAATCAGCCTCCTACTTCCCCATGTCCTACAGGGAGAAAAAGAAGGAGAGAGGAATGAGAGAAAGTGTCACACACACACACGCGCGCGCGCACACACAGGAGTATGTAGTCAAGTATACAGGGCGAAAGTCTCCTTTTTCAAATACTCAAAGATTTGTGTGCTTTCATGCACACACACACACACACACACACACACACACACACACACACACACACCTACTGTGCACTCAACGACTGTGATTTACATTTACACTCACCATCCACTTTAATAGGTACACCTGCTCGTTTTTGCAGTTATCATGCACTCCATGTTTTTTTGTTGTTTTTCACACCGTTCTGTGTAAACTCTAAAGACTGCTGTGTGTGAAATTCCCAAGAGAACAACAGTTTCTGAAATACTCAAACTAGCTCTTCTATCCCCAACAACCATGCAAAGTCACAGAGATCACACATTCTCCTCATTCTGAAGTTGGTGTGAACGTTAACTAAAGCTCTCGACTTGTATCTGCATGGTTTGATGCACTGTGCCGCTGCCACACGATTGACTCTTTGGGTAACGGCATCACCAAGCAGGTGTTCCTATCCAAATGGGTGGTGAGTGTGTATTGAACCTGATCCCCTGACAGCTTAGTTACAGCACTGCCTATCTGAAAGCAGGGTCAGGAACGAGAGTGTTCACCTGGGAGTGTCATTTCGCATTCTTCTTTCTTCTTCTTTCCTCTCTTTTATGCATTTTCCTTTTTTTTTAAATCATTTATCCATCATGGAAACAGGTAATTAACGAATATAATAAAAAATAAAAATAAAAATCCTTTTTTTGTTTTTTTTTCATTTAAACACCTTCACATGCAGATGAAAGGAGTGGTGGAAAGGTTATGATACCATTCAGTGTTGGTATTGACTTCACTTGACATGCCTTTACTTCTCAGTGATGGGTTTCTTTTCTTTGACGAGAAGTAACACCTAGCTAACCACCTACATAATGTACTCAGCAGAGAATATGGAAACATTTTAATTACAATAATCAGAGGGAGTCATTTTGAGAAGGCAGGAAACTTCGTGGCATGTCTCGCAGATACACAGTTCCACATTTGACTGTGTGCAGACCAGGTCATGTTCTGTACAGCATGTGGACATGGGCATATTCCGTACGCGTCTGCTTTGGAAACATGTTCTCAGTGTATTGATCAGCTCCTCGACACACAAATGGCAAACACCTTACAGAAAATGCTGGGCTGGGTGTAGTACCAGAGCTCGACAACCTTTTTAGCCAGCCTGTGTGGAAAGTGCAAGCTCCAGTGCTTTTCCAATTTGTCCAGAAGACCAAAGCTAAAAAAAAACTCCAAAGATTGCTAAGCTAGTTAAGAGCATTAAAACTGACTGTTTAATTTCTCTGTTGATTGCGATTTTACATAACCTACGTTTTTTCCTCCTCTCCTGATAATATCTCTACCGATGATGTGTCCTGTTTATAGACAGAAAGTCAGCTTACATTTCAGCTATGAGCTGTGCTGTTCTCTTCTCCCACGTAACGACGTGTCTGTGTAGCATCTTCATTTTCACTCGATAAAGTGTTCAGTTGTGAGAGGACTGTGAGCATTTGAGTTTTATAACTGTTTATTTGCAACACTGTACTACGTATTGCTCAGTTCAGGCATAGTTGCCACATTCCCCCATATTCCTGATTCTGGAATTATGATCCTTTCTATTTAATATGCACCATGAAAAGAAATCATTTTAGCACCCAGATCTATTCGGTGTCTGTGGGTTTTGTATATGAAGCAAAGTTAGCAAGAAAAATGATACTCAACACTATAGAACCAGGAGGCTTCCCACTATCATTTAAGCAAACATTATCTGTGAAAATAAAAAGGAAGTAGAGTTTTTCTTTTTCAAGTTGTAAGATAAATATAGGAAAGATTCTGTTGACTGACTGTTATATTAACATTCTACTATTCTAATATATATTAACAGTCTACTGAACCTGTTTGGCCACAAGGCGACTGTGAGAGAAAAAATTATCCATAACATTAACATTAACGCATTAACTTTGATTATGAATTATATACCAGTAAACCGCTGACAGGGTCATGGACTCCCAAGGCTCTAATGCTTGAGGAAAGCAATGATAAAGTCCGATTCTACAGAAAAGCACAACTCGTAGGGAAAAGTCAATGCTGGCCGAGAAAGAAAGGCACCAGAACACCCAGCAGACCGCAGCTCGCCGCACACAGGGCCCAGCAGGCAAAGAGACCAAAGTCGCCAACCTTTAATCCAAATTCAACTCAAACCCAACTCACACTCTTGGATCTCAATCCGACCGAGTACCCGTGGGATGTGCCGGTCAGATCCGGAGACCCCGTGCTTTAACTCACAGACACCAAAAGCCACCCGCAGAGGACATACGGAATTATCCCCTTAGGGGAACCCACACAATACTGGTTGTAATGGCTTGTGTTGTGATGTTATTGCTGATCAGTGTATAATCCGCTTGTCTCCATTTGGGCATCTTTCAGGATGATCAGTTATATAAACAGATATTCAGGTGTAAAATCGCAGCTTTCTAAACATGTGACAAATTACTGGATGTGTGGAAAATATGCAATAATGTTAGTCTGCATTTCTTTTGTAACTTTCTTTTGTAACTCTTGATAAATAGTACACAGTAAAATGAAGATGCAACAGCACTGATGAAGGAAGACATCTTGCGTAGTAGAAAATTGTTGTTTTTAAGAGTGCCATATAGGGGTTTGCAGTTGTGTGTGTGTGTGCGTGTGTGTGCGCGTGTGTGTATGTGTGTGTGAGTGAGATGAGCCTTGAAACTGACCACAGAACAGAAAACATTCATCTGATACTTCCTAAATAGAGAACCGGAAGGCAGAAGGTGTCTGGATCAGCATTTGCAGTTTGAAGCAGTTTGTATTAACATGTATAATTAATAGAAAGCATTACTGTTGCCAATACTGTACTACTCGAGATCACCTCAGACACATGAGAACGGTCCTCCTATTATACGGTAAAGTGTTTTTCGCATGGTACTTTAAGATTACAGTGACAGGCTACTGTATACGAAGTAAATAATATGAAAAAGGAGAAAATGATTCCTCAACTCCGCTATAAATTCATCGTGCACTAAAGCTCAGGAACATTTTCCGAGCTCTTGACTCGCTGTCATGTACAGTGTTTGTGACAGGTATGCCGCACTGCTAGGCACATGAATAAATAACTTAACACGGACTCCACAGGTTCCTGGTTTCCACTTGACAAGATGTTGATTGTCTAAACAGCTCTTTCTGCATGTCTCACATGTGACTCACATGCATTGTCGTTAGTCAAATGAAATAAAGCACGCTCTTCACAAAAGGAATTACTTTTTGTCTACACATGATAAGGCAGTGTATCTCTGCAGTGGAACTGGAGGATGCACAGCACATTTATCAGGCGGTGTACGTTATTGTGTTTGCATGCTTCATCATTAGATGCTGGTGTTTGCCGTTATTAATCCCCTCTGTGCTTATTGTAATATTTGCAAATAGATTAGAGGTCTCAGGGCAGGTCATTATTCACAGCCCCGACACTGTTTAGAGCTTGTTCAAGCAAACGCCCTTGACTTAAATGTGTTAGGACGCGTAGTTGAATGAAGTATAGTTTGAGCAATTGACTCACAAATGACGAGGGATCTAGAAGGAGTCATGAGGCTTAAGCCCTGAGACAACCTGAGCGATAGAAGTGCTGCTTCATCTAAATGCAGACATGAAGAGAAAATTCTTTTTAGAACGAATTCTACCTTTTGTTCAGCACCGGCTACAGGACTGAAGGATGTCTGCTACCTGACAAAATATCATGACCCGCTGCATTGTGCTCAAATGCTTGCAGATGGCCTTGACAGCGCTCAAGTACAGGTTAGAGTAAGCTCTGTAACCTCTGGTGCTGCGTTTAGATAAGCGCCAAACTCTCATGCCTGTGGATATTCGATCTGTAATAGTCTGTTTACAATATAATCAATTCTTTAGGTTTATTCCTCATTTATATTTGATCATATTTGATTTTTTTTCCCCAAGTTCCTGAATTTGATGGGGTTGATGTAGATAATGTAAAAAAAAAATGTTGGTCTTGCACTTTCTGTGATTTGTGAATCACATGCGATTATATCGCAACTTGAATTAGCCTGTCTGATTTAATGGAATATTTGAAAAGTCTTGATTGGTCATCTCACCTTGAGAAGATGTGCTTTCACACTGTTTCAAAATCTTTTCCCGGAATGTTGATCAATTAGCTCACTTTTTTTTTTTCCCCCAAAGAAATAAAGTTGCCAAAATAAATGGCCTGACAGTGCATTGTATCTACTAAGTTTCTAAAATTAGTCGTTGAAAAAGATTTAAAAGAGAATAGAGTGCAAGGCCATGACACTTCCGTGTAGGACATGATGTGCTGATAAATAACAGCGTTGCCCATTCAGACGTGCCATAGGGAAATTCTCATTTGGCACCGGTAGGGCAACAGTTTCTTTCTGCGAGTTCCCAGGGACATGACCTCCTGCGAAACTTTTCAGCAATGCTGAAGCTCTCACAGTGACTCATGGACACCCAGGCAGCGTCTATGGTTTAACCTGCTAATTATTGGTCCTCTGTGCCTCTGCTCCCTCTCAATCCTCCTGGTCATCACATTCTGCCAGAGCACAAACACAAAGAACAGGACGGCTGTGTTTCATGCCACTTCTCCATCTCTGGAGTAGAGTGAGTGTTCTCCAGCTTCCTCGGCTGCGAGTCTCTGATCAGAGATGTGTTTACCTAGGCATTTTCTATTTGGACAGAGATGATGAATGCCTCCACGGCGGGGTTCTTTGTGAGCAGGTTGGCTCTCGGAGCAAGGGCAAGAGAGGAGGGGCAGACATCAGGCTCTCTGGGGGCAAAGCGTGCTCTGAAGCACGGGCCCACAGTGCGAATTGCCTCATCCAGGGCCCTGAGGATTTAAGGCTAATATCAGCCTGAGACTGGGCGCACTCTTAATCATCTTAAGAGCAAGAGCCGGCAGCAGGAGAGGGAGAGAATGAGGTTGTCTCTGGAGGCATGCATGTGTGTGCGTGTTTATCTCCTGCAGCATGACAGTGGGAGACGAACCTGGACCCAAAGAAGGGAAGTGAGTTAAAAAAAAAAACTTGCACAGCAAACACATAACACAAGAAGGCAGTCTCAGGGTAGTATACATCCTGAAACCAGACAGACGATCTGCTCTGCTTTCTGGTGTCGTATTGATTACAAGATCTCACTTCCCGCTTAATCAAGTGCTAGTCCATCAGACGGCATAAAGCCTTGCCTTCCAGTAGTGTTTTTGTCTTAATTTTTGCCCATCCGCATATCTGTGTTTCAGTTCAATAATAGACAGACTACATTCTGATGCACACTATGGCTAGATTGAGCTGCACAGCATGGCTGGAGTGTGTGAGATGAGCCTGATAGGTACTCTCGTGTTGTGTCGTGTTGTGTTGTGATGTGTTGTGTTGTGTTCCTTCTCTGTATTAGTGGCTTTGCGTTGAGTCCCAGCTGTTTTCTGAGATGCAGGTGTGGAGAAAAGATATTATCATGGGCCTCTTTCTCATATCCTCCCCACGAATGGCAGCCAATAGAACACAGAGTGCTCGGCTCCTTTCATCTGCCTTGCAGCACTTCCTATGAGTTCGAACTCCCGCTCTCTTTTTGTCCCTCTTTCTCTCTCCCTCAATCTCTCTTTATCTCTCTCTCTGCAGATAGCGGTGCAAGCACTTCAAGAGAAAGCGAAGGAGAGACGGAAAGAGAGGAAGATCGAGAGAGGAAGAGAGACGGTATACAATGTGCTAGTGGAACGGAGGAAGACAAGTGCGGGTGTTTTTCTGATATTCTCTGGTCGCCAGAGAGACTGACTAGGACGCAAAGATGGGACGGAAGAAGATCCAGATCACGCGGATTATGGATGAGAGGAACCGTCAGGTACGTCGTTTTCAACTTTATTGTAGAGTGATCCTTTATTTTAATTCCAAAGGACTCTAAAATATATGCATGGATAATTAACTGAAATCTAGACGGGAATGTATAAAATATAAACTGAAGAGATATTTTAATAAATTGTTGCAATTAAATAACAATTTCAGAATTAACAATAGTACTTTAGTGGGTATTGTTGCAGTCTTCAGGTTCTTTCTGTCAGTGTGGAGTTTCTGGTCATGTCTCCCTAGTGCTTGTGTGCATTTTGTCTGGGTTCTCTGGTTTCCTCCCATCTTTCACAAACATGGTAGATGCTCATGTTAAATTGTCACTAGGCGTGAATGAGTATATACTGGAAATTTGTGACTGCATGGTGACCGGTGATGTATTGCCATTCCAATTAGGGGGTATATTGCCTTGCCACCAGTGTTACCTGACCCACCGAACCCTGACCAGGATAAAGCTGTAAGAGAAGGATAAATAATACTCATAAAAAAAAAAAACAATACTACTACTACTAATAATAAATAATAATAGTACTGTTGCTTCTTTTATTATTATTATTATTATTATTATTAAATGTTTTTTATGCTTTTTCAGTTAATGCTTTACCCTGGTTAGCTTACAGAGGATCTGGAGACTATTACGGCAGCATTATAAGGCAAGAATACACCCTAAATTGAACAGCAATCTCTCTCAGGCGACCATGTACACATACATTACAAGTCCACAGCTAGGACCAGTTTATTGTAACTAAACCCCTTCCTGGCTGGGAGGTCCAAGGAGAAACCCATGCAGACATAAGGAGAACATACTGTATATTCGACCCTAATTGGGGCACCAGGCAAAATGCATTCCCACGTTTGTGTACTCATTCATACCTAAAGGGTAATGTTACATTGCCGAAACAAACATGCAGAACTTCATACAGACAGGAAACTGAGCTCAGGATTATCTATATATATATATATATATATATATATATATATATATATATATATATATATATATATACACATGTTATAAATTATAAATAATTGATATTATAATATATATACAATTTTATATTTAATTATAGATAATAAATAATATCATATCTAATAATAGATATAGAGTGAGCCATAACATTAAAAACCATTAACATTAAAGTTTTTTACTAACCCGTATGGCTGATCAGTGTAGGCTGAAGTGGCAGGAAGTGGCATCTCTGGCAGATCAATAGCCTTAAGCTCGTTGCCTTCTGGGCCGTGTGTATGGCAGGCTGTGATATTCTGGGTGGTGCGCCGATATCTTTATGTAAGGCCAGTGCAAAATTTTTCGGTAGTTAGTGCTGCATTGCCTTTTCTGTGGTATCGGATCAGACAGGCTAGCTTTTGGTCTTCGTGGGCGTAGATTTGCCTAGGCTGCCCATGCCAACACTTTACTGATGTATAACTGATAGTCAGTGTTGCTCAGTTTACCTGTCAGTGTACCCCCATTTCATTTCAAAGTTCAAAGTGCTTTATACGGAAAAGACTGCAGGACAATAAAACATTTATAAAATAAAATTGTGTATTTAAGAATTATCAGTGCAACAGTGTCTTAATGGTTAACAATCTCGTGTCTAGTGTGGGCTCGTGGATTTCCTCAAGGTAGTCCGGTTTCCTCTCAACACAAAGACATGTGTTGTAGTCTGCTTGGCATTTTTAATTTGCCTGTAGTGTACGATTGGCTGTGTGTGTGACTGCGCCCTGTGATACGTTGGCATGCCATCCAGGGTGTCTCTTGCCATGTGCCCCGAGTTCCCTCGGATAGGCTTCATGCCTGGACAGCCTCAATTGAGCAAAGTGCTTGAGATGCGCTCTGGTTCACCACATCAGAAAGCTTTGCTGGAGCTGTACTAAACTAGGGATTTATAAGTGCATATTTGCACATCTGTTAGGCTTAGACATGAGGTTTAACTGAATGACCAGAGAAGTTGATCACTGGTCTTGTTGGTACGTTCAGTAGTGCAGTGGCTAAAATGACGACCCCAGCATTCCTGTGTAACATTCCTAGACTGGCCCATCTTACGCCTACCACACAGACAGTCGTTAAAACAGGAGCAGCACACGTTTACAGAGATGTATACAGACGTGGCTCCCACACGCCACACTACAATTTAAGTTCTTGGGAAAGTTGATGAGGCAGCAGAAAGCTTGGTGTTAGCCAGCCAGGATGGGAGCAGAGGCTAGCAAGAGGTGACTGAGGTGAAGAGGGCTGACTGCAGTCGCTCTCTCGCTCTCTCTCTCTCTCTCTCTCTCTCTCTCTCTCTCTCTCTCTCTCTCTCTCTCTTTCTCTTTTTCTCTCTCTGTTTTCCTCTCTATCCTCAGTGGAGGGGTTAGGCCCAGAGGGGGCCCCGCACTCCCTGTGATTGCAGCTGCTTGCTAGTAATTAGGAGCGGCCACTGCACCACAGCACCCTCTCATTAGCTGGGAGGGTCAGCAGGACACACAGCATCCTTCTCTCTGTCTCTTTCTCTGTCTGTCTCTTGTCTCCCTCTTGCTTTCTTGCAAAGAAAAAAAAAGTGCCAACTCTGGCCAGTCACAGAGACAGGCTGGAATTCACCCTAGTCTGAGCACGCTAAATATAAACAACGCAAGCCAGCTCAGTCTGTACTGCTCCACCACTGCCTCCCACACACATCCCTTTCATTCACGGATGTCTCCACCAGCTACTCCTCAGTGCTTTTTCTTATAAGGAGAATGCACAGTGCATAAGTTTTTGGGTTGGGCTGATGTAAAACATCACATTCTTCAGCAATACAGGTCTCTGTGATTTAGGCATTATGCTGCATGTGTGGCGATTTCTAAGACTATGAGCTCTCCTGTTTAAGGATACGATAATGAAAATAGAAGTACCGTGTCAGAACCTGGATGCGCCCCGTTCACACCCTCTCAAAATATCATTTGCACCATCTTGCCAGCGAAAGAACTTTCTTGCCGTGCTGGCGGAAAGCTAATTGAGGTTTTTGCTCGCTCTCCTGAGGGTGATAACATAACAGCCAGTTGCACCCCCTCCCCCTTCCCGCCCTTCGGCTCGCTCCCGCTCATCCTCGTCTCTCCGACAGCAAGTGTGGAGCTTGCAGTTCATTCGAGTGAGAAACTCCAAATTTACAGGACAGGCCAATTATCAGCATAACACCAGCGCTGGGTGGGATCCAAACACGGAGGCAGGCAGACAGAGAGATGGCTGTGAGGAGCATCAGCGTCTGCACTCTCTGCCCTGGCCTACAACATCAGCAAAAACAAACAAAAAAAGAAACCTAAAGAGAAATACATGCAAAGAAAAAAAAGAAGTATAAGATCACTTTGTAGCCCAATGCTGAATTAATGGAATGTATTAATTTATGGTGGAATAAGGTGTTTTAAATCTAATTTAATTGAACATGATTAGTCATAACATTAACACATTAACATTAATTATCAATTATATACCAGTAAACTGGTGACAGGATTTGGCACTTAAGGCAGTCAAGGCTCACCCATGCCTGCAGGGACCAAAGACCAGCACGACTAGTCCGATCCCACAGAAAAGCCAAGGCAGTACAAATCACTAAAAAAAGTGCTGAAAAATGCTGGCCATGATCGAAAGGTATTAGAACACTCAGTGGACCACAGTGCACTGCACACACAGCCAGCAGGTAAAAAGCCCAAGACCACGGCCCCGGCCACCGAACAAGTCCACGGAGGCCGCATCACGCAGCACACAGCACCCAAAGCATCTGCCACTAACAAAACGATGCCAGCCACCACAGCACAGCCTCAGAGGCCCTGTGGAGCCACGCCCCAAGGGCCCAGAGCTGCCCAGGCGGCACAAGGGGGAACGCACACAATAGTGGGCATAATGTTTCGCGTTGTAATGTTGCAGCTGATCGGTGTAGGCTGAAGTTGCAGGGAGTGGCAGTTTAAAATGCACCACTTTGCTAGTCATCATTGAGAACATATTATTTTAGCATGACTTGGGTCTTTACATGTAACCATAGCTCTACACACAAAGCTTACTGACTTGTAATTAATAGTTATTGCATCCAGCAGATTTCAGATGTCAGCATCTGCATGTTAGTCAAAGGTTACCAGTGGTGTTAGAGCCGACTTCTTACTGGAGACTAGACGGAGATGCCTACAACTCCTTTATTATGGAGCTTGTGCATGTCGGTGTGTGTGTGTGTGTGTGTGTGTGTGTGTGTGTATTCTCCTACAGGATATGTGCTATGTTGTCTCTCTGAAGCTGTTTATTAGCATACTCGGACCTTTGTGGAAATCCGTTTAAATCTTTATCTGTATGTTTATCTGTCACAGACTGCATTCACAGTACTGAATCGAGAACGCATCTTAAGTAGGCTAATTAAATAAACTGGCAATGGTGCACACATTATGAAGAGATATTATTCCAAGCGTTATGCTACATGCTTCAACAAGCATGCAACAAAGCAAGAAAAGCCTTGTTTACCTGTTAGGATTGATACAGAAAGGGGTTGGACAGTTTTATAATTGCGACATCTATTAAATCAAATGGCTCAGCTTCAAGAGCAAGACAGACCCAATTCCGGTTTTGCATCATATTCCATGATCTTGTTGCAGCTTAGATATGGTTACAGTTTGGAAGGTTCAGGACAGACTTGCAGTTAAAGCAATTATATGATTTATTGTGATCTTCTTTTGTTTAATCTGAAGCATTGATTCTTTGCTATTCAGAATTATTTCAGACTTTTAAAATGATACTGGTGAAGGACGGTTAAAAGTCCTTGAAAATATACCACATAACACTTCCATCTCGCTCAAAGTACTTGTGCAGTGGTCTCTGTAAGAGACAAACAATGACGATGTCAAACATGACAGAGACAAATTTTGCAAACAGAGAAAAAAGGCCCAGAGGAAAGCTCACATTTGCTCTGTGGAAACACTTGAAGCTGACAAGCGGGCAAACGCATACTATTTGCAGCTACTGCAGTGCTGAGCTGGCTTATAAACAGAAAACGAAGAATATGTTTCGGCTTCTTAAAAAACAACAACAACAACATCATCATCACGCAGCCATTACTGTATTAGTAGGTTCTGCCAGTTCATCTTAATCTCTGATGTCTGCAATCTCCAACAAATCCTCCAGCGCCTCTACCAGCATAATATAAATGCGAGCAGCTCAGTTTACCTTTATTTCCAGCCCCTGTGTTTTTACATTATTTATAATGTTTGCACTTTGTAAGACTTGTAATGCTTGCACTTTGTAAGAATTGATCAGAAAAACCCAGCAAAATTCATTTGTATGTGTTGGGTAAAATAACAGTCAACATTAGTGCTATGAAAATCGCTATGCTTAAAAATCCAATCGAATCAAATCGACAGTCTGCTGTGATTCACAGCTCTAGTTCAGGGTAACATTTTGTGTTCTGTTCTGATCTGCTTTCGGAATATTTTTTGGTTTCCTGTGCAGTCGATGCTGATTGAGCCATTGGGTTTGTTTTGTCTTTGAGTGGGCTGAGTATAACCCTAACAGTATTTTGTGCTGATGCCAGTTGAGTCTCTTCCTCTCTCCTTGGCTCCACGCTGTGTACTCGCACAATATTAAAAATGGAAGAGGTGTAGACCCTGTCATGCCTGCCACCCCATCCTTCAGGATGGTTCCCCTGGCTGCCCTTTCCATGCATCCTGGAGGAGGAAGAGGAGGAAAAGAAGGGAATGAAAGAAACTGGCTTGAACTGAGTCTCACAGCGCCGCTTGGTCCTGACAAGCTAATTGCAAAGCTGTGCAGGGGCGGATTTCTGCCATAATAGTACAGGAGGGCAGAATTATCCTGTAACAAGCCCTCGTTCTCCCTCCTCCTTTCTCTTCTGCCCATCCATCTTTCCCCACAGTTTGAGCCCTGATTTACTTCTCAAGCTCTTAAAGCCTGTAATTACCATCTTGACGATGACGTGCACCTGTCTTGTCTGGACAGCACGGAATATTCGGGCAGAAATGCGCTGTTAAATTAGCTCCCGCAATCAAGTGGGTCTTAATTACTCTAGTGGACGCGAAAAAAAAGTTCTAATGAGAGATGCCTCTTCTGGAATAAAAAAAGAGCTCTCCATTAGATTTCGAAGTGGCAGCACTTTACCTCATGGATAACAGGGGATAATATTATAAGTGCTATTGTAAGTAAGGACTCCAGGGGACAGTTCTGCAGAAGCATGCAACAGAACCTGTTTAAGTGGAGAAAGGAAGTGATTGAGGCAAGAGGTGAAAAGGATAATACCGGGTATCTTTTCAGTAGACTGTTTAAAAAAAATAATAATTCTGCGTGCACATGTGCTATCCTCCTGCCTTACAACGTCCTCTGTACACCATTAAGCAGACTCGCTGGGGGTAATTGCCCAAGTCATTAAAAGTTTGATGATTTCGCTGCTGGGAGGAGCATTGCTTGCCCTTGCTCAGGCTTACTTTGACGTAGGCACGCGGCATGCTCACGACTCTTATTCTTTCTCTGCTTTTGTCTCTCTTTCGCACATCTATCTCACATCATCTGTTTTTCATCAGTTTAAAAGAAAAGCACATCCCCTTCGTTCTCACACAATTTCAGTCTCTAAAAGCACTTGAGCTAACACTTTTTTTCTTTAATGGCTTAAAACATGCTAGATCTATATAAAGGAGGGCTGAGAGATGGGGAAAATAGCCGAGTAAAAGGCTGCGCTAGTCTTCGCTAGGTTTATAGATAGATCTGGTTATGCAGCGCTTGTGGAGTATTTCGTAGATTATTTGAAATGAAGTGAGTTTTGTTTTTAGTGTAATTACATTAGCTTGCAGTAGTAGGTTTTGAAGGGAAAAAGTATAGGTGGCTTTTGTGTGTAATTTCTGGCTGATGTCAACATTTAAATCATCCCCCACCTTCCCCTCCTAGCCGAGAGACTGTGTAGTGTCTGATGATTCATTGTAATAGCAAAAACAAAATCATCCAAGTGCATCAGATCATGATTATATCATTCAGTGAGCGGTCATGAATTTCCATCCCCCACATGTTTGTGGCTTTTGATTTTAATTAGCAAGTTCAGCATGGCAGTAACAATGTTATCTTATGATTTTCTTTTAAGCATAATGTGACTAAACATGTGCTGATGATCAGATATGGTTGACATGAGATAAAGCCTAGAAGAGGATGAGAGACAGAGGTAATTGTTGCCATGGATTCTCTTGTGTCAAACCCAGGTTAAAGTCCACACATTCGTTTATTCAAGAGTTTATACCTAGCTTACTGTAATTAGTGAAACTACAGAAATGAGTGACATCATTAGTTTCTTTATATTCTTTACATTTCCTTGAATTAAAGCTGCTTTGCGACAATGACGATTGTTAAAAGCGCTATACAGATCAAATTGAATTGAACTGAATTGAAATTTCCTGTGCCCGTGGTATAACCTGTAAAATTTACCATGCGGTGTTTATGACTGATCTGAACTTTAGACACTCTTCTGGCATCTGTACACGTTTCTGTGCACACTGCAGACCCTTTAACAGCCTCAATGTCTAGTGTGACCTCGGAAGTACCACATGATAGTGACACGCAGTTCAATACAGAACTATCCTTTAACATCCCCTTTATATGCGGATTAATTTTCTCCTCTGCCTTTCTGTAACATTATTATTATTAAAAAAAAAAAAAAAAAACTTTTTGACAAGTTGCTATGTGTTTACAGTTTTTTTTTTTTTTTTTTTTTTAATATATCACCCAGTGGTGGGTAACAAACATTACACATCTCAAAATGTCACACCCTTGTTCTATGATGGCGGCACTCCCTTTGACACAGGCCTCTTTTGGCCTTTTTAAAGGCACATTCCACACCTCTGTATCTGTCTCTCACGCAGAGCTGCAAGGCGTAATGAAGGTACAACAGTCCAGTATTGAACACGTTGTGTGAATGGGGCTACTGTTGACTAAAAAGCATTTTTTACATTTATTGGTATAGTAACTTATCCTAAAGTAAAAAAGCCAGGTTTTGCTGTTTTCAATACAACAAGAGATGAGATCGTGAAGATAAAGAAGTGTCATGCAGTCATTTCTTTCTATTTTATGCAGATCCCCTTCAATCCACACAAACCAAGTAAGAGAAGCAGAGACAAGAAGACCGACGTATAAAACCGAGGCCAACCCGTCACGGTCACAGCTGGCCTGCTCGGCCCTCTAGGCTTCCATAACTGCAGAGTCTAGCCATGAATTGTGAACCCGTTGATTAATTTAAGCCTGAGGTGATCAGACAGGGAGGAGTGACTCTTGTATTGGCTTTTGCTTCTTAGGCCAGGTTATCCTTCTGCCAGGAAAGTTGGGTTCATAGCAGCTGCTATACAAAGACAGAAATGAAGCCGTAGCACTTATTATGTAGCTCCTATTCTCATTTCTTCCTTTTTCAACGTTTTTCACCATAAGAACTCAGACATTGCCGTTATTGCCCCAGACTGTTATAGCCCACCATGCCATCTTACATGTTGGCTATCATTCCTAAGGACAGCTTGTGATGTAGTTCCTGATTGACAAGCCAGTCCATCTCATTTTCAAAGGCAAAAATCATCCATGGACACACACGGGCAAGCATGTGTGCTCATACATAGCCACCGATGTAGTACGGTAAACAGATAAATACACAACATGGGAAACATATTTTGTACTTCATGCAATTTAATTAAACACATACATACATCAGAACGTTATCCACAGGAAATAATCCATCATCACATACAAGGCACAATGTGTCCACTGTTGGACTAAGAAGAGTTTTCTTAAAAAAAAAAATTTTTTTTTTTTTACTGTCTTTCATTTATCACCCCCTAGTTACACATCCATTTTCATTCACATAAAACCTTTTCACAAGCAAGATGAGCAGCTAGCTTGACTGGCTGTGAACAGAGACAGACCAAATACAAAAGTGTGTACCTGGAACTGAGTTAGCACTGTAAAGCTTCTCACTTGGGGGAAAAAAAAAAGTTCTGAAAAGGTCAGCATTTTCATTCCTGGCATACAATTAGATGAGAAATGCTAATATAATTACTGTATGTCTGGCATTGCAGGTCATCAGAGTGACCTTATCAGAAGCTGTGCAGAGTTAGAAAAGAACAAGGGAGAAGTACAGTACATGACTCATAGTTAGACTTCTTTGTTTTAAGTACTCAATATCTCATAGATGGCAAATTAATCTGATCGCAAGGTATCTTATTTTGCATTGACCAAAATCTTTGAACCTCAATACCATCAATACTTTAAGGCTTTGTCTTTTTACACATAAAGGTTTCAAACTTTATCTCAAAACACACAAAACACAGTTTATGAATTAAATTAGCATCAAAATATTTACAATGGTTTATCGTTATATACTCTATTCAGGAGTTATTCATAACTTTCAGGCATGTAGTGGCCGTATCTTTGGGTTTCAGTGATTGCAAATGTCATCACGTATAATCATAAACATCTCTGTGGTTTTCCACTATCTTCCCCATCGCTAGTGATTATGGGGGTGCTGTCTGGGAGCAACGCCATGACCTATATATGCTGTGTCTATGTTTGTGTATATAGTGAAAAGTTTAAACGAATTTCATGGACTTTCCTGATTTTTCAAACTTTATTATTATTTCTTTCTGCATTGTAAAACAATGTTGAAGGCATCCAAGATATGCAATAATCTCCTTTGAACAGTTGATCAGTGAGATTTGTCTGCTACTCATATTCTGTAAAGCCTTCATAACGGCGGTGATGTTAGTTGGTGATTTCTGAGGCTGGTAACTCGAAATGACCTTCTCCTCTGCAGCAGAGGTAGGTTTTGGTCTTGCTTTACTGGGAAGGTCTTCATGAGAGCCAGTCCTATCATGGGGCTTGATGGATTTTGTAATTGCATTTGACAATACTGTTATTGCAAGAACTCAAGAACTATTCCAGAACAGATGACCTTCATGTATTAAAGTAACTGACTGTTGTTGGTGTTGCTTGTTTTTAAGTACCTAATACCATATGTGTCATTTCTTAGTTTTTCTTAAAAAAAAGGTATTGTTCTAGAATGTAGAAAATAAATCCAAACTTGTGTCCACACGTTTGACTGGTACTATATACGTGTGTGTGTGTATGTGTGTATATATATATATATATATATATATATATATATATATATATATATATATATATATATAGGATATCCTTCCTGTGTGCGGTCTGCCACATGAGAGTGTCAGTTTGTGTGCGTGTTGGTGGGTGTTTATGTCTATGGGATCACTGAAGTGACCTGCTGTGTGGGTGAAATGAGGTTCTGTCCTGGTTCAGCTGGCCCATGCATGCTGAGCAGCAGTTTGACAGAACATAGTCTGAGTGTAGTCTATCACAGTAGGCTTTTACTGTTCTTTCAATGACATTACCAGCTTCAGTCTGCTAGACAGCCACTAATGCAGCTATCTGTATTTAGATTTAGGGCCTAAAATTTCGGGCATTTTATATTAAATATGAAAGCATGTCCATAGAAAAGCTGAAAAACAAAAATCCGGAGCTAGACATGCCATCAGTGTCAGCATGTACACCGCTGAGGTTTTCTCAACCCTCAAATTCTTATATGGTCTATACACATGACTGCAACTGCATCTCATGGTATTAAACTTGGGCCTTATTTTTCCTTCAAGCTTCATGCCTGAGTGTTCCCTTGCACCCACATGAAAGTAACATCTTGCTTGCACAACTTTTTTCCTGTGTTTCTCAGAATCTCGCTCCATGTGCATGCATATAGTCTCGATTAGCGTCTTTTACCTTTTCGAAAAATAGTTTACTGAGTTTAATCGATACTCCTCTGTTACTATCGGTTGTACCATTAAAAAAATTTTTTAACATCCCAAACCAATGCAAAGCCCTGATGCTGTGAGATTTTGTGTTGTGTTGTGATATGTGGGACAGATTGGCATTGTCACAAGCAATGTGTTCTTCTACTGGGGAAAGCGAAAGCAAGACTAATGACATCTGGGAACGAGATGCTTTTGCTTGGTCTTGGGATTAAGAGGCACACAGGGCAGGTTGCTCTGAGCTTACTCTTCATCCTGAACTGCTCAGGTACAAAAGGACTACCTACTCTACTGGCTCAACCAGAACCAGATTTTGTACACGGGCTCTTCTTCTGGGACTTGTATGATGGACAACTGCATCTGTAACCTCTATACTTGTATAAAACATCTCCATCTATTCGAATAGATATCTATATTCATTTAGCACACTGCATGTCTTTTATGTAGTCGCAAATGTAAAATTAGAACTAGAATAGGTTCCTGTTGTTAGTTTACAGTTTGGCTCCGTGGATCGTTACCTTGGATTTGGATTGAGGTAATGGCTGTGAAGCTGAAATGGAAAATGTCAGCTTTAATTAATTAAGGATATTGATATGTTTACTGATTAAACAATATAAGCATCAAGGCATATTATTATATAATCGTTCCTGTCAGAATGTGCTCTAGTGCAGAACCAGTTCAGCAAAAGAAATCTTTAGTTATTAGCAGAGGACCACTGTACTATTAAAAACTGTTTATGATTTTGTCTATATTGGGTGAATCGCTTTAAATCCCTCCCTCGCATGAATTCGGAGTAATTGTTTGGAGGACATTGAGCACTGTAATCACCTGCAATTTGCAACATGTGACATTACTCCTACTCCAGTAGCACTGACCCACGTGCTGTGTGCTTTCACAGACTCCATAGCTCATTGGATTATATTGCACTGAAAGGGTTGCCGCAAGCTGCGACCAATTAAAATTGAACAAAGCCAGCTCATCTACTTAGCTCTGCTTAGTAGGTCAAAGAATTTGGCGGAAGTAAACGTGCACACATAGACACTCCCTATGACTCCTTTTTGCCTCAGGCACTGCTTTTCTAAGCCACAGCTTTGCCATCCATGGATATTATGCCATGTGCCCTGCCAACCTGTTCTGTGTGAGAGCAGATTACCATGCTTCTGCATGCTGTCATTCTGTCACTTTAATATCACATATGCAAATCAGTTCACCTCTTTCATATCTTCGATGTTAACGTAGAGCATACCATAGAACTTGCGTTACGCATAAGCCTTTCAACTTTTGCTTTCGTGAATTGACTTCCGTTTCTGAATGATGGAGGTTGGTTGAATGATCTCCTTGGATTTGTGCTGTATATACTGCAGGTAAAGCTAAGCAGCATAGCACAGCACATACTGTACTATAGCAGCGCTAGCAACAGCTGATAAAACAGCAAAAGCGAAGCGTCTGGCTTTCTTCCTGCTTCTGGTCCGCGATAAATACAGCCGACTAGCTTGCCATCCTGCAGAGCAAAAACCCAAGAATCTCTGCTACGTAAAGTCGCATCTATTGTTTGAAATGAATGAGTGGTTGCACAAGCTCATGATGGGTTTTAGACCAGATGGCGCGAGCAAAAAAGTATCAATGTGTGCTGTTTCAAAGGACACGTGTGTCCGCGTTAGAGTGAGATAAAAGTCACTTGTAATTATGAATGCGAACTCTCATGACATACAGATCCAATCTGACCATAAAATCGGAATTGAGCAATGTGGCATGTAATCCGAACGTAGCCATAGAGCCCGAAGACTGAGAATAGGTCATTCGTATATGGCTCAGGTTACTACAGAATTGATGCATGATCTGCAGTAGTGCACTCATGTTACAGTTAAAGCAGTTACAGAATAAGGCTGTGGGCATGAGTATGGTGATAACCCTGATTGTGCAGGCTTGGAGCCATGCATGCAGCTGTAACATATCTAGAGCAAATTTAGTTATATAGTCATTTCCATCATGCGTCCCAGTGTATTTACCTTAGTAGTTTAAAAAATACTTCCTTGAGATGAACAAAGCCCATCAAACCATTACTGTTTCAGAAGAGAGACCAGCCGATGACATAGTACTGAAAAATTGTCACACCTAATTTAGAGAATGACTTTTTTTCTATCATTAGACATTTGTTGGACATTTCTTTATACAGTAGAATGATTCATTCTCCTAAAAGTGACATTTAAAAACATTCCTCGCTATCATATAATTTCACTTTATGTGTCACATTCTTTTATTCCCATCTGTTTTTCAGGTCACCTTCACCAAGAGGAAGTTTGGCTTGATGAAGAAGGCCTATGAGCTCAGTGTCCTGTGTGACTGCGAAATTGCCCTGATCATCTTCAACAGCTCCAACAAGCTTTTCCAGTATGCGAGCACTGACATGGACAAAGTCCTGCTTAAGTATACAGAGTACAACGAACCTCATGAGAGCAGGACAAACTCTGACATCGTGGAGGTGAGTAGGTTTTTCATTAGCTGCTCTACATGTGGCTGATAGCAAGTTTAGGGGATTACACATGGAAACATGTGTGAGGATGTGGTTCAGTTGTTATTCTCACTCTGACTAAACACTTGTTTCCCAAATCTGATATGCCTGAAGTACAAAACATTGTCCCCGATGCATAACCTGTGTCTGTCACCTTTGCACGTTTTGTTTTATGTACAAAAAAAAAAAATATCTCAGAGTTTATTGATTTTTCAAAACATTATAATTATTGCAGTAGATATGGAATAAGATGCAAGATGATTTAGTGCACTTCATTATTTAATGTAATGAATAATTATAGCTGACATGAGAAGCTCACAAAGAAACACAGGCTTGACGGGTAACTGTTTCCGTCCCATGCTTGTTCTGATAGGTCTTTTGGGATATCTGCTATGTCAGATAAGTTCAGCTCAGCTTCAGTCTTAGTCAGCTAACAAAACGCATGGATCATAAAACAACTCTACTATCTTGAATACTCTTATAATAGTTATATAGGATTGTCGTATAATATAATTCCTATCTCATTTTTAAAAATGTGTTTAGACATTTTATACAACTTGATTTCTTACTCCCTTTAAAATGCCCTCCTCTGTAGCTATTGTTTTTATTGAATGAAAAGTCATCATGCTGCCACATTACCAGAAATTTACTGAAAGGAGCTTGTTTTACAAACCCGGCACCTTTCAATGAGCAGGCTTTATTGAACACATTTGTCAGCAGTCAAACATTTCATGGCAGCTGTGCAGTATTTCTTATTTCAGTGACCCAGGTCAACACTAAATTGCAGTCTATGTTTGACAATGGGGATTAAATAGCTCAATATCAACATTAATGGTCGGCTCTGTCACAGATCAGAAGGTTGTGAGTTTAAATCCCAAGGATTGCCAAGGGAGATCATGACGCTGTGTTATGACCCTAGTCGTCTAGCTAAGTTGGGATGTGTGAGGTGGAAATCATGTACATGTAACAATTAAGTCCTGGGTACACTGTGTAGAAGGTGGGAATAGACTCTGGTTTGGATGCCAGGGCAACATACTGTACAGTACATCTACATTCGCACTCGCATTCATGCCAGGAGGTAATGTACAGTAACATAGGCAGTAAACCTATAGTGTCTTTTTGGGAGATCAGAGAATGTAGTGGAAAGACACAAAACACAACATGCACAGCAACCTAAGCTCAGGATGGAACCGTGGACCCTGGAGCCACCTTGCTGTCTACTGAATGAAAGTGATTCACTAAAGGCTAAAATGGTATGAAAGGAGTCTGCTCTGTAGCATTCTCTTTTTTATTCATGCCGATGCCACTGGTAGTGCATTAGCTGCTTGGCAGTGCTGCAAAAGAATGACCAGCTATCCACAAGACCTTGTTTTTTTTTTCTTTTTTTTTTTTCTCTATCAAGGGCCCTTATGCTTGCCTGGCCCTGCCTTTCGCAAAGTGCAAGCCCTCACATGTGTTAAAAATAAATAGGCACACATTTCCTCTTATATAACCAAGCATCCTAACAGATTTGCCATTTCTTGTCTTCCTTCTGAAGACGATGCTACACAACCACACTCGGGTATTTTTTTGTTTGGACATGACATCTTCTTCGATTATATTTGAGTGCTTCACTGCTTAGAAATGTTAAGGCTGTAGGATGATGTCTTGAGTAGCTGATGGAGTAACAGTTTTGTCCTTCAAGTTGCTTCTAAGATGCACACATATAAGTGTAGAAGGCGAGCAGGCTAGCTGGTAAGGTGCTGTTTTTCCCATGTCAGTGCTGAGAGAACCTGACTGTACACATGAAAATGTCCAACAAAGTAGCTCTTGTCCTCGCTCAGTGCCGAGCCACACAGATTCCCCCTCAACCATGCCACCTTCATGAAGGGAAAAAAAAAAATCAATTGAAGCCTGTTGTCTGTTTTCTTATCAACACCATGTGAATGCAGTGGTAAAGAACATTGCAATAAGGTAATCCACGCCTCTTGTCAGAGTGCCAGTTCTGCACCACTGCTCATCACGAGCCGTGTTAGAGAGCCAGATAACATCTGCACCCTGCATTGGTCAGAGGATAGCGATACTAATTATAACTGAACATTAATGCATCCTTTCTTCTTAAACATGTCTTTTTTTTTTTTTTTCTTAAACGAGTCTTTGAGGCCGAGGGAGGGTGTATCCTAAATGAAATAAAAATTATTTTTTTAAAAATCTCAAAAGTGAAAGTGTAAGTCTGAGAGGACGAGTGATGTGCAGCTATGCTATCTGTCCTTAATATGCACTCAGCTCACCCCTAATGGATATAAAAGGATCAGAACAAGTATTTAATGGATGAATTCTCCTTTTACTCTCATCTCTTGAGCTCTTACTCTTTCCCTCTTATCCATTTTGGTGAAACGTGCTTCACATGGAGGCCCTTACACTTCCCTAAATGAAAGCACCGCACTAAACTCATAAACACCACAGATCCTGCGATTGGTTGGGCTCACGTTTGTGATTTTTGCTGTTCCCAGCTTTTTCCATTGGGCAGGATTGGTGCTCGTTCCATGTGAGAAGCCAAATCAAAGGTCACATTCCTCCTCACCAGCACCATCTGTAGATAAAGGCTTGGCCTTGTAGCATGTTAGAACAGATGCCACACTTTCCACAGATGGATGTTTGCCTGGGGTGCAATTTGATAACCAAGTACAGGTTCGTCTGTTGGGACCAGTGCCATAGACTCAGACTTTGAGTAAGGGTGGCTGAAATGGGGGGTAAAGGGGTGAAGAGTCCACGTCTATGCTTGTGTGTGCATATCTGTGACTCTGTGTGTGCTGTTGTGTGTGTGTGTATGTGTGTGTATGTGTGTGTATGTGTGTGTATGTGTGTGTATGTGTGTGTATGCGTGTGTATGCGTGTGTGTGCGTGTGTGTGCGTGTGTGTGTGTGCAGAGGGCCAGCAAGCAGCAGTTCAGCTTCAATAACACCTCGGGCGACAGGTGAAGCGTTGCGTAAAATCTCCCTTTGTGGATCGTGTCCACATCTCTGTCTGATTAAAAGTGGACACGGTCCCATCTGTGTCTCGCTTTTCAGCAGTACCTGGTCTGAGGCATTCCATTTTATTTACTGAATAGGAGTACAGGGTTGTTGGAGCGTTTCCTCAGAGGTTACAGCTCTCATTCTGGGAATAAGTGGGGTCTTTAAAGACCACAGGTGTTCAAGAATATCAGGTCTCCACTAGCACACTCTGTCCTTGCTTTCACCTTCCCTACCAGCCAGTGGAGGAATAGTGGAGTATGAGAGTTTGTAAAACAGTTCAAAACTGAATAAAGTACAGTAGTTTAATCACAACAGTTGAGCGATTGCATAAAGCTGAATTTATTGGTTGATGTCCTGTTGTGTCAAAGTGTACATACAGACTAGACTAAATATATTCCTTTTTTTTCACCTATTCATATATTTTGTGTGATCATGCATAATACAGATATGTTCAAAAGAGTAGAGTTTTAATATTAGGTAAATAAACAAACTTAGATAATATATATATATATATATAGCTTCAATAACACCCCGGGCGACAGGTGAAGCGTTGCGTAAAATCTCCCTTTGTGGATCGTGTCCACATCTCTGTCTGATTAAAAGTGGACACGGTCCCATCTGTGTCTATACACACCTTTAGCAGTAATAACTTGAAGAAATCGTTTTCTTTATATCTTTATCAGGCTATCACATCATTTGTGGACAAATTTTGGCCCACTTTTTTTTTACAACATTACTTCAGTTCATTGCGGTTTTTGGGCTTTCCTTATGCACTGCTCTCTTAAAGTCTTGGTACAGCATTTCAGTTGGCTTAAGGTCTGGACTTTGATTAGGCCATTGCAAAACCTCAAAGGCAAAAGTTCTGACATTTTGTAAGGTTTGTGTTCTGTTGCATCTGGCGTAAAATGAACACAGCATTTCATAAAAAGGAATATCATACCAACAGTCAAACATGGTAGTGATAGATTTGCCATAATTTACGGAATCATCGATTCTGCGCTCATCAGGCCATCAGGTTTGTGACCTCAAGCAAGATTATTTTGAAACAACCTTTCAAAAGGTAGATACCCTAAATGACTACCACAGGAAATGGTTGCATGTACTGAATGTACAACACTGAATTTGAATATTTTTGCCCCAGGTGTATGTAATCATTGTAATAGTGTGTAAACTGTAATTATGCAAGTGGGGAATCCTACACCACTTTGTAAAAATAAAGATTCTAAAAGCATGATTTGTTCATGTGAAAGCCTGAAGGACAATTTAAAGGCCTTAAGCACAATGTATGAGTCCTTAAATACATCACCTTAAGGACATTTGTATATTTCTCTCTTTACCACACCAAATTCCTCCAAGGGTTGCCTCTGTAATTAACCAATAAGTTAAATAATGTGTGCTGGACGTAAGCTAGACCTTAAACTTTTAACATAATAATTAAGCATTAAGGTGCTGAGTTAAAAAGAACTCCATCAGATAGAGGGGCATAGTCTACACTTTCCCACTATTGTTGGGGGATTGTAATTTCTGATGATACCACAGCTATTTGTAGCTAGGTGTCTAAGAGAAAACAACTGGCCCGGTTTTCTAGGTGGGAAGGATAGCATTACTCTTCCCCAGGCAATCTGAAAAAAAAAAAAAAAAAAAAAAAATTCATGTTGTCTATTAGCTTACCAAGCATGTTTTAAGTGACTGTGTGGGAGAGCATGTGTAAGTGACTGTCACTGTGGACACATAACTGTAAATTTACAGGTTTGGAGAAGATCATATGTAATATTTCAATAATATTTCTTGGACCATCATTGAAACTACGGTAAACCACTTTTACTATTCCAAACTCCCAAGCTGAGGTGAAAAAAGTTAAGCACATGCACAGTGTGTGTATAGAGGATTCAAGGGCTGCAGCATGCTCTTCATACACAATGAACAAACTATAAAGCATGCACACACACACACACACACACACACACACACACACACACACACACACACACACACACACACACACACACGTGCTGTACTATAACAATACTTTCTTACACATGGCTACAATGTAATGTGAAATACAAAGTGAAAGTGATTTACTAAGTGATAAGGACAAATTAAGACAAACATCCTGCAAAAGGTAATTTTTAGAATATGGGTACTGTTTTATTATGCATGTTATGATGATGAAAATTATCATGGAATGTTTAGCTGATTGGGGACTACTAGCCATGAGTGAAGCACACAGGATCTAAAAAGAAAGTAATGACAAAATCATGTCTTGGGCATTACAGTACCTGTTCTACCTGGTCTGCTTTAAAAAAAATACTCTAGTGATTCAAATAATGTTAGTGTCTACTCAAAGACTATGATTTCTCATCAAAAGAATTACACCCATACTAAATCATCATGTCGACTTGCACTCCTTTTATAATAATTTATGATGTACACGATGTGGGAAAGGCATACAATAAATGTAAGCAGTGTAGTACTGAATCAGTCAGCATGTCTGCAATTTCCACACTGTGGTAAGACCCCTGGAGTTCCTGTTCTAGTTCCTGTGTGTTTCAAATTCAATTTTATTTGCACTGCAAATGAAAAAGCTGCTGCAGGTAATTAAAATAATTCAATCATCCTTACTCTTCTTGGTCTATGACTTGAAGTAATGAAATCTTCTTTGAGTCGCTCCAGGGGCTTCCTCTCTCAGTCCAAACACAGACTTACGGCATATGGAAGATTCCTTGCGACTTCACACGCATATATGTAGCATATACTGTATGCATATAAATGGCATTTGTAAAAACTAGTAGGTGCATAAGAATATATATTTTTTTATTTAATGAGAATTGGATAAAGTATTGATCTTCATTGCTTGGTTGGCATTTAGAGTCTGGCTAATGTTCAGTATCTCCTGTTCACTGGAATATTAAACAAATCAGATTCAAATGTAGTGTCTGCTTTTTTAAGGCTATGCAAGGCTGACGTTTCAACTTGTGGTTTTACGAAACAAATGTTTCTTTTTTTCCTGACTGACATAAATATTCAAAGCTAGAATTTGTTGGTATTTGTTGCTAAGGGATTTTGCTATGTGTAAGTAATAAATGACTGTCTTGAAGACTTTCCCATGTCAGAACAGCTTTAGCATTGACTGTTACAAAGACACAATACTCAGGACTCCAGACCCTATATCAGTAGTTGCTATAGAAACTAAACCAAATAAAAAAAAGTTAAGCATTTATTAGAGCTGTGTTATAATATATTAAGATACAATAGAACATGAAACAGATCTACAGTACAGTACAGATCTTCTGTGGAGAATGATGTATAATGAAGTTTAATGGATTTTTAAGTCCTTGAAAAAGAAACAACTGTCTGTCCTTTGAGGGCATGTGTCTGAGGATGTTTAATGGACAAAATAAAATTTGCATGATATGTAAATCTTGACCATTTTAAAATGTCAGCTATCCCATTTTCTCCTTTTTTGTGATTTTCCACTTCTGTTCCACATGAATTGCACCATTGTCTTTCCATAAAGCATGGGACTGAAAAAAAAAAAAAAAAAAAATGTTAATATCCCTTGGTCCCTGTGCTCGAGATCGCAAAACTGAACTTTCTGTCTAACACACAAAGCTTCTAAACAACAGCACTACTGAATTTCTATAGCATACATATTCATTATACAGCCATCTGAGTCCATAAGGTCTCATTGACAATGAGCTGGCAGAGTGAGTGAAGCTGTGAACGTTGGATTAAAAAAAGACTGAGTGTCTGGGAGTGAGGGCGAGGAAAGGAAGGAAATGGAGTTGAATGTCTGGGCCTGGGAGAGATTTCTGATAAAGGACTTTCCTTCATCACTATAGCCTCAAGGGAAGGTGGGGGCGTGGGGAGAGGGGTGTAGCTGATGCCATGATGTCACAGGGGACTTTTTCAGTGGCTTGACTACTGTGCAGAATGCCCATGCTTCGTTTTTTTTGGTAGAGATGCCACAGAAGTTATGTCATTTCTTCTGCCTTATTTGATTCAAAAGAGTTATGGAATGCATTTCTGCCATCTTGTAAAAGACAGCTTGATACAAGCCCCTTCGCATGCCAGTGTGCATCATTAACACTGATAGCAAAGTAAGTGAAGGCACACCATGGGCTTTATGTTTAGAGAGAAAGAAACAGAATTGTTTGTGCTGTCAATCACAGCAGGCATAGTGATTAAGACCCCCAGTCTGTCTTAATGAATGCAAATTGGCACATCTGCTTCTGTGCGTTGGCTGGCCAGACTGTTCAATTAGCGTGATTGATCAATTATCCTCCTCCTGGTGTTGGGTAGGAGAAAAGACGAGGAATAACAGAACATAGTGAGGAGTGGAAGGGCAAGCAAGCCCTTAAGGTCAACCATTAAAATACAGTTTAAATGTCATTTGGGTAAATTGATGATGATTAAGTTATATAAGTCATCGTTGTTAAAGTTAAATTTTTTTAAATGTACTATTATGGGATATAAAGGTAGCTTTCATATCGTGACTAAAAATGCAAGCAAGAATTCTAAAGTCAATTCTAAAGATTTACATTTACATTTACATTTAGGCATTTGGCAGACGCTCTTATCCAGAGCGACTTACAAAAAGTGCTTTAAAGTTTACATCACTGCATAGATACTTACACTGGGTTAACTAGGTCAATAATAAGTGCCATACTTGAGTCGTCGTTTGAAGATCGTCAAAATACGGACGGACATCTAGAGGAAAAGTCAAACGCTCATTTCCATGTGCATGTGTATTTTTCAGAAGAATTTCCCCAAATATGATTACATGTCTATACCATTATCAGCTAACATTTCAGATAAAAAAACATGTTTCTTTCCATTTTGTGTGTTTTATTTAAATTTAATTTAACCTAGCTGAAAGAAACCAGTGAACGGACAGTGTTTAAATTGTCTTTTGTTTTGCTATTTGTCTCAATTTCCCTGACTGTTAAATCAAAGACTGCTCTGGGGTGCTCTGCAAGCACAACAGGCACTGTTAACACAATGGCAATTACAAACCCATTTCTCTTTTAGCAGGCAGGGGTGGCAATCTTAATAGGGGTATTATTTATATGCCGCTGTTGATTCGGCCTTAGCGGCTAAACTCATTTTCCAAACATTAGGGGGCTGGGTGTCTCAGAGGGGCCCTGTCTGGGTTCTTTCACTGACAGATCAGGCCTGGAGTGCTGAGGATCTGCGATCCTGACATGCCTAGATAATGGAGCGTCGCTCACAGGCTGTTTGAGCTGGCCCCATCCAGGCCTGTCACTACCCTACAGACTTCCCGTAACGGCATTAAGCTCCCAGCCTTCAACCAAATACACTTGTGTAGAATTTCCTCATGGAGGTGAAGCCATTTTTAAAGCAGTTGCTAAATTGGTTATTACAGGTAATTCCTGGAAGTTTTGACCATAGTCTAGTTGTGTATAATCTAAATTTATATTCCAGGTTCGCCATTTATGTTTAGAGAAGCATGAATCTCGAGATAATTGAAACAAAAATGCACTTATCATGCCCCTCTATCTGATGGAGTTCTTTTTAACAATTAGTTTTAATTTAATTATAGTAAAATAGGCTACTGAATAGGGTACTATCACTATATATGGGTTATACAGGTTCCACATATTGACTACCTGGTGTTACTTTTTTCGAAATGAAACTCACTCTGGTTATATTTCATCTTTACAAAGTGCTTTTCATTTTTAAATTATGAAACAGCATTGTGTGAATGATAGCAAGGACAGTTACAGTGAAAAACTAAGGGAATGTACCATAAACATTACACACACACACACACACACAAACACACACACACACCAAAAAACAAACAAAAACATATCTACAATGTACAGCGTTGCCACTGACTCAAGCCATTCCCTGTCATTCCCTCGCATCTGCAGGAATAAATCTAAAAAGGGTCAGGGGCTTAATTTGTGTTTGATATGCACAGATGACAACATGAGAGACGGAAGGGGAGTAAGATTACATTTTAATTGGTAAGTGCTTAAGTTAGCAGCTTGACTTTGTGACTGGCCACAGGCCAGGCTCGCTGTGTGATCTACGAAAGCCTTGTTTGACATTTGAGATGGCTCACGGGTCTGCATGCTTGGTTCCACTGCGTAGCACTTGTTTTTGGAGGGATCAGGTACAGTTTTTTTTTTTTTTTTGTTCTTAATGAAACATTGAATAATGCTATTATGCTGCCACTAAACTTTTCAAAAATGGACATCTAAAAATGACGCATGCACAGCAACAAAACTGCTACAAATGATGACATGATTTATAGTTCCTTAAGATGAACCTCACTAAAAGAAAAAAAAGTTTTCGCCCTTCTGTACACTGAAAGAAAGTTTCTGACATGATAATTTGAGTCATCTTAGCAGCCCTCTTTTTAACAGCTGTCAGTTCGATTCAGATATCACTTTGGCACTATTTTTTTGATGTAACGGTTATTAAAGCTTGTCTAATTTCCCTCATGATCTGTAACATTTCGCTTCATTTCAACGATCCTCATCTCCGTCTCTGCTCAATTCCCCAGCGCTCACTCCTTAATGTCTTCTCCTTGGCAAGTCTTTAACCCCCTCCCTTCTCCACACATCTTTTCATACCCGTTTCCTTCTCACATCGAGATGTCTCCATATTAAAGAAGCGATTAAACCAAACTAAATGTCAGCTCTATTGACACAAGGCTAAGCCTCTTTTTTTGAAGCAATCGGGTGTAGCGGAGGTATTTTTTAATAATGAGTTCCAACCACAAATAATTACAGTTGTGTGCACTGAAGTTTTTATAGTCTTATAATTAGTCTGGCTTCTTCAGCATTTTTAATTTTCACATTTCCATGATCATATAAGATCATCTGTGAGGAAATGTAAAATTTATACGTGGGAAATTTTAGTTTCTTCAATATTCATGCAAATTTGTAGTGTCTCATGGACGTAATTAGCTTTTTATTTGCTTCAAATGTGCATCAGGACTGTCTGGTGTTATTAGCAAAGGCTAGAATAGATGTGCCACTTTACTCCAACACATCACGACAGTAAAGAAGTACAGCACAGTAGTCTGTCACTGTCTGGGGATGCCTTCTATGTTTGGCCTGATAAGACAACTTTTATCATTTAGATTGACAGTGCGGTGTGCTGCTATTATAACATCCCAGAACATCAAATCAGCTGTAGCATCCACATTCACTGAGATACTGGAGAAACGGGGAAAAAAATAGATCCAGTCACAGTATGTGTCGCAACTCTTTTTTTGTGGCAATTCATGTTTCACCTTACTGACTTCAAAATCAAATTTTAAAATACATTTTTAACTTGTATACAGTATTTTTGTATTTGTAGCAGCCTGTGTCACTGTTCAAAGATAATCCTAAAGGTGGTGCGGTTTAAACTTGTGGGCAGGAAAGCACAGCATCCCATGTGATAGTATCCAATTATTTGCTTAATTAAATTTGTTTAGAAATAACTATTATGGTGGAATGACATACCAGAAATACATTCTGCTCAGTAATTATATATATTTTTGATATTTAGTTTAATGTAATTTTTTTTTTTCAAAATATTTTTATTGAAGAAAGAAAACAATACAGTACTTGCACTTATAAAAATACAATTTACATTTCTTAATTTTCCTAAAAAGTTTAATGTAATTTTAAGTTACATTTTAAAATCATATGATCTTGAAGTTATTTTCTATTATTTAGAAAATTAATAACTGTATAACTAATGCTAAAAGAAATGGGCTACATTTACTCATGTTCAGTTCAGTTATGAAGCTGTTGAAAATGTTTTAAAATGATAAATCTTTAAAAACGTTTTAAAAAAATTATTGTAAAAAAACAATAAAATAAATTATAGAATTTTATAAGAATTGTATCTGGTGATTCCCAGCATTTGTTTCTTCAATTAACATGTCCAGAAATCTTTTATACAACCACTAAAAATGTGTGACAAATGAAAGGAAAGAGAAGGGCCACCATCAGATCTATGTAAGAACTGCACTGCTTCTGTAATTGTACTACGGGGATAAAACAGCATTCTTTCAAAGATATTTGTTCAATAGTGGTGATCACTGTCTAACTCAAAAATCTTCCAAAGCTTTTCAAAATGTTTGAATTCTGGTAATTGCAAATGTCTCAGAATATTTTCATCCTCCTCAAACTGTTCGGTGAGCCAGTGAGGATATGCCAGTTGTCCACGATCTGCCCTGGATCCATTTCATCTCTGCCCAGTATAACGTTGTTACTGAAGGTGAATGAATGTACTTCTGTTATGTTATAGGCTGTGCTTTAAAAATTTACACTCAGGAATTACAACACATATCATGTTTCATGTAAATGATCATTTCCATTTTAGTAAGAAGATGTGCTATGTAAATGAATTGGCACCAGCATCATTCATCTTCTGCCAGGGTGAAGTACATGTGTCAGGTTTAAAAGGCACTGCTTTAATATACCATGCTGAGGGACAGAACACTAATTGTGTTGTTCTGAGCCTCCCACTGCTTTTCAAAGTGCCCTCTTTTATAGGACAAGGACTCCCTTTCCTTTGGGTTTTCACTAGGACAGGACCAGCGCTCTCGTTCAGAGCATCCCATTTCTTCCCTCCGAATGTGAGCGAGAACAGTGATTTGTGTGCTCGCTGTTTTAAATGAGACTTGAGGAATAGGTTTAAGTCATGTTAGTTTTTTCCTTACACGTTAAGTGTGAGAAGGTTGCTGTGGAAACACTGTTGCATGTTTACTTCCTAACAGAGAACAGACAGTGAGAAACACGACTCAGATCTTCTTCATCTGCACTATGAACATTAGAGTCCAGCTACGGGGGGAAAAAAAATAGTGTGTAAAGAGAAAAACACAAGCAACACAGTACATCAAACTTGCACTTTTTCATTTCCAGGTGCCCTTTTTCTCATTTTGTGTTGACCATTAGTACGATGATGCATCACTTAATAGCCTGTGTCTAAAAAGCTCTTTAGCAATGATGTGATGTGCGTGTGTTTTCGTGAAGTTGTGTGGTTGCGTGCATGTGTCATAGTCTCTCATACGCAGCTCTTACAGAGTGTTTCTGCCCTCTTGAGTGCAACGCTTGTTACCTAGTTACTGCCAAGAGAGTCTTATTTTCAGCATGTCATGCCTCATTGACGTCAGTGACTCTCTTTTTTGCCTGCTTCCTCAGCCTCCTTTCGCTCTTTCTCTCATGAGTCTGATATTTTTCACTTCAAAATCAAGAATTGTTCAAGATGCTTGGACAAAAACCGCAAAGTCCTGTCTTTAATAAATGTTCATCATGAATAAGCCTAATGCAGAAGTTTGAGTGCAGGCCCTGCAGACTCTGTACAGATGACCCTTATGTTTTTTCACGGATTAAACGAGAAAAATGCGACATGAGCGAATGATTCATTTCACTTTACCATTTTAATCCGTTAGTTTTAGAGAGTGTTGTCTTGCTTCACGTTTTTTGTTTAATACCTTAAGGCAGAGAAGGCCAGTTTTTTTTTACTAGCACTTATGTGTAAGTGCTAGCACTAGCTTGTGCTAGTTTCACTGAATGCAAGTTATATGCAGAGCAAAACAACAAGCAAACTCAAAACTCTGTTGATGGCTGTGTGACACAAAAAAACCTACTGACCAATGTTTTAGCACACATTTAGCCTTCTTCCACTGAAACTATAGGCCATTTGTCTTGTTACTAGTGGTGGTGTGTTACAGTAACTTGTCAAGTAAGGCGCACAGTTAGCTTGTTTGGTTTAGCAAAACCTAGCCACTGTTTGTCCTGATGTTTTCCCCTCTTTATTATGTATAAGACATGTTCTGGTTAGATAACCACTCTGCCCAGTGTATTTGTTGTCCTGTGTTGCACTTGTGTTTTATTCTAGTACATGCACAGAAGTTGTGTGTATTGTCTTTCACAACATTTTGTCCTACAGTATGTCGTATGTATGAATAGGGATGGCAATAAAAATTCAGTAGAAGTGTCCTTAAAAAGATTTTAGAGACCAGTTTGAGTCGTTCAATGGCCACTACAGTACTCATGTTCTTTCTCAAATCAGGAATTATTTTTTTTGTAGCCTTCCACCAAACCAGAAAAAATAGTATCATAATACTAAATCATTAAAGCTCATGCAGATACAGCAAAATATCACTATCAATTTTCCTTGTAATGTGATCTGACTGAGCTGTAATATATTCCCAGGCAATGTAACGTATAGCTCTGTAATTTGCCCTCAGACAGGTCCAGATGGGCGTAAGAGCCACTAGGCTGGAAATGCTGGTAGTAATAGTAACAAGCAGCGACTTGCAGTTAGAAATCAAGCCTAATTATACAAGTTTTCGATCTCCTACAAGCTCCCTGATATTCTTTCTGCTTTATTGCTGACCGTGGAAGGGTAATAGAAACAAAATGGGAAACAATGAAGTACCACGCTACTTAAAATTAACTAACATACCCTTCGTTATTTCTTTCCCTCCCTTCTCAGAATCAGTCCCCAGACAACAAGAGCAAGGGCTAATGGAGGTCTGATCTTGAGTTATTGATTGCTCTCTAGTGAGGGGGAAGCATCACCAACACAGCCAAACATGATTGTCTGTAATTTAATAAAAACGAGAATAAATCTCTATCCATCCCTTTCTGAAGCCTTTATTCTTTTTGCTCAATATATCCCGATATCTCATATTCCCTGATACACACACTTTCACTCTCCACCCCAGTTCTACTCCAGTCATCCTGGTGCACGCTTCCTATACCGGCTTCACTTGAGTGTCCCTCAGGTGTCCTCTTGTAGGGCTGAGGATTGCTTCTATTGGCTCAGGCTTAGATTAGTTATTAAACTGTTTAGGAAGCGCACACAATCTGTGACGCGCTAACACCCCTGTGCTTTTGATTAAAAGTTCTCTGAATTTACCACTAGACTATTATTTGCTTTTCATTGATCCCAGCCTGTTTGTGGACCACCCAAAGAAGGTTTTCATTATGTTTACCCTGCTTATGATTTGGTTAGGTGTACACTTTGCTTCAGCTTTCAAAAGAAGAAGTATTGGAGGAAAATAAAAAGAAGGGGAATAAAATTGTTGGCGGTGTTTAAATTTGTTGGTAACAGACTTGCCAGGGGCAAGTTGGAGGTTGTATGGAACTGTTACTACATATATATTTTATTTTCCTGGGCATACACAGTTATGACAAAGGATAGGCATACTGTACATGCAAGTCATCTTCCTTAATCAACTTGTCTTCATCTCAGACACATATGTATAGACAGAGACAAAATCAGTCATTCATTATGTCCTTTTCCCTCTTTCGCAGGTGTTTACAAGATTGTTCTTAGTAACAGTTGCCACACAAAGGTTATATCATATTAGGGTAGTGAAAGAGAAAGAGAGATAAAAGCTTGGCTTTTCTGAATCGAATAAAAATTTTTTGATTTTAAGGTTTATATTATCACATTAGGACTGTAAGGCTCACTCTTGTTGAGCTAATTTTTAAGTTAAAAAAAAAATAAAATATATTTATTTCAAATAAAATATTTAAAAATTATCTTAATCAGAGTCTTGACATTTCTACATTACTGTATGCTAAGCTACCCCACATTTCAGAGCTTTTCTCACTGAGCAAGGTTACTTTGGCAGTTTAGTATAGCAGATCTTGAAGTATGTCATCAGCTGACCTAATTTGGTTGGAATTGCTAATGACAGCAAGGCGGCCTCTTTCACATGAGGATATGAATGAGGGTTACCAAAGTGATGCCCGGTGGTTTATTGAGCCCTACAGCTTGTGACCTGAATTTACATTGTGGGTTTGAGGTAGGTCTAACCACCAAGCCAGGCGTGACCCTCGCAAATGATCGCTTTTGTTTAGGAGGAGTGTTGATGTGAAACTTGTGCTGTTTTTCAGTCATACACTTAATCACCTCATGCATAATCGGGATTCATGTACATGTACATGTATAACAGATATATATAAGAGGTAGGTCATGCCAGAAGACTGTGTGTTGCAGAGATCTCGCTGGCCACAGATTGATGAGGCCTACTCTGTTGCAGAGAGAGTATAAAGTGTTGCATTAGAGCTGGCATGTCCTGTCTGCCCTCCTCTCATCCCTCTCTCTTGCCTTATCGGAACTCCTAATTGTCTTTATGAATATTTTATTGGCCAGCAGGAGCAAGGGGGGGCTGTGGTTTCAAGGTTCTAACGGCTAATGATCCAATCTGAGGGAGGAAAAAGAACCAGAGATCAGGAGTGAGGGAACAGGAGAAAGAGAGCTAGGATAAAATGAGAGATGCGCAGTTTATCTGACCTGATGTCTTGTTCCTGGATAGCTTAAAAGCAAGCACCAAGGAAGAGAGGTCTGCTGTTCATTTAATGTGCAGTACAGTAAAACAAGTCAGATTTTACAGTTGGGAATGAGATATTGAGGTCAGTAAAGATGGGAGGCGCACTGTAATGCTATGTCGTTCGCACTATTTCATTTTCCTGTGAAGCCCATGCAATGACTTTGAGATGCCTTCATCCTCAATTCTGAGTTGAATTCCCAGTCTGCTCTGGTGTCTCAAAATACCCACTGACTAAAAGTGTTTTCTCTCTCACTCTGGCAACTAATAGCTTTGTCGAGTCTGATGGTGTTTTGTCTCTGGGCAGCTGCCTTTCTTAGTAGGGTAGCTATTGCTCCCTGCAGTGCAACACACCAGCTAATAGGAGTTTGTCATGTTCATAAAAGCGATAATCTCAGTGGTCAACCACTAGTAATTATCTACCATATATGGCTGAGTCAATATTAAAGCCATTCTCCTCCTCACAGGCTGCTTAGATCAATCAGTCAGATTCCCAACATGCACATAAATCCATTTGTTGTGTCTACATGTGGAGGGTTAAGATGTGAGCACACATCAGCATCCTGGGGAGACATATTTAAGTTTATTTTTTCCCCCTATACAGCTACGCAGTGATCGTAATTACCAAAGAAAGCCCCCCACCACCACACTTCCTGTGAGAAAAGCTAGCGGACAATAGCACCTCAGCAGGAAGGACAAGCATGAAGTCATTTCCTGCCCTGGAGTGTGGTCAGCCAGGCCTGTCAAGATCTTTTGAGATTCTCAACAAAATAGGTTATTAAGCTTTAGGAAACGGGATAATGCACACCGCCATACACTTCGTTAGTTATGTCAAAAAGAGCGGGAACGTGTCTCCACTGTACACTGAGGAAATGCTTGTCTAACAGATAAAAGGCTTTGTTTTAGCCGCCTTGTTGTACTCTTTTTACTTAGCCTTGCTGCACACTTAAAAGCCCTCTTTGATAAGCCTCTTAGCCAGAACAGCAGGTGGAAGTTCAGTGATGTTGTACGTTTCAGCATGCCACCTTACCTATGTGGGCATGTGGACACTAGAGAGAGAGAGAGAGAGAGGAATAAACGATGTTAAAGAAACTTTAAGTCAGCTTTTATTTTGACAAGCAAAACTTCTAGCAATTTTTGTTGTAGAACACACACACACACACACACACACACACACACACACACACACACACACGCACACTGCAGGCTTTTTTAATTTACTTTTTATTTAAAACCAAAATCCCTCTGTTTAACATGCAGACATTAAGGTATCATACAAAAACTTCATGCTGTTTTAGATTTGTTTCCATCTTTCCAGAGTTATTCTGAGGAAATGGCGTCATTTGATTTGAACGCAGGGCGCACCGTCGAGTTTATTAAGGACATCCACACTCACGGAATGCATTTTTTTCCAATCTGAAATCAATAAATAGTTTGACCAGAACTGACTGTTGTATAATGTAGCTTATTGTCATCAAAGGTCATAAAGCTCCACCCGCTAGAGTACTTGGTTTTTTCATGGTGACATTTACTGCTTTGCAGAATGTCGTATGATGTTGCTTTCGAGTTCAAACATCACGCCAGAGAATTTCCTAGCACTGAAGATACAGAATGTGTCTTTTTATGTATCAAGAATTTTTTATTCAGATTTAGACAAACTCAATTTTTAAACACACACTTTGCTAACTAGATCATTAGGTAATGATACTTTGACCTTGAAAAATCAGATGTCTCTCATCTCTCTCTGACATTTTCTTCCCCTATCCATCCCTCCTTTATTTCAGATGCTGGGCTTTTAGACCCACTGTCGCAGTCAACGTTTAGTCACATACAGTACAATACATAAATAAGTCAAACTTAAAAAGCCTAGACACAAGAAGGTTGCAGCAGGCTAATGGTGTTTCAAAGCTTAGAGCCCAGCCATTTCACTGAGAGTACATCACGTGAACAGGTAATGTAGGTGGCTTATGCAAGAGCTTCACTTGAATGTTATTTTTAGCCTCCCAAAAATCTGTTGAGATTATAATTCGATCAGTAATGGTTGACTAAAACAAACAAATGCTTTTTAGCTAACTATCTTATAGATAGTTTCCTGATGTATGGGAAAGTGGCTATTTCAAGGTATTTGTTTCTATTTTTCTAGTTACGAAAAATGAATAGTAGCTATAAATAGTAAGACATGTTGGAGAAAGTTCAGTTTTGGAATCGAGTAGTGCTAAGAGTAGGGACATAAGATTACTTTAGACAAGAGCCATTTGATTGTTTTGTCTGAGACACAGATGACGGGGTCATCACTCTTTTCTCTAGATCTTTTTACATATGAACTCCCTCTTTCCTTCACCTTGTAAAATTCTACTAATCTTAACATTGAATTGCAAATTCAAATCAAATCACTTAATTCAAATAAACTTAATCGAACACATGAATGAGCTCGTCAAGCTTTTCCTCGTGTCTGGAGTTGAAAACGGATCCGTCCATGCGCATTAACACTTGGCAACACCTCAGACAATGTTGGGGCATTTGAGGATCCAGTAAGGTGTCAAATGACAACAAGTGTGATGGTTAGGTTGGAACTTGTTTGGGGGCATGAGGTATTGCAGGAGTCATAGCTGATGACCTTCAGACTCCCTTCTAAGGCTATGTTGGTGTGCGGAGGCTGCCGATTGGCTGGGTTGGGCAGCGAGGCGGGTTGGCAGGTGTTGGGGATAGGGCCACCTGTTTAGCCATGTGCTGATTTAGTGATCCGTTTACTAGAAGCCGCAGGCAGAATCCGCAGGACAGCCGAAACGTGCCAAGTCATTTAAGAAGGATTTACGAGAGCGCCCTCCAACACTTCGGTCTGTAACACCCTCCCTGTCACAGCTCTTACATACATATATAGTGTTGGGTTTTCTTCACGTCTCACCCTTGCGTATTATTCCCAATTCTAGCACTTGAGCCAGCGAAAAATAAATGTGGCAGCTCCATCTATCATAGACCTTCACCCCACGGCATGCATGAACAGGCCCTCATGATTTGGGCGTGTCATAGTGTCTCTGTGTCACATATTTCATGACCTGCATTATGTGCTCATGCTTTGTGTTCTGGCACAGGCACTGGGTGTGCCATTGGGCTTAGGTTGCCCTGTCCTTATCCTGCCTCCAGTCCTCCCGTCCGACCTCACCGCTGCCCACGTAATGAGCAGGTTGGGGCTTTAAATTGCAGGTCCTGATGGAATTTGTGGCACTCTTGGGGAGAAAGTGCATAGTTTCTCGGGTAAACACAGGCGTTCGGGTGCAAAGAGGCCTCAATAAACAGGAAATGACTCAGGAAGGCGTTGCTCGGAAAGAGCGAGCAAAAGCAACTCTTGTCGACCCACCCATAGTTGTATGGGCAAGCTGAGCACCTCAGAAGTTGTTAGCAGCAACCCATTAGTGGACATTGCACACTACAGGATGCGATGTTTTAAAATTTCTTCATGTACACGGAGATCGTGTGCACGTGTATGCATGTGCGTATGTGTGGGGTATTCAGATACACTGATACTCTGGTAAAGCGGCAGGAGCCAAATACGTCTTTTACAGCACAGTCAGAGCAGTGTCAGTTTCAAGAACTTTTTAGTACTACATTAGCCAAGCTGCACATAGTTTATTAAAAGCATACATATCTGTTTCTATAAAGTGAATTAATGCATCATGAATGCACAAATGGTGAAGAGTATCACCCTCCTGCTACATACTCGAGAATGACAGCTGTAACACACACACACACACACACACACACACACACACACACACACACACACACACACACACACACACACACACACACACACACACACACACACAATGCATTAATAGGAAGTTTATTGTGCCAATTTTTCTAAACACTGTCTCCCTAGGCTCACATATTTCACACATGCACAGAAGAGAAACATTTTTCCATGTAATACGATCAATACAAATGTACTATTTTCTTTTATAAAAATCACTCTATTTCATGCTCAAATAAGCATTAGTGGCCAGATATGACAATCCATTATTTTAGCACTTGACATGCTCTGTGAGTGGCAAGTGTGCTGGAAGAAACTCAAAGCAGCTTCCAAATGGCTGCGCTGTGGGACCTTCTTATGTGAGGCCGCCATCCAGCTGGGTGGCTTATGTTAACTGAAAAATAATGAAAAATGTATTGAAACACACACACACACACACACAGACACACACACACACAGACACACACAGACACACACACACACACACACACACACACACACACACACACACACACACACACACACACACACACACACATTAAACAAGAATATGAATGTGTATGAGACATGTAGGCAGAGAAGGAAAGAAACATGATTTGGCTTCTCTAGAGCAAGATGGTTTAAAAAAAAAAATCACAATTTCCTCCACAGTGGCTATAATATTAGTATATAATATAGTATGCATGAAGGAAGCACCACAGTATTAAAGACACTTACCACATTAATCACTGGACATGAGGCTACACTGGGCAGCAATGTCGCCATGAAATTGTTGGCCTAGCTAAAGTAAGAGTGTCTAGGCTGCATTACTCTGCTTAATACAGTTACACCAGTTCAACACTGTCTAACATATTAAATTAATAGTGTTTCCCACAGGTCTGAAATATACCTGCAGTGGTACTGTAGCCAGATGAACAGGCCGGCATTATCTGGTCTACTATATACAAAAACTAACAAATACATATGACCTTTAGCACAATATTTTCCTATATTCCTATTAATTTCACATTTCACAGATCCAGCCTACTAACTTCCCTCCCATCTACACATATGTGAAGAGTAAGATGAAGTAAAATAAATAAATAAATAAAATAAAGGTTTTGGTGTTTTAATACAAATATGACTCATAGCACGTAAAAACCAGTGCATTGTAACCATATTTTTCATTGTGATTTTATTAAGTAATATGGGCATTTTATGAGTAAATTTTTTAGCGACGGTGGTCATTCCCGTATTCCAGTAGCAGTAAAATTCACATTTTTGGAAAGTAATGATGGCTTTGGGTCGACATGACATATCATGTTTGTTGTCTGAAGCCTTGTTGTCTGCAACAGACCTCTGTATCTGCAGGTTTTCAGTGTTCAGTGGTGGTCCCATGATGATCTTTTTTTTAATAAAATGGGAACTATTTTGCAAAATTCACTTTCTAGTAATTTTCAGACATTTGGATGGGTCTCCAATGTGTAGGAACAAACAAACTAACAAAAACCATTAAACATTTGTCTGAGGCTCAAACATGCCATTTCAAAAATACCCCCCTATTGTGACATCATATAAGCAGATCTTCTCCCCTGGCTTGTTGCTCAGCTCTGCAGTTCTCTGTAGTAGCTCTTACATAGACACTGAAACAGCAGGCATGAAATAGAGGGAGTTTAAAGTATGATCAATTAAAGTTGACTGGAGCAGAAACATTGATACTTTGGGGAGCAAAATATGGAAGCTTTAAATGGCTGGGACAGCTATGTGGGATATGCAGCTTGAGAAGTTAGTAACTGTAGACCTGCAAAGCACAGCTACTTTACACAGGGTCGTCATACTGTAGATATCATGGGTGTAACCATGTACAGTTACATTATTCAGCATAGACAGATAAAATGTCCTAAACGGAATAAATAAAAAATTAAGTCGTTGTTTTTTCCCTTTGCTCTTTAATGAACATTCTACAATTTTGTTTTAAACCCACTCTTCTTTTATCATGTCTTTGCATTTTTCTGATTTGCTGAAATCTAACAAATAAAATGTTAGGTGGCTATTTTTGCCACATATAAACAATAGCTTCCTGATTTATTGTTATGTTTTGTGAATATATATGCCTTTTCAATCTTTCCAGGCAGGTGTGCAGTTGTAGGCTTTACGTTTAATAAAAAAAGTTTAAATACAAATATTAATACGGATGTTTAGCCACTAAACAGACACAGATAGTACAATGTATTAAACCACCAGTAGGTGTACATAAATAATGACCTGTATATGCATGTACTTTGTGTCCTTAAAACAGTAAGCCTACATAAGACTCAGTCTATTGTGTTTACATGTTTCTGTGTGCATTGTATGTGAATTTTCCAATTTTATTGCAGAAATTAAGAACCAAAGGCCATAGTGACTGTGCCAGTCCTGATCCAGATGATTGTTTTGGCCATAGTCCCCTCATGGACGACCGTTTGGGCAAACTAAATGAAGAAAGTGATTTAATATACAAGCGCTCTGGTGTAAGTACTGCTTTCTCTTCTGCAGTCTTTGTTGATCAATGTTTTTATGTTGATATTCACTACAGGCCTTAAACAAGAAAGAACACAGAGGCTGCGATAGCCCGGACCCTGATGCCTCATATGTCCTCACACCCCACACAGAAGAAAAATATAAAAAAATTAATGAGGAGTTTGATAATATGATGCGAAATCATAAAATCGTAAGTAAATGTAATGTTTTTGCTTGGCTTTGTGGCAGAAAGGATGCTCCCTACCTATTTTGTTTTTCTTCTTTTTTTTCCCTCATTACCCCACCTTGCAACCTCTGTCCACAAATTTTATGCAGTCCTTTTTAAGTATTAACCTTTTACATTTTTTTTTTTTAGTTGGAAGTGATTTTTGTTTCCCTCTGTTCGTTATTTAATTCTGCGCTTTTTTTGTACACGCCGATAAGATCACGTTGTTTGGATAGGTGTCACCCTTTCGGAAATCTCGACTGCAGAGCTAATTTCACAATATTAGGCGTTCCTGTAATCAAACACTTTATTGAATTGTAGCCGAAAGCCTCATATAATGATTTTTTTTTTAACCATAGAGACAGATTCACCCTGCCATAAAAAAATATTTCCCTAGTACATCTCACTTATTTCACTATAGTAGTATGACTATAGACAGATACAAGTATGAAGGCTGTAGTGATTGATGCGTTCTGTTCCACGTGCCAATTTTTTGCTTCCTTGTAGATTTTAAAATGTAATCTTTTTTTTTTTTTTCCTCAGAGCTGTATTATACAGCACCTCAGTCATGTGTGAGAAAAGGATTGTGGGGAACTTACGCATTCGCTCTCCTTCCCTGCCTCGTGTTCTTTTATTAGAGACCCATCTCCTCAAATGGCCTATTCCTTTATTCCTTGAAAGGCATCAATTGCTCCCCCAATCAGCTCGTTTTATCTACCCTCAGACTTCAACCAGCTAATTTAAAGACATTTTATGCAACGAGAAGACATTTTCCATTTTTTTTAAACATTTGTTTCTTTTCCTTGATACAATCGTGATCTTATTGTGTGTAGCGACCATAACATTTTGCACAAGACTCCGAGAAGACAAGCCACTTCTACTGTCCAGTCTGCACATGAACAAAGCACCACTTCTTTGTGCCATTAACACACTAATAATATCACTAACGTGCTCACTGTAGTGTGCTGCCAATGGAGTGGTTTCATTTTCACCGCTCACACTGACCCACCCAGAAATCACTGAGGTTAATCAGCACTGCACTGTCCTGATAGATTGGAATTTGTACAAAACAAAGTATGCTATTTCTGTGATCACATACTGCAGCTTAGTTATTACACAATGTCCTACTCATTTGTAAAGCACTACTGTACTATACTGTAGGTAGAAGTCTGATCTAACAAATTGAAACTCTTTATACATCTATTTGTTTTAGAAGAGTGCAGTGCTGACTATTGCCATGCTGGAATGGTGATGTCATACTGATATATGCATGTGAATTTGTGTATACAGTATCTCTGTGTTCTTATGCGTGTTAACTGGATGAAAAGCCGGTCTATGTGCACAGCACTCCTATAACAGGCAGTTAACCGTGTTTCTTGCGCTGCATAGCTGAAGGTGATCCTGAGATTTTTTTTCTCCCGAGATTACCATTATTTTCCACTGTGCTATCCATCTTCTGGTTCACCCCATTGTTTGTTAAAAGCACTAAAGGCCAGGAGTCGTCTTTCACTTCTGATAGAGGTCTGGAGATATGTATGTGCTCACATAAAAAGCTAATATGAATCTTAATCCTGGAATTACATGGCTATGAATAAAAGTAACTGGATAAGTATTCACATTAATAAAATCCACCTCGGCTTTTATGGTGGAATTACGGTTTTATATTATTCTGCTGTGTGCTTGTACTTGATAAGTTTTTTGATCAAGTGGATGTGTGTGTGTGTGTGTGTGTGTGTTTCTTTGTGTGCACTGGCTCTCCTCCCTGCAGCCCACAGCTTTGCCGCAGCAGAATTTCTCCATGCATGTGGCTGTGCCTGTGACAAACCCCAACTCCATGAGCTACAACCCCGGGGGCATTCTGAGTAGCCAGGGTCTGCCAGCTGCTGCTACAGCCACACTAAGCGAAGCCACCATGCTGTCCCCTCCCCAGACCTCTCTTCAAAGAAACGTGGTGCCTGCTGGTGCCCCCCACAGGCCGCCCAGCACGGGCAGCTCAGGTCAGTAGAGCGTTAACTCGCACCTTAGGGGTCTAACTGCAGAAAAGATGTTATTTCATGTTTACATCACTGGCACCATATTCCCTCTTGGTTCTTTCATGTCTTTTTGCTTTCAGGGATGAATGTTTCTGGGGGAGCGTAGGACTAGTTGGAGAAAACTATTTTTGTCTGTCACTGAACAATTTGATCTGTTCCTTAATTGGGCATTTTTAATATCTCAGTACGTAACTAGTGTCAGTCAGGCTTTTTTCCTGGACATGGTGTCTTTGAAAAGTGCATGTTGGATCAAACTTAATCAGGAGGAAGAAAACAAAACAAAACAATTCTTATTCCTGTATCATGATCATGAATTTTAATATGTGATTCTCACTTATGCGGAGTAATAATTATACATCATAACTCAATCAATTATATATATTGTATACATATACATATATATATATATGTGTCCGAACAGATTTCATGTGTTAAATGTCAAGGGGAACGCTTTTCAATACTTTACAGCTTTACAGCTTCTTTGTACTGGAAATCCCGCACTGCTTTTATGAGTGTTAGTGTGTAGGGTCAGAAAGAAAGCACGATTGAAGGTGCAGGCAGCGGAAGTTGGCCTGTGTTGCAGTGTTGCAGAACACCACTGAGGTGTTGCCACAAAGCCCCCCTCATTGACCACAGCTTTGGCCAAGCGCTCTTACATTCTCCACATACATATAGTACACACTTCCTGTCAACCTACACGCCTGCAGCTGTGTCTCAAAGTTGAAGTTTCATTTCTGATGTTTATAAGTAATATTAAGCGGCTGTGGAATTATATTTTTTATGACAGTATACTGCACATTTGGTGGTCTGTTGAACAAGAAATTTACATGAAAAAACTTTTTGGAATATGATTTTTTTTTAATTAAGTAGGGTTGCGGCATTTGATGATATGCAGTAATATCAGTATTGTTATAAATTAAATTAAATCAGTAAATCAGTATTGTTAAAAAAAAACCTAGACGTTTTTACGTAATCTCTTTAAAAGAATTGCCTGTTAAATTCCTTTTATCAGCTTAAAAAAAAAAGTTTAAGAAAAATTATCTTGAATTTTGGTTATGTGATATGAGTACTGTAAATGTTAGGCGATCTATAGTCCTGTGTACAGACGTTAAGGGACAGGCAAAGGAATGCTGTGAAAAGCAAAGATTGCGTCAACATTTAAAAAAATTAAAGATCTTTATATTATAAATGCAATGGAAAAGACAGGAAACTGTAATAAATTAAAATGCCGGGGTTTGCTGTGACAGACTTCTGCTTTGCAAAAATAGTATGAGCAGCCTTAAATACAGCTATAAGTAAGAATTTTTCTGAAGAAACTGTCTGCTAAGTGTATCTTGAAGAACCTGCTATAGTTCTTCTGATGATTTTGACTGAATAGTTTCTTTTTTCTTTCTTTTTTTGCATGCATGTCATTAAGATTTTAATGACAGAAAAAGTGTTCTTTTAAGTAAAATATTTCTTGTTGTACCGACACAACATTTTCTCTGTAACGTTATTTTTTTCCATGTGAAACGGAATACAAACTTCTGTAACAAAATTTGTATTCAAAAATAGAATTTGCAGTTTTTTGCACAGTACTGTTTATATTGTAACACATATTTTGATGTGGTATTTGTCATTTTTCTCCCTACATAGCGAGTTAGATGATGTGAACTCAGGAGTTTCACTATTATTCAGTATTAAACAGGTCATGTTTATGGGAACCGCTTTCAAAGAAAGCACAAAATCAGCAAACTATGGCCTAAATTTTTGCCCCTAGCTCTTTGCAGATGACAAACTTCGTCTTTTGCTAGTGCATGAACTTTATATGAATTTTAAATACAACCAATACAACAAAGGAAAATTGATTGTCTGCTCTAACTTGTATTTCAAAGAAGAACTGCCAGCTTCATACGTGTGATTGGCTGGTGTTTTACAGTATGCAGTTGATGCAAAGGGTTATTATTTTTATTGGCTATCTAACCCAGATAGAGTCTTTATTTAGCTAACTACATCTGCCGTTTAGCCTGTGTATGTTTTTATTTTCTTTATTTTTCTTATAACAATTAAAAATGTAATATGGCCAATAATGCTAACGTTGGGAAAAGTGCATAAAAGCTAGTAGTCACTATTGAGTGATATCATGTAAAATGCATATCATTGAAATCCACTCCTGTAACTCGAGACTCAACAGGAAGTGATGTGCTCTATAAACATTTATTTAAAGTCTGCAGATTAGAAAATGACCAGCGCCTAGGTAGTCACTCTGCACCAATAGCACTGGGACTATATTTGTGGACATCGCTGCATGCTTTCTTTATACTGTTTTTTATTTTTATTTTTGGTTTATCTGTGCTATGAGAAATGGATATAGTAGAGCTAGCATTTCTCCTCCTTCTGGTGATATTTGGGTATTTAGGTCATGTGCGCTCGCTTTTGTTACGAGCTTGTGATTGATGGTTAAGTGACTTTGTCCTTTATGAGGACAATAGAAGGAGGTCAGCAAGGATTTGTTTCTGAAGCATTTTGCTCAGACTGCGTTCATGTCTTTCTAATGCCAAAAAAAGCGTAAAAAGGATATAGTACTTCACAACAATGTGGTAAATCAAGGCTATTGACCAGCATTGTATCTACATACTGCTACCCGGCATTCTAGTACAGATTAGCATTTTGTTGGCCACTTTGTTTGCAGTAGATGTCTAAAAGATAATGCCAAGCTGCTGAGTGTCAAAAAGTGAAGTCTTACCACTCAGGTGTGTCCACCTCTCCAGTTGTGTTTTCAACAGACTGAAGATAAACAGTGGAATACTCTGTTCACCACTCTGAAGTGGTGGCAGCTGCTAGTGTCTCTCTGCCCCGCTGCTTATGTGTACACACACACACTGTTGAAGGACGCACACAAGGTCATGTGTCCAACTGTTCCTTTCTGACAGTTACAAATAGTAGCATTGCCTGTCTCTGTGACAGTGTTGTTGTGCATGGCTGTGCCTTTCCCCCCTCTCACTGGAGAGCACCTCTTGCTTATGTTAGATAATGCCACTATGATGTTCTTATTAAGAACCATTTTTCGTTTTATGTAAAGGCTTATTTCTGTAAGGCATGAATAACTCTTGAATTGGTTTAATGTAGAAAAATTCTTGGTAAAAGCAGCTTTCTGAGCAGCTCAGCATTCTGTTTGTCTTTACACCTGGAGTGTTGAACAGTTAATTCCAACAGACAGGCAAATAAACTCGCTGTTTTATTTTTAAGCCCCCCTTCTGTTGCTCCCTCCCTTTTGGAGTTTTCTTTGCCCCTATTGACATGTGCATCTGTTTTCCCCGGTACGGCAGCAGCCCCTATATGGCTGGTACAGGCTTGCAAGATAACCTAACCCCGAGCATTTGGGCCATGACATCGCTCTAGGTCCTCTGTACACAATGATCAGACTGGCTGTCATAAGCACTTGGAGTACATGACTGGCAGAGACAGGTGGCTTTCGACCGTCTGCTTGGGTTTGTGAGTATAGACGATATAACCTTTTACTCCATGCTGAGTATGAGCGTTAGGGTTAGACACGCATGTGATAATGCCTCTATATGCAGTGTAGTGATTATCGCGCTCAGCCATGCAGATTGGTTTGGGTGTGAATTTCGAGAAGCAGTTGCCATGCTGATTGTTCAGTGTCAGAGCTTTGCACTTTGTTACTTGGGCTGGGTAATATGATGATTATCAAATATCAATATGATTTGAATTTACTGTATGTCACATTAGTTTATTCAGTTATTCAACTTCAATTAGTAACTAATTTATCCGTCAGTGTTTTCCAGAGCCAAAGCAAGAAACACTGGGTTAAGTTGGGAGAAATCCTAGATGGGACACAGGACCACATGAATACACACATTTATATACTTGTTCATACACAAGCGTAATTTAGTATAACCTGTTCCACTGTAAGATTTTTTTTTCTCATGAATCTGGTGGAAACCCAGGGGAGAACCTGGAGAGAAACACACTGCATATAGTAACCCAAGCTCAGGGTCAAACCAATTATCCTGGTACTTTTAATTACTGTATGTATACAGTATGTTAACAATAAGAGAGTTATTGAAAATGTTTAGTGGCATTATTTATTTTATTGGTGAGTTGACGTATCTTACTAGCAGTTAGCAAACCTGCAAATGGTGATACATTTTGTGATTTCTTGAAGTATCATGATGTGACATTTTTTGTCACATCACTCACTTCTGCTTAACAGATATTTTCTTACAGTAGTGTAAGAGTAGAGTATTAGTCTTAATTAATCAGCCATTGCACTAACAAGGATTACTCATCAGAGATGGGAGCAGGCACCTGTGCAGTATCAGTATCTCTTAGCAAGAGCTTGGGTCTCTCTTAATCTTTAGAGCCAGGCTTAGCAGTAAGCACAGGAAATACTAACCGTGCGGTAAGGAACATGTGCTCCTGGCCTTCTGGCTCTCCGGCCACTAGGGATGGGACTAACCAGGGAGCACCCAATAGGAAATAGGTATCACAATACCCAGGTGTAGATTCGATTTGCATTGTCATTTTGTTAGTATCACGAATTTATAAATATCACAATTTGATATATTATTTCTATATTATATAATAATAATAAAAGTGATTTTAAGTCAGTGTGGTAATACATGAATTGCCACACAAAAGATTAACAAGGGTAACTGAATAGATTCCCCCCCCCCCCCCCCCCCATCTCCCATCTCTACTGGCCACCCAGCTCAGCAAGACGAACAAATTCAACAGCCAACAGCCATTCCATACAACCCTCTGATTTTATCAAGCCACAGAGCCTGGAGGGAGAAGAAACCATTCAGAGCAGCAATACTGGTTATAACATTTCCTAAGAGAGTGCCAGAAAATGCTTTAGAAAACTCCTGAAGCCCAGTGGATGGCAATATACATCAAACTGTAATGGTCAAGCCGCTCAGAACAAATAAGACTTTTCATGTTTCTATGCTTTGTTACATTGAAAGCACATCTAAGTTTTTCCCCCCTGATCTTTGTTTTTTCATGATTCTTTTTTTTCTCAATATTTTGGGGCATTACCTAACCATGTGTACAGTTGCCAGAGGATAGAGTACCTCATCACATCTCTGGAACAAAATGGCTTACTTTTTTTTTGCTTAGTTCTCCTGCTGCTGCAGAGCACCAAAGAGTTCCAGACGCTGCTCTTTCATTTGCATTTCACATTTTATGTGATGAAAAGAACAGATGGCTTTATGCCAGTCGTCTACATTTTCTTTCTTTCTGTCTTTAATTGGCACACAAATTTTCACGTGAAGCAGTAAAATCTCATCACACATGCTGGAGTGAGCCGTTCCAAACATAGGTTGAGAGAAAATATTTTTCTCCTTACAAGGATTACATTACGATACCAACCTACTCCACTAAACATAGACGGATACAGGAGTGCCTGAAAAGGCAGATAGATGCTCTTGTTAAATTCTGTTGAAGGAAATATGTTGTAGGAATTTGATAACTTAGATTGTGCAATCCTGTATATGTATATTTATTTACATTTGAATTTTAGTGGACACTCTTCATGTCTGGGCAAACTATTAGTCTGGTTTAACCACAGATACAGGAAGGGATCAGGCACGTCGTATGTGTAGAGAGACAAAGCAGAATCACGACAATCACAGATTTGATGTCTCTCGGAATAAGACAGCTGCTTATTTAGACTGATCTGTGTGTTGTCGGCATAGCGCTGCCAATATATACAATTCTACTATCCCTGGTTGAAGACAGTTCTCTCTGGATGCTGACCAGGTCCTTTTCCCCCCTCAAAGTCCAGATGACTGTGCAGTGCGTATCATGCATGTTGAAGTAGAGGTTGTTAAAAGATGTGTCGGTTTTAAATGAATGATTACTTACACTAAAGAGAGTAATGAGTTCTAGGATAGTTTAATGGGAGGAACTCCGATTCAGTTAAACTTAAACCTGAGTTAATGATGCTTGAAACAAAAAAGCATGCAGGTGTTATAATTAAAATATTGTTGTGCAAATTTTAGATATTTAAACATTTAAATAGTATAAGGTTCAATCAGGCAGCTTATAATATAAGCTGCCTGTATAAGATTCACTTCTAATCCAGGCAGCTTATAATATAACAGTCATAACATATTGTATCAGTCATTAAATTCAGTTACTGAAAATATAGGTTAAGAGAAATCATCCTAATATAAAATGAAATACACCCATAGAAAAAATACTATAATAAATACTACATTAAAAAAATTAAAATAAAAAATAAATATATATTCTTATTAAAATTACTACAGTGACAGTGGCAATGAGAAACTTCTTTCTCATGGGTTCCTTTTGAACGGAAACATTGAGAAGAAGCAGATTTAAAAGGGAAGCCATCCTCATTTAGGGGGAAATACCAGATAGTACAACCTTAAATACAGGATGAGTCAACCGAAAGAGGCCCTGAATATTCTGGGCACAGTGTTAAACGGGACGATGGCTGTCTGGCCCCTGCCTTGTTGTTCTGCCTCAGGGGGCATCCCGGCATGTTCGAAGAGTGTTCGATATACTAAAGAGCACATTGTACGTTGTTGCGTTCAGCTTGCTTCGTCCTAGTGAGAGTTATTACAAAATATTCAGGTCTTCTTTCGAGTGAATTACCCAGTATATTTCTCCTATAACTATGTATATCTCGTCTATAACTATGTGTTCTGACATGGAAAGTATGATTTTATAGCTGGAAATGTGCTACAATGTTTTCAAGGATCTTGGGGATAAAGGGAGATTTGAAATTGATTTATAGTAGCTGACAGTCAAGGTCAAGTTTCTTAATCAGGGGTTTAATAACTGCAAGTTTTAAAGAGTTAGGTATGTAGCCATTACTAAGAGAAAAACAGAAGTATGGGATATTGTACACGATTTGATTTTGGTGAAGAGATGAGTGAAATTAGTCTTTTGAAGGGGAGTAACACGTTCAAAATGCTAATATGATATAGCTATATTGTCCCCCACATCATTGTTTATTAAATGATCTGGTTTTAAATTTGTTTCTAATTTATTTTTTGTTTGATGTGTTCAATTTTGTGTAAAAAACAACAACAACAAAAAAAAAAACATCAGGTTCTCACAACATTCTATTCTTGTGCATGTTTCTGTAGTGGGCTTAATCCTAGTGAATTTTTTGTATTAAATAAGAATCTATGAGAATTTTTCTATAAAAGTTGGGAAATACGTTACTCTAGCAGCACTAAGAGCTTTTTAAAAATTCTTTATTACTTTTTTTATTCTTTAATGCTGTTTGAAATACTACCAGTTGAGTTTGATACCATTTGTGTTCTAGTTTTTGCATGATCCGTTTCAAAGTGTGTGGTGTTGTTACACCAGCGTGCTAGTTTTATCTTGCTAATTCTTTTTCTTTTAAGTGGAACTACATTATCTAGAGTATAATGTAAGATTTACTCTAAGCATTCAGTCATCTGATCGAGTTCTGTGGAGTCAAACGGTGATCCAATCATAGCTGATAACGCTGAAAGAATACATTACTGTTAAAGCACTGTGCAGTTGTTGATGTGAATGTGTTTAATATGGTAGCATGGCAAGGTATATATATTATTATTAAGACACAATATTAATGAGCTGAGATAACGTCAGACTGTGGAAATGTGATTATTTTCGAATGTTAGTATTTAATCAAGATTGAGACTAGCTTTATGAGTGGGCCCTAATAAAAGGGACTGATTTTCCCCCAAGTGTAAAATAGGAATAAACGCTGTTGTCGGAGGGTCTGCCCGGTCCTCCAAATAAATGTCAAAGTCTCCAACAATTAATGCCTTGTCTGAAGAAACTAACAAGTTTGAAAGAAAATATGCAAATTCAAAGAGATATTCAGGGACTTATGATTTGTGCTTATGTATGTGACATGTATGAGAACTTCAAATGCATTAAGTTTGTGTCCACATTTTTGTGTCAGATTATATTTATAGAAACATGCAGTGCCTACTCCTCTACCAGTCAGACATGGCTGATGTATGTAACTGTCCTGTATTACAGTTAACACTTTTCTGTTAAACGCAGTATATCAGACTTTTGATCAGTGCTAGTTTCATTAACAATAAGCACCTGTGTTATTATTGGAAATGATAGATATTAGCTGTAATAGATCTAATTTTTAACATTTCTAGCATCAGGTCAGAGGAGCTGGTTGTGAATTCAGTGTGTCTAATTTTATGTTGATTAGATTACTAAAACAGACACGGTCTCAATCTTGTGGAACCTGAGTGATGACGCTATGCAGCTAGCAGACACTCGGTTTAGCCGTTTTGTTTAGGTTTGGTTCTGGATAGTTGTCAATTTACTAGTCCCGTTCTGAGACTATGAGCAATGCAATTTCCTGAGTTTTGAGGCCACCTTTGTTCTCAAAAGTACTTCTATAATTTATAGAGTCCATCATCAGTTCAGCATCATAGTTTACACCAGGTTAAATTCTCATTAGGATCATATAGAGCATATAACTTCTTTGGACATTGCCTTTGTTAATTTAAACACACAAGTCTCACTAACCTCTGACTGAAAGAGGCGTATACCGTTAGCTCTAGCATGTACAGCTATCATAGAAACCTATGCTTGCCTAGGATCGTAAGATTATCTGCCATGTCTGGTGCCCTGGCTTTAACTAGTGCTGCTTGTGCACCTAAAGGCCTAGCTAATTTCACATGTTTTAGAGTAGAGTCTCCTAGAGCCCTTTCAGGCTTCTCAGTGGGCGCTTCACTAAGGAGAGTAAACCTGTTTAACATGAGAAGTGCAGAGGAGCTGTGCCCTGATGAGCGAGCCTCAGTGTTAGCTTTGGCTGCGCAAGTATATTGTTACCCACCCGCCACGCTGTGAGGGCTCTAATGCCGGAGTTGGGGGACTGCTATCTGTGCCTAAGGCGTTCAGACTTCCTCCAAAGAAATAACGCAACTCCTGTGCCCACGGATCCTCTCTAGAGTCTGGATGCGCTCCTCTAATCCCACCAATGTCAAAATCTGTCAAAATAAACTAATGTAAACCTACCACAGCTAAAGTTCAAACTAAATCACTAACGATGCTGTAAGAATGATTAAACATCCTCACTCCACACACTGAACAAAAATTGTGAAATTTTTATTAAAAAATAAAAAAACAAACAAAAAAAGAAACCTGATATTAAAAGTGGTTTAAGACAGGTTATTGCTTATGTCTGACCATAAGATTACTGAGTCTAAGATTCAGATTGATAACGAGGAATACTTTTGTAACAACAGATTATCATATTTACATTTTTTTCATAATTTCTCTTAAATACCACAATGAGCTGTCAGTATATATAGTGTTTATATGTACATTCTAACATGGACGAGTTTTCTAATGCGTGATGGTGCGCAAAGAGACAGTCATGCACTTAATTGTCCCAACAATACACAGTGTGTTCTGATGAGCACCAGTTAGTAAGACAATGTGATCAATGAGTCAGTTTCATAATCAGCTTTAAACATAGCGTGATTTTTTAAAACTCTTCGGTTTACCAGTAAAAAATCTTTATATGTATTTGCTCGGCTATGCAATATGCCCAGAAGCATAGCAGTTTCCCTGACTAATACAGAGGAATTCCAGGCTGTTGAAGAGCAATTATAAGGCCTGTTGGTTTGACTTTGACGTTGCTTTTTTTTTTTAAGAAACTGTTCTGTGCATTTTATATCCTGTTATGAGGTTTGTAACCACCGAAGCCACTGTATCCAGTTTCCAAGCCTAAACCTTTTAAACTCAAAAGATGCACTTGAATTATATTTATTTTGGTGCTAAAAGACTCTCCAAGTAAAATATAAATCGAATTTTCTTGGCCACTGTTGTTGGAGGTTTTTTTACAGGCTTGCATTGTTCTCCTTTGCAGTTTCCTGAGCCAAAACAATACGTCTGCACCCACTAAGGAGGTACTTTTCAGCCTCATTAATTAAAACTATAATTAGAATTTGGTCTGTTTTCCACTTAATCTATTAGGGATGCAAAGCTTTGATTCTGGCAATCCATTAGACTTTTCTCACTGGCTTCCCCCCATCCAACATGCTACAGTTGCTTAAGGTAATGATAGCTCAGTAGCAGTCAGGCCTCATCTAGCGCCTTGTGGTGCTTTCTGGAGAAATGGCAGTTTTTCTTTTTCGCTTTCAGAAGAAAACAAAGTGTTTGTAAAGCCAAGCTATTACATAAGTAGGTTCCCAAAGGACATTGCATTATTCAGAGCTGTAAGAGGCATTGTTTGGCTACGTGCAGCCTAATAATGCATCCCCTCCATCTTCTGTGTTCATTTATGGACAATTTTGTGCCGGGTTTACTTGATGGGAAGAGATCCAACATGAATCAAATCTCACTTTGTAACAGACCAACAGCATTTGTCTCCACAATTAGTGATGAGAATATTATGAACATTAGGTACTATTTAGAAGCTGTGTGTGCGTTTATGTATAGATTCTTTATTCGGGTTCACTGATAAATGACACAAAGGTAGCGATTTTATAGCGTCATTAGCGATGATAGAAATCTACAATGTTTATAGTTCTATTCACATATACTTAGTTTAGTGAAATTACAACATAGTGGGAAACAAATTTTAATTTTGTTGAATAGATTTTTGATAATTTTGTTTCAAAATACTTATTAGAGAGACAGTTTGCACTTGAGTTAGTATTAAATTAAGACTTTTAAATAAACCATACATCAATATTAATAATACACACAATAATTTAAGTGGTGCAAGTATTTGTCAATATTCCATTACTATTACTGAGTAGTGAACACAGCAGTCGAGTTGCCTAAAAGATTTTCTTTTCTTGCTCAGCCTCTTTTACAAAACAGTTTCAAATGAGGATGTTTGCCTCTTTCTTTTTAACGCTGAGCCAAATGTGTGTTTAACACCACACAACTACATGAGTTTGTTGCTCCTTTGTTGAGTTTCGGTTACTCTGTGCAAGGCAACACCTCCAAGTTTCACAGCAGAACTTTTGGATTGCTTCAAGGCAATGATATCATAGATTAGCCCTCCCTCTGATCTTTATCAGAGATGCTGCTGCTTGATGTTGTTGTGCCTTTTACAGTAATATCAACACATGTTCCTTCCTTTCTGCATGAGCTTTGCTCAGACCCCTCCTACGAGTCACATGCATACTCCCTCTAACACATGCACTTTAGATTTCCTGTTTATATTTTTTTATTGCTTACTAAATGTTTTGTGGGTCCAGCATGTCCTGCAGTGTGGTCGGTTTCATATGCCAAGGGCATAGATTCAGAAAAAATTTTTATTGTTTGGCATTTTTGCGAAAGTGATCAAATTAAGCCGTCATATTTTAGTGTTTATGTGCATGCATGGAATCCTCAGTAAAATTATATCCACAGACTCTTATGGAAATGTAAGGAGACTCATGAATGAAACATGATTTTCTGCATTACTTATCAATTCCTTCTGTATATTTTGAAGCATGCTTTAAGGATGTGTTGTATGTTGAATAAAGGAACCATATTGGGGTCAATATTGCTTGTTTTTTTGATGCATAGCTTATTCATCCATGTGTGAAAATCAATGATCAATGAAGTTTTACTACAAGTTTGCTTAGAATTTTTATTTTGTTGTTCTGAATTGTCGTTAAAAATCGAATGTTCAGTATGAAACAGTAATGTTCAGAATATTTTCGAATTATTTAAGGTCAAGGCTTTATATGGTAATTATATTCACTGCAGTGCGCCCCTAAAGTACTGTAGGTGATGGTGCGCCAGGAAACGATACAGCACACACATCATTTAAAGGAACACGTTTGAATCGCAGTTCATCATGAGTGGGAGAGTCGACTCGGCGTGCCTTCCTGACGAGAACGTTTTGTAAATAAAGTTTGTGAAAAACTATAGAGGTTTTTGGGACACCCTGTATGAAATATATATATGGAATAGATTTTCATAGGAGCACTTGAAACAGACCTCAAACTGTTTGCCTGATTTAGCAGAACACATGGCTTGTCTTGTGCAGTAAAGAGTAACTTTTGCAGAAAATACATGAAACAAATGTCATTCATGCGTATACACAGTACAGTGAATCACATAAGTGCGTGTCTGTAGATAAAGTTGTTTTCAAAAGTGTGGTAAATGCTGAACTCTGGTCAGACATCCCCTTGTCTTTTCTCCGCATGACACCTTCTCCCTCTGTCCCTCAGCTGTCTTTCACAGTAAATCAACACAAGGTAGAGTATGGACTCTGGGAAAAAAAAAAAAAAACCCTGGAAATAGTGTCATGCTTTGCTGAGCATGCTGAATGCCAAGCAAGTGGAAATGAAATGATTCTTTTCTATAAGGATTTCTTACTTGCTCGCTTTCAGAAGCTGCTTTGTTTGGCTGCTCAGCTGTATTCAGGGAGGCCCGATGACTATATGATCACACACAACAGGAAACCAGTGCTTGTTCCTAGTTCACCAAGCAATGCTCTGTCTTCACTTGCAGTGGACATTTGTGTTGCAATGGTGTTATTTTCAGTGGCCAGTAGTAATTCCTGTGTTTGTTTTGCGGGGTTGCACGTTTATATGGCCAAGTGACCCGTGATTGTTGGAGAATAAGTCAAGCGGTCGTGTGAAGGAAACTCCAACAATGTGGGCCAGCAGATGGTAGAAAGACAGCTTTGTAATGAGCTGATATTCACATAGGGAGCTGGAAAATCCGGCAATGAATATATGGATGGCCATGACGTCAAGCATAAAGATCAGTCACAATAGATTGCACTCATTTTCACAGGAACTACTATGTTTATTTATTTATTTATTTTTGCCAGCCATGATCATGTGTAAATCACCTGTTAAATGTTGCATCAGAAGTATAAATATACCCATTTTGGTCATTTAGTAATATTAGAATTTTTTGCTTAAAGAGAATTCTGAATATAACCTAAAATCCTTTTGGCTGTCTATTTATTACTGAGCTAAGTACATTAGGCATATGTCCCTCATGTTCAGAATATATTGGCCAGGTTCAAATTATTGTAAATATATGAAAGAAAGGGTGTTATTTAGGAATGGTACAGGCCAACTTGATTTCTACCTGCACTAGTAAAGCTTTTTACTTTCTTTCCCAGTGGAGCTTTAATAGTTTTTTTCTGTAGCAGTAAGTGGTTGTGCTCAACTCTAACGACTTTAGCCATTCGCATCTTAAAAAGCTCACGTCACACTACATTTGTTAAACCGAATTGCCTCCCTCACCCATGGACGCACAAAGGCGGCTTTGATACGTTCACTCACTGAGAGAACTGAGGGCTCATCAGTTCTAAAACGCTCGTTTTATTTTCGTAAATGTGCGGGATAATTAAAGAGTCTATTATAACTTTCCCAGAGGGTTGGGAACGCTTAACGTTGCATGCCACACTATGCCATGACTGCAGCTGCGTAATGGCGTGTTGTCGACTCGGCTTGCGGCTGATGGGAATCGGATGATTGGAACAACGTCCCATGATGTGCTACATCTTGGTGTGTCTCCACAGGAAACGGCTTCGTCAACCCCAGGGGCTCGCCGGGACTTCTGGGTACCAGCAGTGGGAATGGACTGGGAAAAGTTATGCCTACGAAATCACCGCCTCCTCCAGGGGGAAACATGGCTATGGGGAACAGGAAGCCGGACCTGAGAGTGGTCATACCGCCATCCAGTAAGGGAATGATGCCGCCACTGGTGAGTATGAATGACAAATGTTATTCCCCTCAATTTTTGGTCTAAATGTAACTAAGGCACACAGGATTGTTTTCTAATTTTACTTTTGTTTTTCTATTCTTGCCTATGCAAATGTGTTGTACTGACATCGTTCCTACTCTGCTTTCACACTGCATGTGTGTATACAGTGAGAAAAGTGGGGTATACACACGTGGACAAAATTGTTGGTACCCTTCGGTCAATGAAAGAAAAACTCACAATGGTCACAGAAATAACTTTAATCTGACAAAAGTAATAATAAATAAGAATTCTATGAATGTTAACCAATGAAAGTCAGACATTGCTTTTCAACCATGCTTCAACGGAATAAAAAAAAAAAAAAAGAACTCATGGAACAGGCCTGGACAAAAATGATGGTACCCCTAACTTAATAGTTTGTTGCACAACCTTTTGAGGCAATCACTGCAATCAAACAATTCCTGTAACTGTCAATGAGACTTCTGCACCTCTCTGCAGGTATTTTGGCCCACTCCTCATGAGCAAGCTGCTCCAGTTGTTTCCGGTTTGAAGGGTGCCTTTTCCAGACAGCATGTTTCAGCTCCTTCCAAAGATGCTCAATAGGATTGAGGTCAGGGCTCATAGAAGGCCACTTTAGAATAGTCCAATGTTTTCCTCTTAGCCATTCTTGGGTGTTTTTAACTGTGTGTTTTGGGTCATTGTCCTGTTGCAAGACCCATGACCTGCGACTGAGACCCAGCTTTCTGACACTGGCCAGCACATTTCTCTCTAGAATCCCTTGATAGTCTTGAGATTTCATTGTACCCTGCACAGATTTAAGACACCCTGTGCCAGATGCAGCAAAGCAGCCCAAGAACATAACAGAGCCTCCTCCATGTTTCACAGTAGGGACAGTGTTCTTTTCTTGATATGCTTCATTTTTCCGTCTGTGAACATAGAGCTGATGTGCCTTGGCAAAAAGTTTCATTTTTGTCTCATCTGTCCATAGGACATTCTCCCAGAAGCTTTGTGGCTTGTCAACATGTAGTTTTGCATATTTTTATGATTTGTTTTCAACAATGGTGTCCTCCTTGGTCGTCTCCCATGTAGTCTACTTTGGCTCAAACAACGACGGATGGTGCGATCTGACACTGATGTTCCTTGAGTATGAAGCACCTTGGATCTCTTTAGAAGTCTTTCTGGGCTCTTTTGTTACCATTCGGATTATCCGTCTCTTTGATTTGTCATCAATTTTCCTCCTGCGGCCACGTCCAGGGAGGAGGGCTACAGTCCCATGGATCTTAAATTTCTGAATAATATGTGCAACTGTAGTCACAGGAACATCTAGCTGCTTGGAAATGGTCTTATAGCCTTTACATTTAACATGCTTGTCTATAATTTATATATATATATATATAGGTATAGGCCCACTGACTGATTACAAGATTACAAGATTGTAGACACCTGTGATGCTAATTAGTGGACACACCTTGAATTAACATGTCCCTTTGGTCACATTATTTTCAGTATTTTCTAGGGGACATCATTTTTGTCCAGGCCTGTTCCATGAGTTTATTTTTTAAAATAATTCTGTTGAAGCATGGTTGAAAAGCAATGTCTGACTTTCATTGGTTAACATTCAAAGAATTTTTTTAAATTATTACTTTTGTCAGATTAAAGTTGTTTATGTGACCATTGTGAGTTTTTCTTTCATTGACTGAAGGGTACCAACAATTTTATCCACGTGTGTAGATGCAAAAGAAGCAGTCGAATGGAATATCTCTGAGGCCCAGGTGCCATCACACTCTCTTTCAATTATTTATATAGAAATTAGATGGCCTCTTTAATGATTATAATTAAGGCCCTGACAGTTCAGACCACATTCAACACCTGAGGCAATGCTAGCCTGTCGCCTTCATAAATCACCGCAAAGGTAAAAAGAAAATGAAGGGGGAAAAAGCTTTCCAGAATTGGCCCATGATGGGCTTGTTTCAGCTTTGCGTGCCACTTTGCATGGAGTTCTTGGAGGGTTGTTTGGGAAATATTTCCAAGGCTACCTTGGGTCGTTCTCGTGCATCGGCTGCTCTGTGTAAAACTCGAATATGTGTTTTTGCTTTTCAGCATCTGGAACTAGTGGGGTTTGTATACGAATCAAAATAGAATCTGCATTCCTGGCTGGTGATATTACCAGCCTGGTGGATTAAGTGGTTACGTGTGGATGTGTGTGTGTGTGTGGATGTGTGTGTGTGTGTGTGTGTGTAAGGATTGAGGACTCCCCCTCTGTGTGCTTCAGACAGACAGGCTAATGCAGGGGCAGGCGGTGTGCCCTGCAGACAGCCTGTCATTAGGATATAATGGCATTAAATTAATCACATCCCTAGTGTGACAGAGTGGGGATGAAGGCTTAATCAGAAGCCCAGAGTGTGAGCCAGATAATATCTTGTCGCCCTTGTCTTGTCCCCTCAATGTTATTGATTGAGTGTTAAGACAGTGGTGGCCTCCGCACAAACAGAAGAACAGCTACAACTTTGTCTCCGACCCAATAGCGAGTAAAGACAGAAATTTGACTGTTTATTAAGATCACATTCTAATTACCAGTACATATTTCTATGGTCCAGGCGCGGCTTCTTGTGTGGATTCAGGCTATTAGACAAGACTAAAAGAATAGAAGTAACAAACAAATAAATATAAATAAACATTTAGTGCTGGGTCTAATGAAGCCCTACCTAAATCTCTCTACTTTGTACTGATGTACATGTTTTTACACCTTTAACTCTACATAATTAGTAAACTTTTGATAGAGTAGTTGCAATAGCAGCATTCGCACATGTTTAACCAAAACTGCTAATTTTATCATCCGTCGCTTTTCTGCAGAATTACTACAGTAACATTCTCAGCCCAGTGCGTTTTGTTACTCCCCTGTGGTGTCACCCCCATCCCCCACCCCCTGGCATCCCCACCAGTCAAATCTACTGTAGCAAAGTAGGGATATATAAAGGTGAATTAAATAAGATGAAAAGATAAAGAAACTTTAACGTGATTGTTGTGATATAATAGAACAATTGAGGATTTCATGTAGTTTTGGAGTCCATTGGCCTGTATGCTGATGATTCTCTTATAAAAGGTTCAGCACATTTTAGTAGTGAGGTGAAGTCCTTGGGAGAGCATTCCTTGAGCACTGATCAGCTCTCCTACAATGCTCAACACCATAGGCAGCTATAAGCTACAGTAAGTGGGCTTCGTTTAATTTGGATAGCTCTTGTACACAACCAAACTAAAACCACAATGTGCTAGAAACGGTGGTGAAAAATTTGACTAGAGAGTGCAATTCATCTGACTGGTGGACCACTTTCCAGGAAGCTTCTAGTGATGTTTTGATCCTTAGTCAATCACGGGATTTAAAAGAATTTATTCTAAAAGGTGTACACTGGCAGTGCCTTGCATGTGGTATAGTGGGTGTTATGTTCAGTTCTACACTGATACAGTCCTCTATTCTTTTTCTGTTGGGAACAGTCAGAGGAAGAGGAGATGGAGTTGGTGAGTTGCACGGTTTGTCTGGATGAAGAATTTCAGCCCTCACGTTTTAAACTAGCAAAGCAGCACATTATTGCTTTTAAAAAAAAAAGACTTGACTAATATACAGTACGAGTGCACTTGCTTGAACCATAGGCCGAGTAAAACCTGGCTAAGCTGAATTCTGGTGTTTTATGCAGAGTGCTGTGCAAAGGCAGTCTGGTTTGAGCTTTGTGTCCCTCACTCACACTGCATGCTTTCCTCAGTCTGGTCGGATGAAGCTTGAAAGTACCAGCTACCGCAGACTGTCTCAGTTCCTCTATGTGTGTGTGTGTGTGAGTGTGTGTGTTCATGTTGCAAGGTCTCCTTCTTTCTTATTTGGTCAAGTTTTTTATGTCCCTCTGTTTCTCTCTCTCTCTCTTTCGCTCTTTTCTCTCATTACGTCTCTGATTCTATCTGTCTTTCCTTGTGTGTTGTGGAAGGTCTCTCATAGGAAAATAAACCCTCTGACATATAAATCACTAATTTCAGTATTTGCATGTAGCTCTCCAGTTTTGCCTTTTTTACCCCTTTTTTTTACTCCAGAGAGTTTTCTTCCTTTTCTAGAGTCTGGTTACTTCATTTAGGATGATGTCATACAGAGATAGAGCACAGGCCAGAATGATGTCATCCTGTCGAAGGGAGAGGCCAACCAAAGCTAACTGTGTTTTTTCCTCACTGCCCCCCCCCCCCCCCCCAAGAAAAAAAAGAGGTTTATGCAAAATTATAGGAAGATAATAGCAGAGCCAAGACAATGTGTAACTCCTTTCAAGATGCCTATAGGTCTTGTACATTCATATTCAGTGAGTCGTTTTTCAAACAGAATAATTTCTCATCAAAACTTTTGTATGAATATATTGTAGAATAATGACTTTGTGAGAAACACACTAACCTTTGTTCACTTTGAATCGACTTTGAAGTCTTGCATTAATATGAAAATATTCAGCAGCTGAACCTTAAAGTTGAAGCAAAATTTTTTGACCATGTATTATTCCTGCACTCTTCCTAACTGTTTGGTGTGTGTGCATATGAGGGATATCTCTTTATGGGGATTGATTGTCACCACAATGCAAGGAATACAAGTTTTGACCTTGTGGGCACATCTGGCAGGTCTCATTGTGGAAATTAGCTTAGAAAAGTATTCAAGAAATTTATCGTTAGTTTAGCTATGATCACAGACAAGTCAATGGAAATGTCCCGAAATGATAGAAATACGAGTTTGTGTTTGAGTATATGTATGTGCGTGTATGCGTGAAAGTGTGTGCCTGCTTGTCTGTGTGTGCCTGCTTGTCTGTGTGTGCGTTTGTGTCTGTGTGTGTGTGTGTGTGTGTGTGTGTGTGTGTGTGTGTGTGTGTGTGTGTGTGTGTGTGTGTGTGTGTGTGTGTGTGTGTGTGTAAACTGCACAAACACAATTTCCAGGAGTGAGGGAATGCTCGCACTGCATGCTTGTCACTAAACTGAGATGTATTCACAACAAGTCACTGCATTACCTTAAACACACCGAGCAAGTGGTTTGTTTTGACACTGGATAAAGCACTTGAAGGGAATTCAAGGTAGAGGCTTGAAGGGAGTCGTTGCCATAATTACTTTCTATTTAATTTTCTGCCTGAAAAAAGAGGTACTTGGAAAATAGATTGATGTGTCCCTCCGCTCTGAGCCTGCAGAGGAATTGTATCCACATTATGTACATGGTTCAAAATTGAGGTGTTATTGGCGAAAAAAAAAGAGAGAAAAAAGTCATTTGTTTTGGCTTGGCAAAATAAAAGCTAAAGAGAAGATTACAAGAAATGTAGGAGCTGTAGAAACAATTTCTAAGCTAATATTTTAGCACGGTTTTCTAATGTAACATATGCTACATATTAATCACAGCTGTTTGATCCCATTTCTAATGTCCTATGTTGTGCCTCTGAACACACGCTGGCTGGTGAACTCTTGGTTCACAATACAGTGCATTTTGATTTATTTTGTTGAAGCTCCAGCGCCCCTCAGTGGTAGGCGAAAAAATGTACACGATAGCCTGAGGTGTTGGCACTTTTTTTTGTAAATCCTTACAAATACAGTATGTTATAAAGTTAGTTATATAGTTATACACTGCCGATGGGATGCTAAAAGTCTGCTTGCCGTAGATATATCGTGGTGGTCTAATCCATGTCCATGTAATCCAGGCTAAAAGACATTAAACCTCATCAGTGGCAGTCAGGAAAGGGCAGTTTAAATCTCCATTTAAAAACTATGGTTCATCAGATGTTAAAGTATGACGATATTGAAAGTGTATCTGGCTTTGGTGTGGTGTGTGCAGAACACTCAGAGAATAAGCAGCTCCCAGTCAACCCAGCCTCTTGCCACACCCGTGGTGTCAGTCACCACTCCGAGTCTCCCACCACAAGGTCTGGTCTACTCTGGCATGCCAACTGCCTACAACACCGGTGAGCTTACACACACACACACACACACACACACACACACACACACACACACACACACACACACACACACACACACAGACATTCTCATTAATCACATAGACAAATTTTACACACTGACATTCAGACTCCTCCTTTATTACTGTGAAAGTGCATAGCATCACCCGCCCCGTATATGATATACTGTACACAATAATAACTAACAATGCCTCACAAGCAGTCATGACAAAATAATGTTGCAAAATGACAGCAATGCATGCACACTCATCTGCTGCGTCCAGAACGTTCTCTGAGGTGTGTGGGTGTGTGAGGTGTGCTCTTCTGAGATGCAGAGGAGTGTGGTGTGTGTGTCCTCCTGAGGTGCGGAGGTGTGTGTTGTGCTCACTCATGACCCATGTTGTGTTTTTCTAGAATATTCCCTTAGCAGCGCTGAGCTCTCCTCTCTGCAAGGCTTCGGTTCTCCAGGGCTCTCGCTGGGCTCCATGTCGGCATGGCAACAGCACCAACTGGGCCAAGCAGCTCTCAGCTCACTGGTGTGAGTAACACAGACACATGCGTATACACATACGCACACGCACAAGCCTACAAGCTGCCATAAGGTCACATGCATATGTTGGCAACAAGATTTATACGTATATGTATGGTGTTCTCTGTCTTCAAAGTGTAAACAGCTCTGTGCGTGTGTGTTCATCCAAAGTTTTCTCATATGGGTGTTTCTTACACAACTAGATAGTTAATATTTTCATCCTGTCCTTTCTCAGGGGTGGTGGTCATTTACCTCAGGGCTCCAACCAGTCCATTAATGTCAGCCACAACCTCACCATCAAATCAGAGCCCATTTCACCTCCACGTGAGCGCGTCACTCCTTCCGGATTCCCACATCAGCAGCCTCCCTCATCCAGCCGTCCTGACATGGGCCGCTCACCGGTGGACAGCCTGAGCTCCTCATGCTCCTCATATGATGGCAGCGATCGAGAGGACCCGCGTGCTGATTTTCACTCACCACCGATCGGGCTGAGCCGAGCTCTCGCACCTGGAGCTGACGAGCGCCACAGCCCATCTGTCAAACGCATGCGTATGGACTCCTGGGTAACATAAAATGACCAGGGATGGCATGACACGCCACATAGGGGAGAAATAGTGGCAGGCCAGAAGAAAGGAGGGTCGTAATTGCTATTATTATTATTATTATTATTATTATTACATTATTATTATTATGATTATTATTTAATTTTTGTTTGGGAAGGCTGTAGATGTGGCAAACAAAATCAAGATATCCCAACATATTGAAATTAAAGTTGGGCAACAACTATTATGCGTTTATTTGAATTTGACTTGTTTTGAAGGAGGCGGGCGCAGAAAAGAAATTTCAGCTGTCCTGACATATCAGAATTAATGGTGCAACTGAGTGGTGAGAGAGAAATCAGTTCTTCAGTCTGGTTAGGTTACTTAGAACAGTTGTTATCAGGTACTTAAAGGCAGTTCAGATTTAGCGAAAGTCTAACATTTAAAGGAAAAAAAGGCAGATTTTGGGGGATGTTTCAGGAAAGCGTAGTCTGGTCTGGTCTGGCACTTGTAGTAGCTATTTCTGCTGTTGAATTTGCAGGGTTGCACACAACCAGAGCAAGTTTAGGCCATTTGCAGCCTCTCACCAGCTGGCCTCTTTAATAATTTAACTTTATACACACTTACAAGCATGTTAACTTATTCAGGATTGACCACATTAAAAAAAAAAAAAAAAAAAACTTTTTGGTTTACAAAGGGAGTTTCATGACTAAAATGAGATCACACTTATAGAGTTGAGCATAGGAAGATGAGTCACTTATGTTTGTGCTATTTTATTATTTTTGGAAACACATTTTTTTTTTGAATGAAAAATAAGTTAAACGGTAACCCAGTTGAACTGGAGACAAGAGTCCTACATTGAAGTGCAGCTCAATGGTTAAACAAAAAGCTAAAGTATGTTTGTTAGTTACAGTTTTGGTTTGAAAATTCTCATTTCTCTTTCACTATTCATTTCCGCTTAGTTCTGTTGTAATGTATTTTGTTACAAACTATATAAAAAAAAAGAAACCAGATCTTTAAACAGATATAAAGCCATGAACACTTGGTGTTCTGTTTGTAAATTAAAGATTTGAGCCAAACCTTTCCTTTTGTTATGTATATAGCAACTTTAATATATATCATCGTCAGTGTAAGTACGTATGTATTGTACTTTCACTGGATTGAAGAAAAAAGTATATTTTTGTGGATTACTGCCAGGTTTACAAGGCGAGATCCTTAATAAGTATTCACTGGTTAATATTTACTATTTTGTTAACTATACTGTACTTTCTTTGAATCTGACTTATTATTGCTATAAATAATCAAAGTGTTTTGATTTGAAAGAAGGATGTTTTATGGGTCGCTTTCCCATTAATAATGGTAAATGTCTGTCCGTAAGAAATTGTAACAGTGCTGTAAGTTTGAAACTCCACTGTCTCTTTTTTTTCTTTTTGTAAAATGATTACTGTAACATTAAGGAAAGCTTTTTTCTTTCTTTACTGTATACATTGTGGGAGGGGTTGGCCAAGGCTGCTGAACACACTGCCTACTTTCACAACCAAGGATTCATTTCAAGCCTCAAGGCAAATGTCTTTCACATACCAATTAGTAACACATCCTCTCTCATTGAAACTTTTTTTTTCTTCCGACTGACTTGCATCAGAATTTAAACAAATACCACCTTTGTTAATTAGATTTGATTAAAAATTCAGTTCCTTTCGATGGAACCCTTCATCACAGTCCCTTAATGCCCCCATTATTATCTACATACTGTAAATACTGTAACCTTATACATACATACTATGTACAGAACACATTTCTGATTTTTGTTCGGTGAATTGGCTCGCTAGAATATCGATCCTCTCCAGACTGAGGGAGGCCACTCTGGAAGCGCCAGATGCTCTGTTGTGTTTATGCGTGTGTGCGCGACTCTGTTTTCACATCTATCTCTCCAGACCGAGGCGCTTTCGTCCATGCTTCTTTCGCCTGCCTCGCACCTCACTGCCCCCTTCAGGTGGAAGAAGCATCAGGGGATTCAGCAGCAAAAAGACAGTTTAAATGCTAGACAATGCAAAACCAATCTATCTGCTGGATTGCACATGTTTGTATAGTCAGGTTTGGCAAAAAAAAAAGACTTACTCTCTTTAAATTTGCTATCTATTTCCTCCACTTTGTGCGCTCTCATCCCCTCCTTTTTAGATACCTCTCTGCCCTAACCGGCACCATAGCAGCTGGCAATAAGCTGATGTTAATCTATGCAGTTTCTGGACACACAGCCCAGCAAAACACGCCATCAAGAAGGCTCATTCGCACAACATTGACAATGTTAGGATTTCAAATTTAAATGGCTTATTATCATCTCGCCATTAATGACATTTTCTTGCTTATGAACCGCATCCTCTGTATGTGCACAGTTGAGAAAATGACTGTTAACCTTTAACCCTTAAGTGCTTGTTTATTAACAAGACACACTATTTTATTGGATACTTTTTAAGTACCGCAGAAGGCCATTTCATGCTGAGGAACCTTAATGCAGACCCTAGCGTCAATACCTTTTCCTGCCTTAGTGTGAGAACGAGTTTAGCTGAAAAGCAAAGTTTCAAAAAGTCCATCAGAAATCCATTTCGATGATGTCTATCACTAATGTGTTACCACAATTAATGCCTTTCAGGGTAGATAAGCAATAATGCAATAATGCCATAGCAGTGCTGTAAACTGCACTGTGGAGTAATGATATGCAGGGCACTTACACTGACATACATACAAACTCAAGCTAGATTAGGAATCAGGGAGTTTTTCTCATGTGCACAGTTAGAGCTTTATTCCAAAGAGATCTAAATTGTGCATGATATTTTTCAGCAACATTACTTCAGTCCCAATGTAAAAAGAAAAAAAAAAAAAGGAAAAAAAAAAAAAGCTGGACAAAGTGCAAGTTTGTCTATCAATTCCCCAGCAGACACATACAAGAAATATATAGAAAATCTAAAGAGAGGAAGTTGTTCGTTTTGGTGTTTGTGCTGCTAACGACATCCAAAAATGAACTGAATGTGAAATGAAGGGATTCAGGAGGAAAACAATTTGTAGAGAACTTCACTTTGCTGTGCAAGAGTACACTGCTTTGCTTTATGGCTTTTTCTAAAAACTCTGTATTTGGTAATTGTTTGTAGTTACTAGTTCAATTCAAGAAGCTGTTTGCGGTTTGGATGCTCAAACCGTTTGGCGGCACAAGCTGGACTTTGTTGCCATGAACGAAATGAAATGTTTTAGATTTAAAAAAAAGAAGAAAAAGAAGAAGAATCAAGAGAAAATTTTAAGCTAATCTGCATTCTATTTCCCTTGAATGTGTTGTTTTATCTTCATTATACAATAAATATTCTAGTGAACTTTTTATTGAATGACTAAGATATTATGCTAGGGATTGTTGTAAAATTTGTATCCTGCAATCACTTAAGTAAATATATTGGCTTTAACTGTGTAAACATAGACTCTCTTGTGATTCTGTACAAATTGAAGTGAAACAATAGCTGAATATGAGTAGACTCTGTCCACCTGTGAAGTGAAGAACCTTAGAAACTGTCCGCTTTATTAAAAACCTAAATGTAACCTTAAATATTAACTCTATGTGCATTCCTATCACGACACTGGGGACGTTTTAGACCTAGACCGAGGATGTTAATCATTTAGTCATATCAAAGGAATATTCACCATTGTATGAACATTTCATACAACACCTTAGGATAATAACACTGCGGATTAGCCAAGATATATATATACGAAAATGATTGAGAATGACATCTACATTTTTTCAGGAGTACATTTGTCACAAACCATAAACTGTAGGCAGTTACTCTTATGTATAAATATTCATTTACTTGGAGTGAATAACTGATGGTGATATTCAGAATCCTATAGCAAGGTAAAATAAATAGTTAAAACCTCAGGTGTTTGTGTACTGTAGCAGTAGTTAATCAAAAGCAGTAACATGACAGCGAAAGAAATACTGGAAAAAAGATTGAATGTTAAATAAAAATAAATAACTACAAATCCTTAACATAAATCATGGTTGAACGATTTCAAATTTTGTCATCCCCAAGCTTCTTAACCAGACAGTGTACGAGTTGTTCATTGTAAAGATGTGGGTAAGGGCTGAGGCAGATCTTTGAATGCATTCGGACACATTCTGACAGATCTTGCGTGAGATTATCTTTCATCCACTTTAATAGTAACACCTGCTCAATCATACAGTTACCTAATCAGTCAATGACGTGGCAGCACAGTGCTAAAAACATGCAAATACAGGCCTCAGTTACTGTTTAAATCAAACATCCAAATGAAATGAAGCGTGATCTTTATGGCTTTAATCATGACATAGTTGTTGGTGTCAAATGAGCTGGACTGACTGTTTCAGCAACTGCTGATCTCCTGGGATTTTGTTTAAACAGAAAAAGTCTCTAGAGTTTACACAGGAAAAAAAGAAAAAGAAAAGAAACGAGTGAACAACAGCTGTATGGAGAGCCAGACGAGAATGTCACACCATACAGCCTGGTGTGAGCTGGCAGGAAGAGTACAGAAACTCAAGAAAGCACTCTTTACAACATGGAGTGCAGAAAAGCATCTCAGAACTCACAAGAAACCTTACAGTGGAGGAGCTGTGACATGAACTGCTGAAAACCACATTAGCGTCCATTCCTGTCAGGCAAGAACAGGAAGTTAAAGCTACCAGAAACAACAAAACTAGACAGCTGAAGACTGGAGTATGTGCTCCTAGATGGTTTCAGATTCCTGTTCTTTTTCTCACATACACACCACAATGTTTAATACCAAATAATGACTATTTCCCTTCATTTTATAAGTTCAATAAAATAATAATTATTTTATTATTATTATTATTATTATTAATAATAATAATAAAATGTTCACCTAACGTATTTATATATGTCTATGTCAGTAAGGCAGTCTACAGGATAAAATAGAAGGTCGAGTTTACGAGGTGTCCGAGATGTTTTATTTCTTACTACAGCCAGTTCTGCGCTGCTGAGGTTACTTGCTTTTACACAATGAGCCCAGCAGAGGGAGACAAAAATCCTACCAAAGACGCCATCAATGACTTATGATAATATAACTAATTATTGCTACCAGTGTTTTATTTATTTACCAAAAGCCAGAAACAAACAAACAAACAAAAACTTAGAATTTTGTCATTATAATTGTAAATAATTGTAAACTTATAATCAATTAAATCCGCTGTCAAAACACAGACGAGCTCTACTAGCTGGTACAGTGAAGTATTTTTCCGCTCCCAAATTGCTTCTCTAACTGCATCCTTGCTATATATATATTTTTTTTATTTAAATTTTTAAATGATTTTATTTAAAGCAGCTTAATAGTGTTGCGTTAGTAAAAAAACAAAAAAACAAACAAACAAAAAAAAAACCCCACACAGCTGGTGTGTTTAATAGCTGATCAGACTGGATTTTTCAGGACAAACCTGACGTGAACGCGCTTAAAGCGAAACCCAGAGCGAGGACGCTTTCGGCTCCGCCCACCAGTGACCCAACAAACCGGTCAAATGAGACCGACAACTTCAGAGGTTCTGAGTGTTTATGAGTTAATCACGGAAACGCCCGTGTGCATTCGGTTTAAAACAACGTAAAGGTAAGACATGTCGTTGCTTTGTTTTATTTTCAAATGGCTGAGTTGTGAAAGCGTGTTTACCTGTTGTCAGTTACCTGCTTTCCAGGTAACCTGGTGAAGTTTTCTCAGCTTTTTCACAGCAAGAGCTTCAAACGTGTCGTGTGAATGCTGGCCACTGGAGCAAACCTGTCTGCTCTCTGTAGATTACTGCTCTTTAACGTCTGTGTTTCTCAGTGACACAGTTTCTTTTCCATGAACAAACAAGGTGCAGGTTTATATATCATATATTTTATCATATATTTATAATAGGTAAATATAATAAATATAATTAGACAGATCTGAAAAGGAAATAAGTTTATACAGTAGTTAAATTATGTGTTAATTAGATCTGTCTAATTATACCTACTGTATATACTGCGAAACATATAACTTAAGTCTCACAAACACCCCATATATACACAGTGTATATACAGAGTCAGCCAAATAAATGTATACACACTTCAGGAAAAGCAAAATAGTATATATAAAATATAATAGTAAAATATTATATTAATATCAAAATATATAACATAAATAGATTGAGTATTAAATTATCTATACAAGTTTTCTTTTCCTCTGCATATATAGAATAGTTTATTCTGCAGAAGAAACAGAAAACCCCAGAAATGTAACATGACGTACCATTACACACACTCATTAGCATCTGAGGACTGGCTCGTGTACTACTGTATGTCTCTGGCATAACCAATATTCTATGACATTCTGCCAGAATCTTTAACATTTACATTCTGTATGAGATCTGTCGTATGTAAATGTTATCCTGAATGAGTGGAATAAACGGACTTAGGGAATGTCATGTACAGAACAACCAGTGTAGAAGCATTTTGCCTCCACTGCATATTCAAGTAAACAGCACTGATTTTACAGGCCTGCGTTTCCAGAATGCCTCTTAGCTTCTATCATATTCATCACTTCTCAGAATAGGAATGCTACTTTGGGATTTACAGTTTTCTGTTCCTGTAGAATATACCTATTTCGCCTTCGGGTCTGGTGCATAGAGTGTGCATGTTCTCTCCATGCCTTGTGGGTTTCCTTCCGCAGTCCAAGGACATGCAGATTACGCTAATTGGCGTCCCCAAATTGCCTGTAGTTTGTAAATGCGCGTGTGAATGTTGACGGGAGGTCCTACCACGGTTAGAAAAATGGGAATAAAAGCAATGGTCATTACTGGCCTCTATTGTCCCTAGTTGGACTAGAACAGTCTGGATATACAGTTGGTTATGCAATAGGCGTATAGTGATGCACTATAGGCATGATAATTAACCATAAACAATTAAAAAATAGCTGTCTTCATCTGCATTATCAAACCATGGCGTGTTATTAATGATTTCTGCAAACAGACATTTTATTATGTTTTGCCCCCTAAAAATGCCCTATTTCCGCATCCTCTTTCTCAGGCAGTGTAGATTGCAGTAGGAGTGTGCATGCTGGTGTTGTTTAAAAACGAATCATGTAATCTGTTGAGCCATTCTAAAGTCCTTGTGTTGCGATGTAACATACAGTATACTGTACCAATTCAGATGATACCGGATGTGATCACATGACCAGCAACTCTGCAGGCTATTCCAATTGTGACCTGAGGTCTTCAGGTTCATTTTCATGAGGTGTCACTTTTTTCACATGTCATAGGTTTCACAAGACTTAAACAAAAACACTTTGTCTGCACCTTTAGAAAGAACACATTTTCTTTGTTGCCTTTTTCGCCCAAAACTATTACAAGCATCTAAACACTGTGGTGTTATCATGGTCTGACCTGTGATAACATCCATATTTCATAGCAGCCTGGCTGTTGTGTATAAATATGCTAAAGTTCAGAAAATAGTGATTAAATGCTCATGAACATTATTTCATATTATTAATTTAAAAAGTGTTAATACATTTAATTTTTATCGAAGTTTACAAAAAAATTTATATAACATGGCTAACATTTTCTCTGTTGAGGCAGGAGAGTGCAGGACAGAGAAGAAGAGCTTGGTTCAGGATAAAAAAAACTTTAGTCATTTTATAATTATCACAATTAACATTATTTTTAGGCTGTACTGACAATAATTTTTTCCCCAAATGTTTATTGTCATTTCTAATTAGCATATTGAACCAGTCATAAATATAAACTTGTCTATTATTAGGTAATTATACACTGATTAGGTCACATAAACTGAAGGATTTCATTTTACATTAAATAACCCAAAATATTCTCCATTTATCATGACAGAAAAGAGTGCATAAGATATGAGGAAGCGGCATGGCTTCCAGGAAACATCTGGAGATTTCAGAGCACCTGCGAAGATCATTGCAGGTTCGCATGTCAGTCGGCTCATATCTCACTTTCTTGAGGGGAGAAAAGAGAACATTTTTAGTTATAAACTCCTTTACATTCTCCAGAGCTCCAGATAGCATCTGAAAATACAATAAAATCAATTATGAATGCCACATCGATGTCTTGACAATGTTTTATCATATTGGGACGATATCATTCTAAGTCGCATAGACTATAATGTTTATAGTGTTCTTACTCATAATGGTGCAATGGTGAAAATAATGTTTTATACATTTTGACAATGTAAGAAGTACAGTAAGAATAGTGTTTATAGTTTTGGTAATATATTTTTTTTTACATAGTAGTTATTATCACTTGTTCATACACTGTCAAAAAGAAACTATTACCTACTTACCCACTATATACAATATGTTTATAATAGAATTTTTTTTTCTTTTTTTTTTTTTGGAAAGCACACACTTAACCTAAGCAGTTATTTTTCAGTATGATTTTTAGATTAAATAATCTACTTTTAACAGGAGAAAGTAATCTAAAAACAAACATTCTAGAAGATTAATAATATAAATCACATAAAATGTAGTTTAGGTGCCGCCAGCATTACAGCATGTCCAGGTCAGCTTGAAACTGTCTTGTTTGAATTGGAATTTATGTTTATTGTACCATTAAATGAGTTAAAAGTGTCCTCCTAATGTAATGAAACATTAAATAAGTCTTGGTGTTAGAGATATTTGATTCACTTGTCAGTACCAAGAAAACACAAATATTCTTATAAATGCTTGTAACTGCATTTTTAATTACAAGGGTGTTTTGTTCTAGCAGTGGTTATAACTGTTAAAAAATATTTCCTCACACAGAGGCCATGCGTTTAGAAGTGAGGGCTAAGTTCCTGTTTCTGATACTATCACACTTAACTTGTTGGGGATTTTTACTGTCATGAACTTGCATTCTCGAAAAGGCTATATATTTTAGATGCTGTATGTGTTTTAAAATCTTTTACAAAACCAGTTCAGTTGCTACATCTGCATGTAAAGCCATTTACAAGTTATTGTTTTGCTGTATAGTGAACACTGAAAACTTGGTCGATGATGGTAGATGAGAATTTTATTTACTGGTATTTAAATTTAAATGTGTAAGGCAAATTAGAACATGACAGATTTGGTGACAGAACAAACAATTTTAGGGGAACGCAAGTATTGGAACAGATACTTTAAAGTAAATGAGCACTTAATATTTGGTTGCGTGGTATCCCTTGCTTACAGCAACTGCATCAAGTCTGTTACCCTCCAACTTAACCAAAGTGCATTGTTCAAAAAGCATTCTTCTTTCATACTTTCTTCCCTGATGAATCCCTTCTTACGTAAGCAGAGTGTTTGGGGTCATTCTCTTGCTGCATGATGAAGTTCTTTCTAATGTACAGTAATTGGATGCATTTCTGTGTAAACTTGCAGAAAGAATGTTTCTGTAGACTACTGAATTAATTCCTCAAACATTATTAGTATTTTCCAGAAGCAGCCATACAATCGCAAGCCATGACACTACTGACACCATACTCGACTGATGAATTCATATGTTTTAGATAAAGAGAAAATGCTTTTAATTCAGAATGGTCTTTAGTGTACTATATTAGGCCAAAATAGATAGATAAATAAATAAATAGAATTGGTCTTGTCATTAAAATACTTTGGAAGGGGAATGTATATTCAACTGTTTGAAACTGAACTAATATGGCCTTTTTTATCATCCATCAGACAATCTCAGCTTCAAAATGGACACCAAAAAGAATAAAGTCCTTTCCAAACTCGGAGATAAAACCAGGCAATTGTTCAATGTAAAGGCTGGGAAGAAACACAAAAAGACTCCCCTGAAATACAGGAGGAGCATCTCCGTACCAGACTTGTTAAGTGACCGGTCCAGTCCATCTCTTTTAGACCCTACTATTCCGTCCTCATTTCCAGATTCATTTGTTGGGCCAGGTCATTCACTTGGTCCTGGTGAAGCAAAATGTGAAACTGCCAGCCTAACTGACAGTCTCACTGTTCCAGATGCAACTACAGAAACATCTTTGGATCAAACAATTACCACAAATGCATCATCAGCCAAACCCCTGGACCAAATTACTGCAACATGCACACCAACCTCAGCCAAGGCTACGGACAATTTGGTACTTTCAAACACACCACCTACCATCATGTGTCCTGCATCAGAGAGGCCAGCATTTATCAATGTATCAGGCACAAAGGATAAACCAGATAAACGAATGGAGGAAAAGGAAAGAAACACCACATGGTACATAGAGGACAGTGAGTCAGCTTGTAGCACACCATCTGAGGACCGCACATATTTCATCTGGCCTCCTGACCATGACCTTGCAGTGTCAGAGCCTATTACACCAAGATTCACGGAGATGTTTATTATCGGATCAGCTGAGGACAAGAATGAAGTCAGTTGGCTTGATTGATCCTTTTTTTAAAGAGTTTGGCTTTTGCTTGTTTCTTGTTTATAACCAGAAAATCTTTCTTGCAGGGTTCTAATGAGACCAATGACTATGACACCAGTTTCTCAGGAAGAGAAATGAAAGTGAGTAATGTTCAGTTGTTTTATTTGGTTGTATCAGTACCCCTTCTGTTTGGCTACAGAGAGCTACATTAAATCATAATTTTCTTTGTACTTAAAAATACATGCAGTATTTATACACACGTGGACAAAATTGTTGGTACCCTTCGGTCAATGAAAGAAAAACTCACAATGGTCACATAAATAACTTTAATCTGACAAAAGTAATAATTAAAAAAAAATCCATGAATGTTAACCAATGAAAGTCAGACATTGCTTTTCAACCATGCTTCAACAGAATTATTTTAAAAAATTAACTCATGGAACAGGCCTGGACAAAAATGATGGTACCCCTAGAAAATACTGAAAATAATGTGACCAAAGGGACATTAGTGTGTCCACTAATTAGCATCACAGGTGTCTACAATCTTGTAATCGGTCAGTGGGCCTATATATAGGGCTCCAGATAGTCACTGTGTGGTTTGGTGACATGTACCACACTCAACATGGACCAGAGGAAGCGAAGGAAAGAGTTGTCTCAGGAGATTCGAAAGAAAATTATAGACAAGCATGTTAAAGGTAAAGACTATAAGACCATTTCCAAGCAGCTAGATGTTCCTGTGACTACAGTTGCACATATTATTCAGAAATTTAAGATCCATGGGACTGTAGCCAACCCCCCTGGACGTGGCCGCAGGAGGAAAATTGATGACAAATCAAAGAGACGGATAATCCGAATGGTAACAAAAGAGCCCAGAAAGACTTCTAAAGAGATCCGAGGTGAACTTCATGCTCAAGGGACATCAATGTCAGATTGCACCATCCGTCGTTGTTTGAGTCAAAGTGGACTACAATGGGAGACGACCAAGGAGGAAAAACTGTTGAAAACAAATCATAAAAAAGCCAGACTGGAATATGCTAAACTACATGTTGACAAGCCACAAAGCTTCTGGGAGAATGTCCTATGGACAGATGAGACAAAAATGGAACTTTTTGCCAAGGCACATCAGCTCTATGTTCACAGACGGAAAAATGAAGCATATCAATAAAAGAACACTGTCCCTACTGTGAAACATGGAGGAGGCTCTGTTATGTTCTGGGGATGCTTTGCTGCATCTGGCCCAGGGTGTCTTGAATCTGTGCAGGGTACAATGAAATCTCAAGACTATCAAGGGATTCTAGAGAGAAATGTGCTGGCCAGTGTCAGAAAGCTGGGTCTCAGTCGCAGGTCATGGGTCTTGCAACAGGACAATGACCCAAAACACACAGCTAAAAACACCCAAGAATGGGTAAGAGGAAAACATTGGACTATTCTAAAGTGGCCTTCTATGAGCCCTGACCTCAATCCTATTGAGCATTTTTGGAAGGAGCTGAAACATGCTGTCTGGAAAAGGCACCCTTGAAACCGGAAACAACTGGAGCAGCTTGCTCATGACGAGTGGGCCAAAATACCTGCAGAGAGGTGCAGAAGTCTCATTGACAGTTACAGATTCGTTTGATTGCAGTGATTGCCTCAAAAGGTTGTGCAACAAACTATTAAGTTAGGGGTACCATCATTTTTGTCCAGGCCTGTTCCATGAGATTATTTTTTTTAATAATTCCGTTGAAGCATGGTTGAAAAGCAATGTCTGACTTTCATTGGTTAACATTCATAGAATTCTTATTTATTATTACTTTTGTCAGATTAAAGTTATTTCTGTGACCATTGTGAGTTTTTCTTTCATTGAACGAAGGGTACCAACAATTTTGTCCACGTGTGTAATAGCAGACTTTTTCTATAAAGTCTAACTCGCACTTTAAAAAGTTGGCAGCCTGTCCAGGGTGTAACCCCCTCCTTCCCTGGTGCCTAAAGCGTCTCCTGGGATAGGCTCCAGGCTCTTGAGAACCTGAAAACAGGATAAGCAGTATAGAAGATGAATTAAAAACTATATATTCTTTCTCAGACAGACATTCCACAGATTATATTTGCTCAAGTGAGATATATAATATTAAGCATCACAAACTCAAGAGAATTAGAACATATTCCCCCAGAGTGCATCTCACCATGACTCAGGTGTCAAGAGCTGTTACAGCATCATGATTACACATTTATTTGCATAGTGAACAAAGAGCTCAGTTTCTTGTCAGTAATAAAACATACTGTAGCTCTGTTAAAAAGGGGAAGCTACTGCTAGAGCAAGAAGTTCTGCTTCAAAGACAAAATCAAGTGCACGGATAGGCTTTTATAAAACTCATATATTTATGGCACCTGTAACATCACTGAAAACCAGTCAAATGCACTGTCAATGCCAAGTTACATAATGAAAAATCTAGTTTAAACATAAATACTCAGAGTACATTGCATTCATCATACATCATTCAATGTGTACATACATATAAGCAAGATTCATATTTAAATCACCACAAGGGACATTTATTTTTTATAATAGTCATTTTTCATATACAGTGGATGATGATCGGAAGTAAAAAGAAGTGATTGCTTTGGAAAATATAAAGAAAGACCAACAAGTAGGGAGCTTATTGTATCTATAGCATATACAGTATAATACGAAATACTTCTGGTATTCACAAAATGTAAGGAAATGTATAGAAAATTGAGCTTGATGCAGCATGATTATGAAAGTTGCACTTTCTATAATAACACAGTGACTTTTAGCAGTATGTTGAGTTGGATATTTTTAGCTAGTAGGTCAAGATTCTGCTTCACATTATTGTTTTTCATCTAAGAAGAGATGTGAGAAATGTATTTCTGTATATATGCATTATTAAAATGTAATATGTACTTTCTTGTGGTGGGGTGTTAGATTTAAAAAAGATTAGTTGTTTTTTGTTTAAAAAAATCTGTACTATCAGCTCTTGTATAATGCCTGGCTATTTATTCTCACTTATATACAGTAAAAGACAGGAAAAGAACTGTGAGAATAGCAGATTCAAAAGTTTTGTGAGGCAGAAAAACATGTCAACAACAAAAAAAAAACTTAGCAACATAGGTGGGGTTGAAGGTGATCTTCTTAAGTAGGAGTGTGATACTAGGAGTCTTCATAGTGATGTGTTGAACAGTGTGAAGTTGCTGGAGGTTGTGTGGGGAAAAAAAAGAATAAGAATTATCAGTGGGCAGTTTGCATGACATCTCAGATAACCCTCATTTAAAGTTGCAAATCTCTAGAGTATAAATAAGTACATACTGTATATAGAAAATATTTGTGCTGTGCATCATACACAGAGCTCAGGAGTGAGTAGTGAACCCCAGGCTACTGCAGCAGGTCAGAAGCTCCATTATCTCCTCACCATCAACTTAAAGGAGGGAAGGAACCTGGCCATCAAAGACCGCTCTGGTAAGCATGTCATCATCAGCTCTCATGGTCATTGATTGATCTTTATTTTTTCTGCTGTCTTGTGTTATGTTCATATCCACATGGATGGATTTGCTGGTACCCTTCGATTAAAGAAATAAAAACCAACAATGGCCACAAATTAAATAACAATTTAATCCACATCAAATAATGAAAATCAGATATTTATTATGAATTGTGAGTAAACAGTATAATAATAAAAAAAAATTATGAAACTGATCACGACAAAAATCAAGGGACATTAATATTTTGTTGTGCAACCTTTTAAGGCAGTCACTGTAATCAAGTGATTCCTGTAGCTCTTAATGAGACTTGCATCTGTCAACAGGTAGTTTGGGCCACTTATCATTAGCAAATTGCTCAAGCTGTCTCAGGTTCGAAGAGACTTCAGACTTAGGCTCATAAAAGGCCACTTCAGAATAGCCCAACATTTTGTTTATAGCCATTCTTTGGCGTTTACACTGTGTGTTTTGGATCATGTTGTATGTTTCTCTCTTGAAAGTCTTAATAGTCTTGAGATTCCATTGTATGCTGCACAAATTCAAGACACCCTGTGCCAGATGTAGCAAAGCAGCCAAAGAACATGTTTTATTGTAGGTTCAGTGTTCTTTTCTTAGAAAGATTCATTTTTGTATTTGTGAATATACAGCTGATGTGACTTGGCAAAAAGCTGCATTCTCCCAGATGCATTGTGGCTTGTCAAGATGCATTTTGGCAAATCCCATTTCAGTTTTTTCTGATTTGCTTTGAACACTGGAGTCCTCCCGTGTTGTCTTCAATTACCATAAGTCCACTTTTGCTTGAGTGGTTAAGGATGGTGCAATCTGACAGTGATGTACCTTGACCTTGGACTTCACTTTGAATCTCTTTGGTTACAATTCACATTATCCTTCTGTTCAAATTGAAAGCAATGTTCCTCTTGCGTCTACATTCAGGGAGGTTGGCTACAGTCCCAAGGACTCTAAACTTCTTAATATTTGCCACTGCAGTCACAGGAATATTAAGATTCTTGGAGATGGTCTTATAGCCCTTACCTTTAACATGATTGTCAATAATTTTCTCTCCTCACAAAACTTTCTCAACTGCTTTCTCTGGTCCATGTTCAGTGTGGTACACACCATGATACTAAACAGCAGATTGACTATGTTTCACCACTTAAATAGGCTGACAAATTGATTGCAAGATTGAAGACACCTGTAGTGCTAATTACAGCACATACTTTAGTTTAACTATGGTCAAATTATTTTCTTATTTTCAGTGTTTTCTAGGGGTACCAACTCATTTGTCCAGGCCAGTTTCATTGCTTTGATTTTTTAAATGAAGTTATATATTAAATTATTATATACAGTATAACTTATTAAATTAAGTTATATAAAGCATGAAGTTATATATTGTTACTTTTTTGTATTGTATATTGTATTGTATATTGTATATATTACAAGTTATTTAAGTCATCATTGTGAAATTTTCTTTCTGGGTACCAATATATTCATTAACGTGTGTAATATTTAATATTTCAGGTAATCATTTAACAGAAATCCAATACATTTGGGTTATTTAATCTTCATCATTTTATTTTGGAAAGTTTTTCTCATATTTTTGACATACCAGAATGCATTTTTAATGCATTTTAGTACATATAGTACGGAATGTTTGAGCCATAAACAGTATGAAAGGTATCTTGCAGAGCAACATTCTTAATCTAGGTATTGACTGACACCAGTGTTTTGCCTGTTTTAAATTTAAAGCACAGTATGTGACTTATTGTTTCTCCGAATCACATATGGAAAATATTGATCCAAAAGGCTATTTATGAATTTATATAACTTGTAGTGGGATACTAAAATTTCAGGCCAGTGTGGAGATTATGTTAAATGTGGAAATATGCTCTGCCCTCACACCTGCTCTTACTGTAAATCACTATGACAACATTTACATACTTTGTACTGTATGACAACGCAGACCTGTTATAACATAGTTAAGTAAACTAATATTAAAATAAACCTTGTATATAAAAAAGATATGAAGAAAGGAAATGGTTGAAATATTTTGAAGCGCTGGCTATTCTTAAATGTTATGTTTTTTTCCATATACTGTAAACTATATCTGAGTGTTTCTGGGTTAAAAACGTGACACTGTTGCGGATAAAAATAGATGACACCATTCTTTTTGTCACCTTTAAATCACTCAGTTGCAGTTATCCAGACTTGATTATTTTTCCTGGCTGTATCTATTTACTGAGTATGACTGCATGCCTTTTTAATGAATGGATTGCCTACAAGCTGCTAGCAGTGGTGTCTTGAGACAACAGTAAGGCATGTGGTCTGACCAGAATAAGTCTCTAACTTCAGGCCTCTCCCTAATGTTATCTTGTTAAGACGACAGTTTCACAGACTTAAATCTGATGGACAGTCTATTTTGACCTGGCAAACAAATCATAGGGCTATATATTTGCTATGTTGATGTGAAATACAAAAATGTAGTCTAATGACTTTCCTTTATAGCAAAAAGTATGTAAATGCATTGACTAAATTGAAAAACTAGTGCTAGAGAGGATGTGAGATTAACCAGGTCTAACGGTTATGTGAGGAATGACTGGCAGCATGGTTTGCGAGTTCTGCATTGTTTTGCTACTAATCATAGACACAGATGAATCCTCCTAACAGACTTGGGTTTGATATATGTTTACTTCAATCTTAGGCACAAATGGAACAAGTGCAATTCTCTTTGATGCCCAGAAACATTTTTTCAGATCCAGTGCCAGTATATGTGGTAGGCTTTGCCAAGCTGATTGGGCACCTAATTCTCCTGATGAGTGTCACAGGTGTATGCCCAGAGGCTGTTAATTACTATCATCCTCTCATTATTTCCTCATAATTGCAATATACCCATCATGGCCAGTTCAATCTGGCAATAGCTTGACTCTCACAATTTCCAAAATGAACAATTGTCTGTTATAAATGAAGAATACATCTTTCAAAATAGAGACCTTGAATTATAAGAATATAAAGACAGTCTATTATATTTCAATCCAATTCAATTTTATTTTATTTGTAGAGTGCATTTAGCAATTGTCATTGTTGCAAAGCAGCTTTACCCAATCAAAAGAAAATTATTTGAAATTTGTATGAAATGTGAAATATGTTCCTGATGAGCAAGCCGACAGAGACGGTGGCAAGGAAAAACTCCCTGAGACAATAGAAAGAAACCTCTAGAGGAACCAGACTCAGCAAAGAACCCATCCTCATTTGCGTGATAGATAGCAGGGATAGATAGCATGGATTGTTTGGCAGTCATACTGTGTGTTTGGAGGCTGAAAGTTAATATGGGGTTGTGTTCTTTATTGGAGGCTCAGTTAGACTATAGGAAATTTCAGTCGTGAACTATTGAGAACAGCTGTCTGTGTCACCCAAAGCGAGGAACGTCTTCATGGTAAAGTGGAACCGTCCCCAGTCATCACACAGCTTCAAATGAGAGACTGGAATCAATCCCACCAAGGTCTTTTACTGTTGCACTTGATATAACAGAAAGGCCATCCAAAGTTATGGTGTGATCAAAAAGCTTGCTTCTAGCTGCATGTTGTCCTAGTGTATGACTAGAACTTCTGTCATGTAACTGTGTGTCATTAGCATAACAGTGAAAACTAATACCATGCTTAAGAATTATGTTACCCAGAGGAAGCATGTAAAGAGAAATAAGCAGTGGGTCTAAAACCGAACCCTGTGGAACACCAAACTTTTTAAAGAGAAAGTTTATTTTCTATTTTTTAATTATACATCTATATTTTTTTCTTTCCCTAAAAGAAACATTTTAGTTTTGAAAGTAATTGAAATTCATCACCATCTGCTGGTCATACCATGAATTAGCATTGCTGTGTCAGAAACTTCTTTTAAACTATTTTTCCTTTTAAAGTTAATATTATAGAATGTTTTAATGAAGAGGATTTTATATGAGGAACAAACTTGTTAAATAAAGCACAATGCAGTGAAGTGAAAAGTAACACTTGTTTAAAACTGTTCTTGCCATTAGATGGGATTGCAGGGGATGTAGTAAGGTAAACTGTGATTAGCACCACAACTAGCACTTTTTGACCTTTTATGACATTCTTTGCAATATAAATTTAAGTGGACAGCTAACAGGTTATAATGTCTTATAAAATGTTTGTCATGTGTTTCGAATAATGGAGTTGCCCAATTACATCCCTTTACTTTTCAAACTTTATCTAAAGAGTAGAAAATACCTCAGTTAAACCATGCTGGACTTTGCATATTGCACCTGACAGCCCTCATCAAAATTGCAGTTGTGATGTACCCCATTTAGACCTTGGGCTTTCACTGTCTCCTCACTAGTTGAATCCTCACTTTCTCTGACAGAGTGGCATAATGTGATGTGATAAACCCCTCCATTTCCCCCACATTGCTTCTATTTGCTTAACAATTAACGCCCAGCCCACGGACGGCTGACACCAAACACACACCGCCTCTATGTCCTCTAAAAAGCGTCCCGACAAGCCCACAAACCCCCCACATGCACCTTCCCTCCCTTATTCTGTCCCCGTTAATTTCTCCCGTCACTGTTTTTCAGTCCCGCCGCAGCTCCTCCTGTCAGGCTGCCTCCTGGAGCTGTTCATTTGGATAGGCGGCACGCTGACAGGCCTGACAGCCCGTCCCCACAGGGCCTTTTGTCATGTGATTCCAGGCTACCCGCCGCTTTTTCTCAAGCACCCCCTTTATCTGTCCATACAAACGAAGCCACGGGCTTCTTTCTTTCTCCTCATGTTGTTTTTTGTTGGTTTTTTTCCATTCCCTTGTCTTCTTCTTTTTACTTCAAGCTGCATGCCATATCATAGACAAAGACGGTCTGTCCATCTGCTTTTCTTTGTCCAACTTGAGCAGGATGGAGTTGCCTAACAGGGTTTGGAGATTAACACTGGTTGCACCTAATTTCAGGGGTTTTAATATGCTGGTGGATTCTCGCTGCTGAGAGTTTTTGTTCTGTTCTATAATTAACAAATTAAGAGTTGTGGGGTCCGTTTCCCCCACACTTTGACAAGTCTCCTAAACAATGACAGGACTGCTGTATCTAGTGTGCATGTACAAGAGGTAGTGTTTATTCGTGTGTGGTTTTCAAGTTGGGTAGATGGAGGTTTACATGCATACCCGATCACATGACTGTTCTTCTTTTATTGCTTATCTGTTCATAACACATATTTTATACCCCAGAACCTGCTTAATAATACAGTCTGTACTTGAGCGTTGTCTCTCTCTTTCTCTCTCTCGCTCTCTCTCTCTGAAATAACAAGTTCATTATTTCAACAGGTACCAGTGACCCATATGTCAAATTCAAAATGGATGACAAGACAGTCTACAAAAGCAAGGTTGTGTACAAGAACCTGAATCCTGTATGGAATGAGTGTTTCTCCATCCTCATCAGAGACCTGGACCAGAAGGTCTATGTTAAGGTGTGGACAAGATACCCTGATCCTCACAAGCCACTACCACACTACCAATATTGCTTCCTGTCTCTTTATAAATTTCTCAAAACATTTTTCGAATTAATTAATATTTTTCTGCAGGTGTATGACCGGGATCTAAGATCTCGGGATTTTATGGGTTTAAGCGCCATCAATCTCAGTAACTTGGAGATGGACAAGTATGACACATTTATTTGCATGTTTTCTCATTGCTCATCATCAGGCATGATCAACTGTAGCAGTCTTAGAATAACTAGACCTAGTAACCTTTAACCCATAAAGATGGTGTTTCTTTCAGAACATCTGAGATAATCTTGCGTTTGAAAGACCCTGGCAGTCTGGAAGAGGACATGGGAGTAATAATTTTAGACGCCTGTGTGTCCATCTGTGAGGGGCCCACCAAACGAAATGTATGTCCTGAAAACAAAACACAACAGATGTCAAGCACAACAAGCGTGTGGTCTTGTGTAGCAACAGATTTACTGACAAACATGTTTTTGCTTATATTTCAGAAATGGCAACTTAAGAGGAAAGGAAGCTTCAATAAGGTAGAATAGAATTTCTTCTTGAGCAATTCATATACAATACTTCATGTTATTCATACTTCATATAAGTCTGTTCTTAGTTGCAATGAATTATACATCGTTCTAAAATCCATCCTACTCAATTTGTTGTAATTTTCTATTTTATTTTTTTCCTGTTTTGTGTCATGCTATTTTTTCTTGTTATTTGTTTTGTCCTGGAGCTCTGTCACTAAAACAAATTCCCTGTACGTGCAAGCGTACTTGGCAATAAAACTCTTCTGATTTTGATTCTGATTTTTTAGTAATTAAAAATATGTGCGGTTGTTCTAATATTGGCCACTTGATGGCAGTAAATCATTGTATAATATCTGTGGTTTTGCCAATCTCACCTTACATTTTCATAAATTGTGCTTTTATAGTGATAAGCATTCATTTCACAACCTAGTACTGAGAACCTGCAGCTGGACTGAATGATATGTTGCAGGGATCCGAACATGGCACATTGTGTTTTTTGTGTTTTGATTAGCCTCAAATGGACAGAAGCTATAATTAAGCTTTAAGCCACACTACAATAGCTTTTATTTGTTTAACAGAGCAAATGGCCACTTTAAATATACACTTTAAGGCTCCTGGACAGTGACTTGTTTTAGCCATTTTTAATACTGCATGTATCCGAGGCATTGGGAGCACTTCATGTCTCGGCAAATAATTTTATTTATATTTCTTACCTTTTTTCAAAAGAATTCAAGTTTAGCACGAAATAAAAATCAAAGAGGCTGGCACACACTAGGCAAGTGCAAAGAGGAATAAAAGGATCAACATCTTAGTTTTAATATGGCTTTAATAAGGTTTTACTGGGTTTATTTTTTATTTGTAAAGATGACTGTTTCTCAGTGGATTTTACACCGATGGTTCTTCTGAATCACATGTCTATGCTGGCGCAGCTGAGGCGCAGCTCTATTTGACACCTATTCAGGAGAGGCGGAAGATGGTCCTCTCATCTGTTCTTCTCCTCACTCACCCAACCGCCATCACAGTCACGCTGACACACACACTGCCTCTGAGATGGAGGCTGGCAACTTACACTAACACACAGCGTGTGGTGCTGCTTCCCTCTAACAGGGTTGTTTGAGCTCCACTATGTATGTATGTGTCTGTGTGTGTGTGTGTGTGAGTGTGTATGTGTGGGTCTGTCCATTTCCTAAGGCACTCTGCCAGTGTGAGATGGTGTGGCCCATTCCCAGTCATGGTGAGCTATAACCCAGATGTTAAGATGTAATATCCCAGCTGTGGACGGATAGAAAGCCAAATGGGCCAGGCCCCCTCGTCCCCATGCCCTCCAACCATATGGAGTCAATCCCCCTGACCCTTTTAGCACCAGGGATAGCATCTCTTTAGGGCCCACTTACTGTTAAGTGGAATTGTTTTATTGGCCATGCTGATCACACTGCTGGTCCAAAATAAACACTTGGGATGACTTGGCTCAGATGAGCATTCTCCCAAACCCTCTGCCCTCCCCCTTTATCACTTTTTAAAGAGCCTTGTTTATGGAGACATGACCATCAAATTGAGAGTTAAAGCAGGAGTGTTAATGGGAAATAGGCTGATCTCTGTCCCAGACCAGCTTTGCTGCTCTAACTGCTCCGCTGTGTGATTTCTGGCGAACTTGGCCAGCCTTTCATATGTGTTGTATTTTTAAAGCACACGGCGATCAAGCTGCAAGCCATCTATTCACCACGATGCTTACCATCTGCACCGCTTGTAATGGACTCGATGTGCATATCGATATGGAAGACTTGGCCATTTGCTACAAATGCAACCATTCTCATCACACATTAGATATGTTAGTCATGTTTATTTTGCTTCAATCCACATTTCTTATTATTGATAAGAAATTAATCTGATCTTATTAATTCTAATCACTATTATATTTTATTGCTCCACTTTTTCTACAGAGATTCCTGTTTGAAACAATCAAACAATTGTAGTATGCAAATGTGGTGCAAGTCCTGCTTTGTATCTCTTTTTTTAATACATGGATGGTTCCAGGGTCGAGCAGCTGCCATGCAGAAAAGCCAAGTGTGGAGTGGAGTATACACTGTGGTGCTTGTGGAGGGGCAGGACATGCCCGAAGGTGGACAAGGTGATGTCTTTGTCCGCTTCAAACTAGGCGAGCAGAGATTCCGAAGTAAGGTGAGGTTTCTTCTAAATATTCTCTGCCATGTAAACACTTGGACTTGCAGCTCATTCTACTCTATATGTCCTTCATTCATATATGTCTGGATCCATTCCCTCAGGATTCACTCTTTGACTCATTGTTTTGGTTGTTGCTGTCACTGCAGCCTTCCTAATGCTTGTACTGCTGCTTTTCTCCAGGCTCATTTGTGTTCCCAGCATGCATTGCTCACATAGCTCCACCTCAGTGTGTTGGCCTCCCCCCTGATGAATCCACCCTGAGCTTGTCTTCTTGTTCTCATTTTTTTTAACAGCTTCAGCTGTGTTTGGGCTTGCTTGTTTGTTGAGCAAAGATGATTTTAATCAGTTGGTGTCAGGACGTGGAATCCCAGGGAAGAAAAAGAATTGTGTTCTCCAAAATGATCATTTCATGCCTTCTCTTCTTCCATCAATGCTCTGAGTTAGAATAAGAGAATAAAATGGTATACCTCTGTAGTGACATTGCCTTAAGCCTGCATAGTACAATGGCTCTTTTTTTTTCTCTCTGGTTCAGAATCTATGCATTAAGACCAATCCACAGTGGAGAGAAAGGTTCGAATTCAATCGTTTCGAAGATGGCCATCCAGATGTGATGCTGGTTGAGGTCTGCTGCAAGAAGGGCAGGAAGTGTGAGGAATGCTGGGGAGTGTGAGTTGAAAACACATGAGCTCTACAGTTCATTCTCCTCAAAGCAGTGACAAGAGCTTTTCTCTGCCAAGTTTCTTTTTACAAAAATAGTACACTTGCTTAAGACACATGTAGATGGATTAAAATAATTTTGTAATATGTTTAGTAATTTAAGTTATGTTTTTACTTATGTTGAAAAAAAGTTTATTATTGATTGCTAACAGCAGCTGCTCTTATGTGCAGGATTGAACTTGACCTCTCGCAGCTGCCAGCCAATACAACACAAACATACAATGTTATTGCAGGCAAAGGTCGGTTGGTGTTTCTGGTCACACTGAACCCCTGTTCTGGAGTGTCCATCTCTGATCTGGGCTCCACATCTTTAGACAATCCATACACCTATGAAACCATCCTGAAGAACTATGTAAGTGTCTGCTCCTTCTTTGTTTAATGCACTCATTGAATAAAACTAAATAGTTGTTGGTTAACTAAAACCAAACCATACTTATTATTGTCTCATGCACAGAGTCTGAAGAACACGCTGGATAATATAAAGGATGTTGGCTATCTCCAGGTCAAGGTTTTACGGGCTACAGACCTTCCATCTACAGATCTGAATGGTACTCGTATGTTGAAAAGCTAATCAATGCTTCCACATGTCTCCATCATTTAACTGCAATGATTTGTTTTCACCTATTCAGGCAAGAGTGACCCATTTTGCGTATTGGAACTTGGGAACAGCAAGCTGCAGACTCAAACCATCTATAAGACTCTCAATCCAGAATGGAGAACAGCGTTTACACTGTGAGAACATCTATTTACACTAGCCATTTATTATTTTGCAGATTATCATGAAGATTTTGATTTGGACCTCTTGCAGAGTGTCATTTGGTGTGAAACATTCTAAGCTTTTTCCTTTCTATGCACAGTCCAATTAAGGACATTCATGATGTGCTAATGCTGACTGTTTTTGGTGAAGATGGAGATAAAGCACCTGACTTTTTGGGGAAAGTTGCAATTCCATTGCTTGCTGTAAGTTCAGAGCAACCTTATATTTATTTCTTCTTATATTTTGAAATAGTGGGATTTTCAAATTTAACTGTAAATAGTTATGGTTACGGAATATCGTTCTGGAAAGTAAACAACCGCATAAAACATCCAGTACTGTATGTTCATGAAGGAATTAACATCATGCACATCTTTAATCATCTTGAAGGTTCTTAATGGACAGCAAATAACCAGTCTTTTGAAAAAGGACAATTTGGCAGACGTGTCAAAAGGAAGCATAACAATGGAGCTGAATGTTTTCTACAACCCAGTAAGATTACAATTCTTTTCTTTTTCACAGTTCAATGTTTAAGACACTGACTCCTAACCAAGTACATCGTGATTAGGCAGATTCTTAAAAAAGAATATTTTGGATATTGTGTCTGATTAATTTCATATCACAATGAAGGGTGAACTTTACTGTAATATACCACTGTCGTTAACTTCACCAATTAATTTTAAAACTACTTGGAATAACTTAAGACTAATAGTCTTTCAAATTCTTTTTGTCAAAGGTCAGAGCTGCCTTTCGAACTTTCCATCCTAAAGAAACTAAGCTTGAGGAGGACAACCCAAAGTTTAATAAAAAGGTTGGTATACTGATCATCACTAGATCTTTATCCCCCAGTACAGTATGGTCGTCCAAAGTTCCCATCAACATGTAGTCCGAAGTGGCCTTGATGGATTAATATTTCAATGTGTCCTTTGTAAAAGCCTCTATGCAACTCACTTACTGTGAACATTATTTCACGCCAGGCATTTTACTAACTACTGATTTGTCACCCATTAGCTGTTAGCACGCAACATTTACCGCGTGAGGAGGATCAGCATGGCCATTTTGTATACGCTGCAGTACATTAAAAGCTGCTTCCAGTGGGAGAGCACTCAGAGGAGCATCACTGCCTTCCTGGTAAGTTCTCCAACTGATGCCTATGTAACGCCTCCATGGAGCTTTTACTGACAAAGTAATCACTCATCTATGATTAAGAACATTTATCTTCTCACTTTAAGGCTGCAGTCAGAGCAGAAATTTGACGTTAATCCTCTCACTGCGCGAAAAGCATGACCCATGTGAGAGCAAATGATAGGCAATAGAAAGGTCACCATTTTGGTACAGTTTGCAATGTAGCCATGATTTAGCCTTGGCTGAATTTGCTAACTTTATAAAATTAATTTAACTTTACAGAAGTAATTTAGAAATACAAAATTAAGTCTCTATACACAACATTTTGTACATTGTAAGATACTGATACTGATAATCATGTTTATGTACTAAGCCATAGCAGCAGGCCCATGACACCATTCTGATGTGCATTAGGCTTCAAAGACCTATGAAGCACTTATACCCTTTGCTAATTATTAGAATTCAAATCTGCTGCAATTTAATGTCATGCTATATTTAAAAAAAACGAATGAATGTTTTCTCGCCCTTTTTTTCTGGAAAGAAATTCTTAAAATATTGGAAAAAAATCCTACAAAACAAAACTATTTCAAACTTAAACTTAGAAAAGGTGTCTTGAAATGGATTTAATAATAATGTTTGGTTTATAATGATCCTACTGTATAATAGGACATTATAGATAGTGTTGACTATATGACCTAAAGCTAATGTTACTTGCTAAGATGTCATTTTTGCAGTGTGTGTGTGTGTGTGTATATATATTAACATATATATAAAGACTATTACACATCCATTGCCGTTTCAGGTGTTAATGGAAATTGAAGGTATTGTACATGGCAAGGGAAAGGTCTCCTGACATCAATGCAGCAAGAGAAAGTGTCTATAATGCTTTTTATGTTTCATTAGCACAGAGAGTTGTGAGGTACAGAACATTTTTGAAAAACAAAGCAGTCAGTGAGTAGTAAATAAATACTCCCAAATGGGGGGAAAAGCTGCTATTGTTCCGTTGACATATCATATCATTATATAATTAATTATTTAAATAATTTTACTTTTGTAATTTTGCTAGTTCAAAATTTTGTGTCTTGAAGGGGACTTCAGGCGTTGTTAGCGCACAACACATGCCAGTAGTTGTAGTTGGGCAGGTATTTTTAGGCTCAAGGCTTTCTAGGAGCTGGGAGTTTAATTTCTTTTGCTTTGTTGGAATGAACAGTCCTCCCTGGAGGTAAGGTGTTAAAGGACAGTGGACATGGACACCTGGGGAAAGAAACAGCAAGATGGAGAAAGGTTGTTAGAGATAAATATACTGTATATAGCTATATATATTTACTGGTCAAGTTCTAGAAACACCGTAGACTCCCACATTTTGACCATTCTCCCCTCACCACTCGTATCATCATTCCACCTATACAGTACCTGCATAATTTCAAGCCCTGTACTGCTGCAATGTGATTTGTTGAAGGACCTAATTAAGTGGCCGATGTACTAAGATCAATAACCAAAAGCTGTTATTAGATATTGATTAAACAGTAGTCACTTTCACAGATGCAAATATTGATATCTCTTTTGCAGAAATAGCAGGAAATGTCACTGCATTTAACACTGCATCTGAGCACTTTTCCTATGAAGAAACATATGCGAGTGGTCACTTCCAGGATGATGCCGCACTAAATTCTTTGAAAATTATGGAACGCATTTACTTTTCTCATTCACCAGATTATCTTCAGTGCACCTAACACATGTACAGTAGGAGAAAGTGGACTGACGTGCAAGAGAGTACTTTTTGCCACCATCAATTGTAAGAATGGTATTTGATCTTCTGAGCAAGAATCCATGCCATGGCACGCTGATGTTGTTCTGGCAGCTTATGGTGTATCAGCAGTAATGAACTTTGCTCTTTGTACTTAAATTCATCACCCTATATGTCTTAAGGGTTGAAGTACTGCAACTAAGGTATTGAATCACACCTCGGTAGATGGACTTTATGTGCTTTTCAGATATATATAATTAAACCTGGTTTCCAGGCTACACCGCATGTGAACCTGGCCGTAATATACATTAGAATGCATTATTTATAGAGCAGCTGGATATCACAGTTCTCCCACTATCACAGATTTACACGTATAATGCATTCACCACAGTGTGGTTTATCTGACCGGTGCTATAGCCTCTGACAGCCACGCCTGTTCCAGGAACACATACTCACCCAGCTCCTGGAAATCCCTAAGAGGACGACGCTGACCCCCTCACAGAATAACGCTCGTATCCAATACTCTCCCAGCTAGTCTCCTTTTTCAATCCACACACAGATTTTTATGTGAATACCTCATAAAGTGCATTTCTATGTGATGGGGCACAAGATGCCAAACTAGCTTTAATATTTGGTATACGTAGGGTGCTTTTAGTGGACATCGAAATGTTTTGACTCAGAACAATCTTAAAAACTGCTTTTTATATTGCTAGTATGAATACACTGGTGAATGCTATTGAAAGCCATTCAGTAAGATTTTGGACACCAGGTCATGGGAAGCTCTTGCAGATTTTACTTAAAGTGTGTACTTCAGCATGGCGTTTATTATGTGTTCTGTTATGGTGCTGTTTTTAACTGCATAATTGTCACTGTAAGTGGATGTGGAGCTTTTGAAGTTCTTCTCATATCAAACCATGGCATTCCATTTAAAAATAGTAGCTGGCTCATTAGGTAATCCTTAAAGTCCTTTGTCTGTGTAGAAGAAGAGACACCTGGTGAACGTTGAGAAGGTGTCTACAGCCCTGTGAACAGAAAAAACAGGAAAATTAAAAAAGAAATCACTTGTTTATCTTCTGGTAATGAGTATAGAAAATACACTGTTTTGTGTGTTTGAGAGAGAGCGAGAGAGAGAGGGAGAAAGAGAGAGCTTTTTTTATTTTATAAAATGCCCCTTTTTAAAAGTGCCTCTTTCTCAGTCTGAGAGTGAGAGAGAGAGAGAGAGAGAGAGAGAGAGAGAGCGCTGTGGCATGCAGGGACTGTGTAGGGGTCAGCCAGAGTTCCTTTCTGCATTGCTCACCTTGGCCTGCAGATGGTGTTCTAGCACTATCAAACACATACACAGACATGCCAGAAGTACATAGATATACCCATAGTTTTATCATAAAATATATGTATCAAAATTTCCAAAAATTTTGATCAAGTAAGGTTTAGCTATTAAAACATTGTTAATATTTTGTTGATGTTTCTGTAAGCTGTAATACACCTTATTTTCGTAGAATAGCACAATCAGGACTGGCTTATTCCAGTGTAGCATGTATTGTTCCAATATTGCAAAAGAAAAACTGCAAACGCTTTTTATATATTTTATCCACCTTTTCAATAAGGTGGATAAAATCTTCCCATCCTTATCCTAGTTTTACAAAATGAGATGTGCATTGCACAGCCAATTAGGAGCCGCCCATAATTTGAAAATTCCTTAGCATGTATGATAAGGTCAGAAAAACAGTGGCGGGAGGAGAATGAAAAATCAATCTTTAACATGCACACTTTACTGTCATTAGTGTGCTTCAAGTATTTAAGTGATATGAATATTTTAACACGTGAATTTGCTTTGGCTCTCAGTAATCATGGCCAGTAAGGAAAATCTTTGTGTGTTCAAGCGTGAGTGTGTGTGTGTGTGTGTGTGTGTGTGTGTGTGTGTGTGTGTGTGTGTGTGTGTGTGTGTGTGTGTGTGTGTGTGTGTGTGAGTGAGAAAGAGAAGGAGAGAGAGAGTAAGCCGTTTTTCTTTTTGACACTGCCAGGTAGCAAGCGGTTTAGACATCATTTGACAGGCTGTGAAATGCTGATTGCTTCACATCACAGACTGTAAAGATGGCATCTGATGAATGTTTGATGTCGTGCAGCTGTAAACACAGTTGGCAGCCATGATGGAGGGTTTTTCTCTCTTCCTCTCTCTGAGCTGACAGGATGAGAACCAAAGGGGGTAAAGTCATAGTGCAGGTTCAGTTTGAACTTTAAATTGACTTATTTGGATTTGATAATTGATCAAATTTGGAATATAACCACAATCACAGTGTTTAATTGACTAGTGCCTAGAAAGTGTAACCATTAGCGTGTGTGCAAGTCCTTCTTCATAGGTATTATATTCTACTTTGTTTTTCATGTTTGAAAGTTTGCCAAGTGGTTCAGCCTGGCCAGTTGGATAAAAGTGTGTGTGTCTGTGTGTGTGTGTGTTCCTCTTGGCAATGGGCTGTGGGTGCTTCAGGGACCTGTCATTGAGTCATAGAGTTTTTATGTTGTGGATATGACAGGCAGAAGGACCCTTGATGGCGTTTATATACACTGCGTGCATGCTGGGTTTTCTTGAACCCATCCTAACTGATTAATAATTAATGAGGCAGAGTGCAGCAGGCCCTCAGCTTGGTATGACGGCTGCCGCACTGACAGTTATTGAGAGCGTTATTGAGACATGTATGCTCGGCGTCATCGCAGCTTTGGCCTGACCTCACAGACCCGACTCTCATCACGCATGCTGACAGGCCTACAGTCGGCCAGTCATGTCCTCAGACTAGTAAAAACAAAGCCTGAATTCAAATATTTTTTAGGAGATTTTCTGTAAATACTTAAATGTATACATGAAGTATATATTGGTATAATGAGCTATGAATATATGGGATGTATATACATATTGTTAATAATAATTTTATTAGTCTTTATTTAGTCTTTTTGTATTGTCTTTTTTTTTTACTTTTTGAAATACTTGGCAGCAGAGATTACGTGTCTTTCTAGCCATTATGCAGTGTGCTCAGTGTTCGTACTGGCCACGGCTAAGATACTTTAAGTCTCCCGGGATAAAGAGAACAGTTCTCTCCAGGCATCAATGCCCATGACTGTTTCTGGCCACTCCTTGGTCCCACTGGCTGTGACGTTTGTGTCTGTAAGTGGAGTGTATGTGTGCGTGAGCAGAACTGACACTTGGGCCCCAGTGGCCTCAGGGGAAGAAGGCTCACATGGTGGATCTGTCACCCAGGAGGTGGCTGAGTGTTAATGCTCCCGACACGGATTAAACACTGGTGGCCAGCGTGGTGTAGGCAGGGTCAGCGTGGCAGCCACTGACAGCCATGCTGCACCATTCCTAGACAGACTCTTCCCCTCATCTTTGCATTTGTCTCCCTCTCTCCTGTTGTATCACACAAGCAAACATCAGATCATCTCGCTGGCCAGTGCAGGAGCTGTTAGGCACAATCGGAAACACGAAAAAGTATGCGGCTTGCGCATACAAGTTTTGCTATGTTTTCTATTGATGTTTCTTTTTTCAAGTTGCTTGATTTAAAAATATAAACCATAAGTAATTAGTCCTATGTGAATAATATCGATGTGTCTGTCTATATCTATCTAATATGTCTCTAATGTGTGTGTGTGTGTGTGTGAGAGAGAGGTTATATTTATTTTAGTTGTTAATTTAAGACATAAAGTTCAGCTGTTTTGGAATAGTTCCTGCAAGAACAGTATTGTCGTGATAAAACTGGTACAGCCGCTATGAAGGCTTTAAAAAGTTTATATCAACTGTTTACAAAAGATTATTGCACATTTTGGATGCCTTAAGCATTGAAGAAAGTAATAAAAATCAGGAAAAACAATTGAGTTAGAAGGTGTGTCCAAACTTTAACTGATATATACTGTGTGTGTGTGTGTGTGTGTGTGTGTGTGTACTGTACACTCAGCCACCCACTTTACCTGGAGTACAAAGAAACCTGAAAGCTTGGACTTGCCGAATGTTACACGTGTAATTGTTATTGCATACAAGGCTATAGCTAACCACACAGCATATGTTCCTTTTTCTCTTTCTCTCACTCTCTTGCTTTCTTTCTCTTTCTTTCTTAGGCTACGAAAGGCAAGCATGAGCACAGGAGTCACTGAGGCATTTGATTTACCATTAATATCATCTTTTTTGTATTTTAATCGAGAAAGCAGTGCAGATTGCTGCAGCTGCCCTCCGACTCACTTAGGAAAAAAAATAACTAAAATATAAATCTCTTTCACTATCTCTCTCTCTCTATCTCTCTCTCTCTCACACACATACACACACACACACACACACACACACACACACACACACACACACACACACACACACACACACACACACACACAATGCCTGTAGCCAGTAGTCAGTCTTGTTAAACTTCTGATATGTTCTTATAATTTGGCAGTATTCCACAGCCCTCTCACTGACCCTCAGCATGTTGGCTGGCAGCTACACTTAAATCTATGAGAGAGACTCAAAACTTCCCCATCATGGTTTTGCACATACAGAAACATGACACATACACAATCATAGTTCAACTGGTCAGTTTAATAGTCAAGTATGCTTCCAAAAGATTGATACAAGAATTGAAGTAAATTTGGGTACTTTTCTATTCATTTTGCTATTCACGTGTCTGCATTGTGTTGAATTGTTAAATCCTGCCTCTGGAACTAGGAATCTAATCTTACTTTTACTTAACAGGATGATTTTTTTTCCAGCTTCACCTAATATTATCTGTTTGGTTATTTGTTTATTCCCTCTGCCTACAGGAATTGGTTTAAGTAGAAGGAAGCTGTAATGTACTCCCATTATGGTAAATGTTTACACATGGCCCTGATGGTTAGAATTTTTTTCCCCCCTGAAGCTGCTGTTTTTTTTGCATCAGTCAGTCGTAGATTGGCTGCTTGTCTGTAAACTCCCTATTTCCTATTTAATCAATTTGCAGGATTATATAAACTCGTAGTGTGGGCATCTTTTGTCATTTCATTCTGCCATGGCTTTCCCTCTCCCCCTCCAGGGACAGTGTGGGTGGCAGTACCCACTGCCAGCTCTAGCTGCAGCTCCTGGTGTTGTTTTATTCACACTTTTTTTAATCGCTGAGTGCTTTATTATTAGGTGCAGGAATTACACCCAGCCAGACAGATCGGCTCAAGGATTCACAGAAATGCATTAGGCAGAATCTTATTAATGCCACTGGTCTTAACCCTGAAGGTTGAGTGCCTCTGCTCTGGGTGTCATTTCCTCTTCAAACCCACACTGCTATTTTGCTTCTTTTTGATTAAATCTTTCCATGTTTTTCTGTCTTAGAAATCCAATGCATCGTTTGTGCACACCTTTTTCACATGAAATGATTTTCATTAAAGAATGCTTTTGTTGCCACAACATGGCAATGCTTGTTCAAATGAATTTTCATTCATTATTCAATTGTGCATGGTTTCAAAATAAGTAACCCAGTTATGACTTATAGCATCTAGTTTGTTCCTCTCTTTATAATTGGTTAATAATTGTTGCTGCCCACATAGACCCAGTGTGAAATTTAATCAATAAAGCATTGCAACACATCTTTATAATGTAGAAGAAAGCACTAATTTACTCTTAAGGCTGACAGGATGCAATTTATCTACCTACTTTAATCACTGACACTCACTGCTAATAATACATAAACCGCTTAGAGGAGAATTAGTTCTGCAGGAATGGTAGAATATTCCAGGAGATGGGGGAAGGTGGACCACTGTCTCTGCTCATTAGTTGGAGGCCATTTGACAAGTTGGGCCCTGTCTAAATGCCCTAGCAACTGAATTGGAACAGCTTTCCCAGGCACTTTTTAGGACATTTTTATTAGCGTTTAAAAACCGGCATGTACTTTTGGTATACTTGGGCTGAAGCATACACACATGGTGGGAGGCAGGCTGGAGATTTTTCTGCCACGTTTAGTTTATCCTCTCATTTAGGCACTGTGTTTAGGCACTGAATTGCACTGCGCTTTTATCTTGTACACCAAGTGTGCATGCTGCTGAGCAAGAATTTGCATTAGTGTGCTATTATGAATACCTGTGACAGATTCCCAGTCCTGGCTCCCTGCATGGAAATGAATGGGCTCCCTCTCTTCTCAGGGGAAGATACAGACCAGGCAATTCCACTTTAGTGGTTAATGTAGCAGCTTTTGCAGTGAGGGTGAAGGAGTTCAGCTTTCCTGCTGGGCTAGTGTCAGTTTTGAAGACTTGCTTCCTTCTGCTCTCTCCCTCTCTGTCTCTCTCTCTCTCTCTGGAAATGCACTAGCAACGGCAGGCTACCTGTGACATGGTGACACAGTAGGATGCAGATTACTCCCAATCAGACTAGACAGGCACAGCTCTCCCTCTGCGTGCGTGTGCGCGCATACACACACACACACACACACACACACACAAATGTTTGTCTTACTAATCTTCTCAAGACAAATATTTGTCTTATTATTCTTCTGAAGACTCAGATTGCTGTTCTTGGCTGACAGCAGTGAAATCTGATGTGGACTTGTGCTGTTACAGCCCATCTGCCTGAGGGTTTAATGTTTTGTGCATTCTTTTTAGGGATACGTCTCTTCTCACCGCATTTGTAAAGAGTAGTTATTTGCAAAACTGTAGATTTCTTGACGGCACAAATCTGGAAATATTTATACCTAAAAGTAAAAAACAGGCAAAAATTTCACAGATTTCTTTTTACATAAAATTACATTTTGTTTATACTTAAAATGTGAAAAAGTTGTATTTTTGTTTCTTCTCTTACAACCTTTGGTAAAATTATAGAAAACTGTAAATATCGTAATCTAATAATAATAATAATAATTATTATTATTGTTATTATTATTAAATAATAATAATTATTGGTGCTGTTATTATTATTATTAATAATAAAAATAAAAATAATAACATCAACAACAATAATTATTTAATAATAATAATAAAAACAACAATTATTATTATTTAATAACAATATTTATTATTATTATTAAACAGGTGATGTTGAGATGTGCTCTGTAAAGCCTTCATAACGGCTCTAATCTGAGGTGCTGATAATTGGTGATTTTTGAGGCTGATAACTCTAAATACTCCAAAAAATCTGCAGAGGTAAATGTTGGTTTTGGTTTCCTGAGAAGGTCTTCATCATGGTGCTCGATGGGTTTTGCAAATGCACTTAGCAATGCTGTTCTTGTAAGAACTATTCCAGAACAACTGACCTTCATGTCTTCAAATAACAATTAACTGTTATTGTTGTTACTTAATTATCTAATTATCTTAATCACCTAATTTTTGATTTTTTTTTCTAATTTGAAAAATAAATCACTAATCACAAAACATTGACTTAGAATGTGTCCAAACCTTTTGCTGGTACTGTATAAATGTAATTTTTGCATTTGATCAAATAAGTAAGATTATTATTATTTTTTTTATCATCTGTGATATGATCTCTCTCTCTCTTTCTCTCTTTCACACACACACACACACACACACACACACACACACACACACACACACACACACACACACACACACAAGACATATTGCTATTGCTATTGCATGTGTTTTTGCATGTGTTTTTTTATACAGACATTTTGCTTATGTTCCGAGTGACAATTTTGACATTGACCCTGAGTTTCCAGACGACTTATGATTACATTATATGCAGTTTTTTTGCTGACATAGACATGGCTTTTGTGCATATTTCCAATCTAATGTCTTACTTAACAGCATTAAATATATTATGTAAAAATATCATATCTCCATTCTTAGTCATTTCTAAAAGTCACAATTTATTAAAAAAAAAAAAACCTATCCCAATTTACATGATATTTCAGAAAAGCATATTGTGACATTATTTATCACAATACTAATATTATCGCCCAGCAATAATATGTGAACTCAGGAAGAAATTGTGATTTCTTCTTCTTCTTCATGATTTGGGTCATGTCAATAATGTGTCACATTTTTGAAGAAATTGCATCTAATTGCCCAATTACTTGATAGGAATCTGTGTGATGTGTGTCGCTGATGAGAATTCTTGTAACCTATAATGACACAGAAGGGGGGGCATGAAACTAATAATAATAATAATAATAATAATAATAATAATATTGTTGTTGTTGTTATTATTATTGTTACATCATACTGCATGTTATTGCTAGAAAGAGCCCAGTGCTGTCATCTATATTTGGAAATAATTTAATAAAGGAAGTTAAAGTAATTTAAAGTGAAAAATGTTAGTAAAATGTTGTTTGTGCAGTATCATAAGGAAGAAGTATTTGAGAAGAGAGTGCATCCATCACGCCGTGTCCATCGCGTGCCCGTGACTAGCACACAGACTTTATAGGAGATTTCTGGTCTTCTGGTCATTGATCAGATCAGAACAACTACAGAAGCACTATGTAGATGTCAGAGCACACTATTTGCTGAATCCTTCCAGGTGCAGCATGAATAATGCATTTAGAAAAGTGATAAGATTAAAGCATTTATATTCAAAACACATACAAGCGCACACACATTACAGTATATATATATATATATATATATATGCATTTATAAATCTTGCTGCAAATCTTTTATTAAATAACAGTAATTCATCTGTAATTATGCCTCACATTTTATTATTCTGCATAATCATACATGCATTTAGATGAACATCTTGTACATAGACAGTAAATGACTCAGTTAATTTCTAACTCATGTGCTGATTGACAACTCCTGTGATAGCTCCACAGACACACTCATTAGGCCACCACTGAACTTGCTTAAGCGTGGCTGTCCAATTAGTGCTCAGCTGAGAGGTGCAGGGTGCTAAGTGCCTCCTCTTTTCCCATTATCAAGGACTGTTCATTCAGCACAATCTGTATTATTGCAACCAGGTTTATGAGCTTTTCACAGAGTAAGAAAGCAAATTACTATCAGCCCTTGTCCCCCCCCCCCTCTCTTTCTGTGTTGAAAGTCAGAAAGCAGTATGTCAGCCAATATCTGGCCAGCTTTGCTGCTAAGGAATTACGCAGCGCCAGCATGGTGTTAATCGATGCAAATGGAATTTTGAAATATTAAAATTGCTGCTGTGCTGTTACCGTTTGTGAGCTCACATGTGCGCGCACACACACACACACACACACACACACACACACACACACACACACACACACACACACACACACACACACATGCACACACAGCCTGACAGAGGTTGTGAGATTGTGATGCTCAGGAGAGACAATAATGTGGCATGGCAGGCTGCTTGGGTTATTTCTGCAGGCTGATAGGGCTTATGATACATTTGTTTGTTTTTGAGGAGGTGGCATGAAAATGATGTTTATTACTGCCCACTGCACAGTCGTATCGGTCTAACCCTCTGTATGGCCTCTATTGATCTGTCATCACTTTTTTTTCTCCTTCATTCAGGTCTTTGTATTGACAGTATGGCAGTTTGAGCTGTTCATGTTGCCTCTTTTCCTCCTGCTGCTCATCGGCTGGAACTATTTCCACATCACGCCAGGTGCGGGGAGCCACAGTCAGGACCTGGTGAGTGCAGTGACACCTTACACACACACACACACACACACACACACACAATATTTTAGCAAATCTCCATCAGCGCATATAAATCAGAGAAAAGACAGACAGAGAAAAGATTCATACATGTTCTATACGGAGTGGTGTTTAAAATATACAACCCAAGAGCTTACATTTTACACTGATTAATAAGAGTCATAACATGCACATGCATACACACATACATTGCTGTATTCTCTTACTGCATTAAATAATGTTGGGGGGACAAAATGTGTTTAAAATTTGTGCAATGATTTCTTAAAATATCACTCAGTAAATGATGGTGAAAATCTATCTTAAGTGCCTTTTAATTTATTATTATTCAATGGTATGATCATATTTGCAGATATTTACTCAGCACAGTACATGTTATACACCTTCACATAGCTTTTAAACCTTCTTATATACATAAATATTCATAATAATATACAAGATAAGAATAATTATTAGGTAATTAATTTAATGCATAATTTTCAATAACCATATTTATACTAATCATTATAATATGCATTTTTGTGCTGCTGGAGTGACCTCCTTTGCCATTGGCTTGGAAGCAGGATTTCTTCCTTTAGTCCCAACACAGAATACATCCCATCACTTCAGCAACACTCTTCTCATTGCCTGGGTCTCAGGCTGTGAGCAGAGCTGTGCTCTCTGAATAATGTTAAAGTCTGGGCACAGCAGTGTCCTGACCTCTTCTCCCCAGCAGAATCAGAACACCAGTGTCACATCCTGTACATGCCCAGGGACTTGATGTAAAGCGATGCAAGCACAGGCAGCCCAAATTAAATGTTTTTCATTTTTCCCTCCCTTTTCTGTTTTCTGTGTGTGTGTGTGTGTGTGTGTGTGTGTGTGTGTGTGTGTGTGTGTGTGTGTGTTGGGGGGGGGGCTGGGTGTTATGTTGTAAAGAAATGAGATTGCTTGGCAGTGACATGGTTCTGGTGAAGAAGGCCCCATCACACTCACCTTTCTTTTTTGTGCGAGGTCACCCCATGATGTAGTTGCTACGGCAACGGGCCTCTCCCAATAGGGGTGGACATACAAGAGAAGGTTTTCATTACGAGTTGTTTGTCAGGAAAGGAAAAAAAAAAAAAACCGTTCTGGTGCCTCCATGTCCCCACCTTGTATACTCCTCTAACTGCACTCCCCTTCTCTTTTAGGAAAGCCTCTCGGCTGCAGAGGATGAAGATGAAGATGAAAAGGTACTTCATTCTTTTTGTGCCTTATCTATGTTGTTTCTCTTGTTTTTGATTAGCTGCTGTCTAAAAGTTCATTGAGCTCTGTGTCCAACTGCGCAGCACTATTCTGTGTTGCACTGTCTGTCCAGGCTCTGTGTTTAACTTGCAAAATCCAAGTTAAACAAACTCGAAATGAGGACAGGCACCGTGATTGTCTCAGTGAAGCACATTTTTTCTCTAGCGTCAATGTAGCCTCACGGGAATGTTCCCTTAAACCATAAATGGATTTTGGTTGCTTCGTTGCACTCCTTTAAAACACAGAAATAAGCACAGAATGGAATCATTAATTGAAGGCAGCCTTCCTCTAGGGAACAGATACAGCGTGAAAAATTTCACAACAGACACATATGAATAGAGGGGCTCGTCTTTAGTTGAACTTGGGCTAAATAAATAAACGGTGCCTCATTCTCTTTGTTTATCCAAAGCGCAACATTCATTTACTGGCTTTAGGTAGACACTAATATTGTGTTCTCTTTTTAAATGAATCGTAAATCACTTTAAAGTCCTTGTGCTTTTTGCAGGTGCAACGTTTATTTCGCATGTGTTTTAAGCATTAAAAATGTTAATTAAATATGTATAGTCACAGACATAGCTTATAGCCATATTAGCTACATTGTCTGCTCCAGAGAGGATTGAGTTTAAGGAGGATGATGTGTTATTGCTTTCTGACTGTGGAGTGTGAAGCTCTGAGCCTGTGCGCGCTGACCCTGGCACTGTGTGGCTGCAGGCCCAGGATTCATATCCATAAAGCGCTAAATATATTCAGTTGCAATGACTGCAGGCGAGTTTCATCTTTAGAGAGGAACCACACTGCTGAAAGCAGGTCTCTCTTCCAAATCCACAGCTGAGCAGCTAATTCAAAGATGATGCACATTATATGTGTGTGTGGATGCCCAGCAGCCAGGCAATTGTGATAAATCTTGGAAGGGGAAAATAACTTTGTTCGCAAAGAAATAGCAATATTAGGAAAATTGCAGGTGGAACATTTGCACTAAATATGAATTCAGTCGGTATGCATTTCCCAAGTTAACTTAAAAATAATAATAGTTGATTTTATTATTTACAAATTTGAATAATTTGTCAATTTTTTTTTTACATTTAGCAAATGTACAAAATACAAAATAATTAATATCTGAACTGATGTTTTCTTTTTCCTCCCAATCAGATGCTTAATATTTTAAGCACGCTTACATTGTGTCAAAATTAAGTAGATTCATTGGTTTGTTGTAAAGTACTGACATTTAAATCTAATTGATTTCTCCAAAAGAAGATTAAAAATCAAAGCATTCCAACTCATATCAAATGACAAAAATAAATCAGTAAATAAACTAATAAATAAATGTGCAATAAGTAAAGGAAATAAAAGCTAGAAGGTTATGGCTTCCATTTTCCTGGAAGGAAGACAATATGTAAACTCCAGTTAAAAAACCCTAAAGGAGAAGTTGTGTGTGTTTTTTTTTTTTTTTAATTTGGCCTTTGAACAAAAATCGGTCCCGGGGGAAAGAGAGATCATGAACAATCATGTGTGCAGGCAAAAGAGATGTCCCTTTTGCCTCAGGTAACAGTCAGATCGACGCTGGTTAATCACATCAGAGAACGAAAGGAGAAGAGAGAACGACTCCCTGATTCGGTGCCTCAAATAACTGGGAGGCAATGTGGCCTGGACAGAGAGGATCACACTGAAGGAGAACTGTTTTCTAATCCCTTTGTTCCCCCTTGTGCATTTTTATTATATGAATAAGTTGTACGGCTTTATTGAATAAGTGAAAAACACTGAAATTGTCCTCTTTCAAATTCTATATAATTTCTTTTTCATTTTAATTTGAGTCAGAACATGTGTTGTTTGTAATGACAATATTTATTTATATGTTTCATCAAAACATAATTAGTTCACAATTAAAAAAAAAAAGTTCACAATTCGGTGGCGAGGGGTTAATGTTTGAACAGTTTATAAATGTCATGAGTCAGTTCACTGGTTACATCAGATGATAATCAAATGAGTAACATTAACTCTTAACTGTTATTTGTTTTGTGAGATAAAAAAAAGCTTATTGGTGTATTTGCCATGTATCCCCCATCCCCCTCTCCTCACTCCCCCGGCCCCCCATACACACACACACACACATCATTCGTACAGGAAAAATTGTCAGAATACACAGTCCGCATGTTAGTTGGGATTTCCACATTGGTCTTCTGTACCTCTAATTAATTTGCTACAAGACTAGAATTCAGACTAGACTTAAGCTAAAAGAAAAAAAAAGACTCATGCAAAGCATAAAGGAATGTAAAACATGGCATTTAGTCTGGGTTGCGGCTTGGTGTGGAACACATACAGCGTGTAGGAATGACTAGTTTCCTCTGGTTTCCTGTATCTGAGGAAATAAAGGATCACTGTAAGTTGTGTCCCGTCTCTCCCAGAGGCTTCTATAGACTCTCATTGCACTGTCTGGGGAAAGAGAATGCATTTTAAACACAAACATAGGAAGCACTCATCCTGCCCTCAATCACATGCCTCACCTTCCCTCACCTCATACCCTACTCTCTCAAGATGTCATTATTCCTGTCATTATTCTCCTTTTGATGTGGGACTTCTTGTCTCCCTTTAGCTCACATTACTCCTGTTATCTTTAGCTCTCTGCATCCCTCTGCCTCTGGAGAGCTCCACACCAGGGCTTCATTGCCAGAGGAATCTCTGGTGAGATCATTCTACTTTGGACTTGAGATTATACTCGCAATCTTCCCTAAGTAAAATGGACAGCCCCTCCACAAAAGTCCATTTGGTGCATGTGTTTGAATTACACTGCAACTCGATACTTCATGATGCATCAAGTGCAAAACGGCAATGGGATTTCCGATTCCTCTCATATTAAGTAAAAACATCACTCTGTATTATAAGATTACATACCCTGCCGTAAGTTCACTTATATAAGATCACAGACAGTAATAGATTTATCTTTCGAGTGCAGCGCCACACTCAATCTTGCTGATAGCCCTCGCACTGAGAAGTGTGATACCTGCTGGTGTGCGCTCTACAAAAACAAGCCGACACTTGTCCAGTCTCTATCCCCCCAACCCCCCCCCCCCCCCCCACACACACACACACACACACACTCAGACATACACACACATGCACACACACACACACACACACACGCGCGCGCGCAACGAACTGTGTTCATCCTGATTGCTGATGGCCATTTTTTTACAACTATTTCTTTCACCACTTAATCTTTGATTGTGATGCTCTTCTATTGTTTGGGGTTGACAAAAGCTGAATTTTGTCTTACTCAAACTCTGAGATACACAGAAATTCGCTCATTTTCTGAAGCGCCCCGACACTGAAGAGATTTGAAGTTGCAGTTGCTCATTACAGACCATTGAGCAGATGAATTACTCCTGATAGCACACTGGAAATAAACCCCTCTTTATCTGACGTTTTTTTCTTTTTTTCCCCAATGACTGACATCCCTCATCACTCTTTTTCCTCTTTAGGAATCAGAGAAAAGAGGCCTGATGGAGAAAATCCATATGGTTCAAGAAATTGTGCTCACCGTCCAAAGCGTTCTTGATGAAATCGCATGCATTGGAGAAAGAGTAAAGAAGTAAGTGTTTCTTTGTGACCTTCATTCACAATATATAGAGTGCATGGCCATAAAAAGAAAGCATTTTACTTTAAATGCTATTCAAATGCCAGCGAAACTGCTTAAGCACCTTTTTTTTAAAGACTGTTCTTTTTTGTCACACAATTATAACAGCTTTAAATAACTTGCATTGATGCCAGTGTAATCAGAAGTTTTGTATATTCATTACTAGTGATACATGTTCATGGATAATTATCGCAGTTCTCAAGTCGGGAATAAGGTGACAGGTGGTGTGTTTGTAAAGCAGCCTGTAAGGGTTGCTAAGCTGCAGTTAAAGATGTGTTCTGTAAACCTTCCAAGATTACAAAGAGTTCTTGTCCAAAGAATGACCACAAACTGCCAAAGTTTCAATTAACACCAAAGTAAATTAATTTAAATTGCAACAACACATATTACAGCCAAATTTAAACTGCAGCATATTTAATATAACTTGTAAATACATCAGTAAATATAGTCAACTGAAAGTAAGAATGGGTTTTAAGAATAGAAATAAGCTAAAATGTAATCATTCTTTTTTTTTTTCTCCAGCACTTTCAACTGGTCAGTGCCGTTCATGTCCTTCCTGGCCTGCTCTGTTCTATTCATTGCTACAGCTACACTGTACTACATCCCTTTGCGCTACATTGTCTTGTTATGGGGTAAGTTATCAAGCTTGCACTTCCAGCAGCATGTCATGAAGTTCGGCTCTGTTATTCCATCCACATTTAGGAAATATTACCACATCACAGTTCCTTATGATTGCACCTGGCAGCTTAGTGACGGCTGACTAAAGGCATTATAGCAGTCATCCATTTTCGCTGTGCTGCCTAGACGAGCGGATCAGAATTGGGAATTTGATCTACTGTTGCTTATTAGGCAGGGTACGGGTACGCAGATGTACTGATCTTAAATGAGCCTTTGTGTGTGCCCTCAAGGTACACTGCAAGGTAATATTACACATCAATGATTGTGCCGCAGAAACTCATAAAAACTTTAAAATTCCTAAAATCATGTTGACAACATTGTGCCTTGAGTCAGTGAAAAGATGTAACAATTTTCCCTACTAAGCTATTTTTTGTATATATTGCCGATAACACATTTGGTGATAAATATCATTTGTGGTCTGTACTTGCGAAAAAGAAAGACACTGTCAAATGTCAAAATGGAAGGGAAATTAGCATTGTTATCTTTGTAGTGTTAGCATTTAAATAAATATAAATTTCAAAAATAAGTTAAAAAAAATGTGTTGGTATATACAGTAGGTGGCACAGGGGCTTAGTGGTTCCCACTGTGGCCTTGCACCTTCACTGCCGGAGTCGAATTCCCTCCTCGGGTCACTGTTCATGCTGTTTGCATGTTCTCCCTGTGTTTGGTGGGTTTCCTCCACATACTCTGGTTTCCTCCCACAGTCCATGTAGATCAAGCTAATTGGCTTTCCTAAATTGTCCGTAGTGTGTGAATAAGCATGTGAATGTGTGTTTTAGTTTTAAGCATCCCAGAATGCTTTATTTTTTAGATTGTTTAAAGTAGCTACATTTATCTTTGATGACAGTATGGCACACTTATGGCATTCTCTCATCGAATTCATGAGGTAGTCAACTGAAATGGTTTTCAATTCAAGAGTTAATTTGTGACATTAATTGCCTTCTTTATATGCTTTAGTCCATCAGTTGTCTTGTGCAGAAGAAGGGTGGGTACAGAGTCAATAGTCCAATTAGTGCTACTACAACTCCTCTATAAATTCATATTATGGCAAGAAACACTCAGTCTCAGTAAACGAGAAAAACACAGTCCATCAGTTAGTTTAGGAAATAAGAGTCAATACTAAAAATCTCAAACATTTTGAATGTATCTCCAGCAATATAGACAGCAAGTGGACATTTTGTCCCTGAAGTTGATTTGTTGGCAGCAGAAAAAATGGGCAAGCATAAGGATTTGGGCAGATTTGAGAAGGGTCAAAGTATGATGGCTTGAACAAATGTGTCAGAAAAACTCTGCTTCACTTGTGGGACATTCCTTGTATGTAGTAGTAGCCATTTTTGCATTGTCACGGTGCATTATCCTGCTGAAAGAGGCCATAACCATCAGGCAATATCATTACCATGAGGGGGGTGTACTTGGTCAGCAACCATGTTTAGGTAGGTGGTACTGTACATGTAAAGTAACATTCACGTGAAAGACAGGACCTAAGAACCCAAGAACATTGGCCAGCTTCTGTGGAGAAGCCTTTGTCTCTTCCGTATGTTGGTGATAAGTAGTCTGTCAGTTTCCATGGATCAGACGTTGTTACTGCAGCTAATCACAGTCACTATAGTGTGCTTGAAGTCTTGTGTAAACATAATTTTTTTACACCTTCATTCACCAGAAATTTCACCACCCCTCCTATTTATTTATCAAATTATTACTTTTGCAGGTGCTAACAAATTTACAAAGAAGCTCCGTAACCCACATGCTATTGAAACCAATGAAATACTGGATTTTCTCAGGAGAGTGCCATCTGATGTTCAAAAGGTAAAACTTCATTATTATACTATATATACTATATACTATATATATATATACTATATACTATACTATATTATTATACTTGCCCACAACTGTCTTCTCACTAGTCAGAGAATAACATCTATTAAATCACACAGAATAACAGTTTTCTAATATGTCTAATAACGAAAAATGATATATTAAGACATTATCAGGTAGCTAAACTATTTACTTACTTAACTTACTATTTCTAACATCAGCAATACCCATATCTTTTATAAATGTTATGGTCAGGTAAAGCTTCTCTTGCCAATCTGTTATATTGCAACACTGTAAAATTATAAAATAAGGCTAGTTACTAATTATGGATTCAATTGTTGGAAGACTCTGAGTTCAGATCCCTGGCGATGCTGCAGCCACGTGTCGGGAGCCAAGGGAGCATATTTGGGTGCACTCTATGGGTGCGAGTGATGGCATACTATTCCTTACATCAACTCTAGGCAATATTGGGCATCTGTGGACTCATTTGTGTGGAAGATGGTGTGTGGTTGGTAGGTGTTTTAAGATGGGGAGAGCTGGCAGGTGGGTGGAAATTGACAGGTGCATTTTTTGAAGAGAGGCTTCAGGCATTTTTTCCTATGTGTACCTTGTTTTCTCAAAATTTAGACTTGTGGGGAAACAATCCAGCTCAATGCCTTTTCTTTTATGACTTACTATCAAAACTCCTGCACAAACTAGTGTATGTTTCATGTGGGTGTATTGTAGACATAGCAAGTATAAATAAGGGATCACAGGGTTGAAGTTTGTTTCAAAGAAGCTGAAGCTGATTTATGAACTGCACACATGTATTATACACTGATCCGGCATAATATTATGACCACCTGCCTAATATTGAGTAGCCTCATTTTGACACCAAAACTGTAATGCACTGTGTGTTCTTACATCTTTCTATCAGAACCAGCATTAACCTTTATAGCAATTTGGAAAACTAGTGAACCGGCAACAGGCCCATGGGCGGCCAAGGCTTGATGCATGTAGGGAGCAAAGGCTGGCCCATATATTTGATCCAATAGAAGAGCTACTGTAGCTCAGATTACTGAAAAGTTTAATGCTGGTGTTTAACACACAGTGCATTACTGTTTTGGTTGCAAACGGGGGACCTCCTCAATATTAAGTGGGTGATCATAATGTTATGGCTGATCAGGGTATACAGTCTCCTCACACAAATCACATGCTATGGCAGGATGCTGTATGACACTTTAAAAATCAGACACTTCTAAACATCTTTAATAAATAAGGGCTAAATGTCTTCATGGACTGACCCTGTGAAAACATTTCTGCCTTGATTAAGCCTTAATTATCATGAACCTGTATTAGCTTTCCACGTAGAATCTCTGTAATAAGTTGCCAAAATAATCCAGTGGTCAGAGGGAGTCAGAGCAACAAGTTTAAATAATGTAAAAAAGTTTAGTTTAAATTTTAAAAGAGAAAAGTAATTTTTTTTTTAGCAGAACAAGTAGAACATACATACATACATACATACATACATACTGTGCACACACACACATGCACACTGACCATCCAAAAACAATTATGTCGCACACTAATATTTTGTTGGAACACCTTTTGCTTTGATTATAACTGTGGTATTGTTTCGATATTTTTATGCAATGTCAAAACATTGTAACGTTGCAACAGAGTAATTTAGACCACACGACATTTGTCCAATGCTCCACAGTCCATTCTTCATGGTTCCTAGCAAACTGAAGCCTTTTTTCTTCGCATTGTGCATGTGGAATAGCTCTTTCACTATTAAACATAGCCGTGTGTTCTACTGTTGTGTTTTGTTTTTTATGATTTGATTTCGCTAAGCTTTTAAATGATCTCCAATCATGCTCATTCTGGATGTTTTTCTGACCACATTTCTTCTTGGTTTACTATTATCCTTCACAGGATTAATAATGCATTTTTTCATTTCTAAACTCAATTTTAGTAATCAGAAATCTCCTTAGTTGTTTTCCTTAGTTGGTTGAAACATTTAGCCTTCTGAAACAGTAACTTTGGCAGGACCACAGCATCTTCTGACAGCATTTTTTCAGAAATGAGAATCTGCTCACTGCATCAGTTAGCGTTAAATAACTTATTGCCAGCTGAAACATATTAATCACTGCAGGAGGCAGTGTCATTTATTGGCTGGCAGTGTGTGCAGGAGTGTGTGTGTAAAAGTTAGTGCCCCTCTTATAATTCTGTTTTTTTTTGTGTGTGTGTGTGTGTGTGTGTGTGTGTGTGTGTGTGTGTGTGTGTGTGTGTGTGTGTGTGTGTAAAAACATTTTAAAAAGTAATCTGATCATAGTGGGTCTTAGTATTAGGCAAATATAATCTCAGACCCTTCATGATTCAATATCTTGTAAATCCACCTTTAGTGGCAATAACTTGGCAGTAATTGTTTGCTGTATTACTTTATCAGTACTTTTTGGTCCGTTTTTCTTTGCAACATTGCTTCAGATCATTGAGGTTTTTGGCCATTCACTTATGCACAGCTCTGTTCAGGCCACGCCACAGCATTTCAGTTGAGTTCAGGTCTGGACTTTAAATAGGCCATTCCAGAGCCTTGATTATTTTATTTTTCAGCCATTCTGATGTAGATTTACTTTGGATTATTGTCCAATTGCATGACCATATTTCAACCAAGCTTCAACCAAGCTATCAGATAGTTTGCCTCGCATTTGCCTGTAGAATACTCTGGAGGAGTTCATGGTCGATTCAGTGACTGCAAGGTACTGTAGGAACTGTAAGTCCTGTGACTGAGTTTTTGGAAGTGACCAAGTAATTAGTGCCTGTGCAGTTTTTCAGACCGAAAGCCCACAACTGTACTTCTTATGGCAGCTCCTCTTTCCTGATTCAGGAAGCATCTGTCAGTTCTAACGCCAATTTCAGGAACTGTTACAGCCACCATGTTTTTGTTCCCTTTCTCAATTTCTCCCTTTTTCTAATCTGGGAAGGTAATTAGTGCTACCAATTAATTGTTTTGGAGAACCACAAAACAACAAAATGTCTATCATAAGGACTAACTAACTGCTAACTCTTTCTTTTTTTTTCCGTCTTATTTTTCATACATATATTTTTCAAATGTATATGAAATCAGACAGAATTGTCTGTATGTCTGTCTGTATGTATATATGTCTGTCCAGCTGATATTGTCAGCACCATTCAAAACTGGCTGGACATACTGTAATTTATCGAAACTTTGCCAGTCCTTCAGTTTTTGCCTGAAGGTATAAATGAATTCATTTGTGGCATAAATGAAATCAAAATGTTGAGTAGAAGGGACCTTATGAGCAGTTATGAGCCAGATTACACCACAGCATCCTTTTTTGGATGAATATAGCAATTAATAGCCTCAACAGAGTCAATTAATGCCTTGTATTCAGAGTATGCGGAAGACACAGAAATGACCGTAATGTACCTACAAACTGCCCAAATCCTCAGGAAACACAAACAACCGTGTGGCACAGCATGGAATACTCCAAAAAAAAAAAAAGGACAAGTAGACTATGAAAAGTGAACCTTCAAAGATGATTGGACAGATCATCGTACTGTATGTTTATTTTCCCTGTGGAAAGTTTAAAACCAGTTTGTCTCGTATGTTCTGAAACCTACTGTACGAGTTTACAGCAGAATTACAGCAGTACTGTGGAATGCCAATATGAGATAAAACATTAACATATCCACAGCAGTCCGGGGTGAGGGCATGTAAAATAAAATGTTATTTGCTGGATTTAATAATCTACTTTAAAATAAGCTACTATTACTACTATGACTTGCTCAATGTAAACAAACACCTGCACCAATAGATATTATTTAGAAAAGCTAAACTGTATATTTTTACTGGGGTTACTAAATCCTTCCCTTGCTGAAATAAGGGTAATAAGTGGTATAAGTGAATTTTAACATGCTCCAGTCATTTTAAGACAAAACTTAATCTTTATCCAACTTACTTTCTCATCTTTGATTTACTCTCCGATTACCAAACAGGAAGTGTATTTGGCTGATGACAAAAGAAAGAAAACAACAGTGTAAACAAGCCGCAGGATACTCAACATTAAATAATTTTTGTTGCATTAAAAGGTTTGGCACAGAGTACTGCTGTACAGAAAGTCAGGCAGACATGTACATGGGATTCAACCTGGAAGAATAATAACACTGATACATACAACACATATAATATCTTAAATGTAATTTGTGAATATGGACATACAGTAACCCTTTTTTACATGTCTCAACTCTATTAACAACAAGAATCAGTACCTTTAGTCATGTATACTGTATGTTTTATTGCATTTTTTACGAAATCCGAGATCAATTTATTACATTAAAACTAGCTTTTACAGAAATAATAGCACAGCACTCCACATAGGAGCATGATCAAATAAAACATCTTATGCAAGATTTGTATTACATCTGAAACTAGCTGCCTATCACATAACCATCATGGGTGTAGCCGTTTTCCCAGCATTCTTATAAAGTTTCCATTATGAAACACTTAATTTGAGAAATGCAATTCCAATATGTATTTGTGAAAGAAAAAAGTTAAATTTTAGCACAGACAGTGATGTCAGGATTAAGTAACATCTAGTCTTGTTAGTCAGTTTGCTGTTTTTTATTTTATTTTTGTGTGTAAGTCTGGTGTGTAATTTTACCGTTTACTGAGAATTATTATTTTTTTCTTTCAAAGTTAGCTTAACATTTTATTGGCCCAGCAGCCCAAAAAGAGTAACCCTGTATCGCCACAGAATTGATACCGGTTAAACAAATGTTATAATCTACTTAACTAATATTACCATTTGTATGCATGCTCTTCTCTTTTACCACTTATTAAACACTTATTATTAACATATTCATTTAAATGACTTGGGGCCAGCCTGTATGGTGTGTGTAGGTGTACAAGCGTGCAATCACTTTACTGTACATACTGATTCCCATGTTTCACTGGCCTCTGTACAAAGTTTATAATATCCATGTGGCCTCATCTCATTTCATGGTAAGTTAACTATCGCATTAGGATACTCTTACAAACTTTGCAAGGACATGCACAGTATGTAACAGTAGTTTATAATTTCTAACTTAAGATGATGGTAAACTCGATCTGGTATTCATTATTTAAAACTAATTTTAAAGATGTGAATGATTAGTGACATTGTGTGGGTCTGAGGCAAAACCCTATGGAGAGATCTCTGACACAGACTTTGCAGCGTTACTAAAAGGAGGCGGTGGAGCAAAGGTTGTAGAACAAGATGCCTGAAATAAAAAGGAAAATGTAAGCTGTATCTTCAGGAAGACCAGCCGAAGCTCATGATCAAGAGAAGTGCAGCTCAGACACACATTCCTGCCTACGAGCCACTATAATTAGTCTTGCACAGAAAGACATAACTCGTAACTTGACAGCTCCTGGGATAGAAGGGCTACTAGACTGCTACACATCTGTATCCACTGTAGTTTGGCTTGGGATGTTTTGGATTGGTGATGGTGTGTGTGTGTGTGTGTGTGTGTGTGTGTGTGTGTGTGTGTGTGTGTGTGTGCGTGCATGAGTGATGGCGGATTTATATGCTCCTGCATTGTTGAGGAACCATTCACTTTTCAACTTTTTCCGCAGTGTGATTAATCTCCTCTGTTCCTGTGTTTTAAAAAATGATTCATTATAGGCATGCCCACTGTGCTTTTCCCTGCTAGAAACCCTTCTCAGGGGAGCCATTACTGTGCGTCGGCATGAGCTCAGATTACTTGCCTCCCACCAAAGTGCTATTTGTTTTTACAGGTGCAGTATACCGAGTTGAGAGCGCCTGGCATCCCGAGTGCACAGAAGAAGAAGCGCTAGTGCTCATGAAAGTTGTTCTGGATGAAAGGGTGAGAAAGTGGCTAAAAGGGGTCCCCTCCCTTCCTGTACAATCAGGCGGAACCCTCACCCATCAGACTCTCAAATGGCAGTGAATATGTGTGTGTGTATGTGTGTGAGATAGAATGTTATGTCACGCAATGATTTGCAGACTAGTATTTTGGGATGTAATTAACAACAAGCAATGGGATTAAAACACAACAAGCAATTAATAAACTAATTAAGATAATACTACTATAAAGGAAAAAGTTGACACAAACTGCCCTGGTGTTATACTATTATTTTGACGGTGACGTGTTTTATTTTTTTTTAATAAAAGGACATAAGGTCTTGATGCATGACATGATAAAGTTTATATTACATACAATATTTATGAAAAATGTAGAATTTTTTTTTAAATAGAGTATTGTAAATGTGGCTTTTGGTAAAATGTACTGTATGTACTGATATATGTGGATTATATGATTTGTATCAATATTTTTCATCCTATATATTTTGTATTAAAAATTTACTTATAAAGATATAACGCTATCTGATGGTTTGATTTCTTGAGTAAGTTATTTTTCACTGCCCACATTGTCAATACTACTATTAACTGTGAAGGATGTTATCTGTGTGTAAACACAGCAGCGTGCAGTGAGGTTGTATGATTATCCACCATATCCCTGCTTTACTAGAGGACTCTGGCCATGACAGGACCGTGCTTGCATCAACACATCAAAGAGCTGCATGTGTCCATAGCAGCAGGCTAATGCACTGCTTTTGTTGTTCTATCACAATAACATGGTCCAGATGAGAAAGAGCTCATATCTCTCTCTCTCTCTCTCTCACTCTCTCTCTCTCTCTCTCTCTCTCTCTCTCTCTCTCTCTCTCTCTCTCTCTCACACACACACACGCACACACAAGCATTGAGAGAGTGAATGCTCTCCATTGCCTGCACTTAGTCTCTCCCATTTTCATTAAAATCACCTCCAGTGCCTAATGGCTCTCTAGCAGACCCATCAGTGTGTAGTGTTGCTCTCTGTGATGAAGCCCCAAGTACAGTAAATGGAGCTTCTCTGCCTCATCAACTTATTTATTCATATTATATACACATTCCATTTCTCTCCTCCATGAGATGGTCTTTTACAAAAAAAGCAAAATTGTCAAGGTGTAGCAACTTTAATTGGGCCAAGGAAAGTGTTTATGTGATTATTTTTGTTGAATAATGATCACTTCATTAATTGCAATTATGAGGTCTCTTTCTGTGGTGTTAATTTAAACAGGCATGGATATCAATATGGATATCAATGTAATTATGCAGGCATGGGTATCAATTCCTATACATCAATGTAGGCATTTGTGATTTATCTTTCAGGAAACTGGAGACAGAGACAGAAGTCATTCTCTGTTTCCCCTTTATATAGCCTTGTAAATAATTAAACAGATTGCTTTGTAAATAAAAAATACCCATGCTAGCACAGGGACTGGAAAGTTTGCTCCAAGAGGAGTACTGAATATTCCCCCAAACTCCTTTTTCTCCTCCACAGTTTGCTTTCTGGTGAAAGAGCATCGCTCGGTGCAGCGTGAAGAGTTTGATTGGCCTCGGGGGAGCCGTCAGAGCCCCAGGCTATCTCTCCCTCTCTCTTTTTGACAGTCTGATAGAGACATCACAGTAGTCTCCCAGGAGCTGCCACCAGGGGTCCATTTCAGACTGAGGGGGAGTGGAGGTGAGCTGAGAGGAATCCCTACACACACACACACGCGCACACACACACACACACACACACACACACACACACACACACACACACACACACACACACACCACATTGAGAGAGAGCGATTCACTACAACACACCCAATCATCCAACAGCAATAGGTGCTTGCAGAAACCCACTAGACACTGGATTTGAAAAAAGAAAAACTTGAAAGGGTGGTTTTAAGTGCATGTGAGGTGTTTTGGCTGTAGGTGTGATTTCTTCAAAATGTGGCAATTTTGATAATAATATGAAATTCCTTCAATTATAGTCTCAATAAAACATAGATTTAAGTACCAAGAAGTACCAAGAAGTACCATGGTTACCAGTTAGTGTCATTAAATTAGATTCACACCCAAATCTTGTTTTGGTAAATACATTCCATATTAAATAACATGATAATCTGCATTATTCATAATTTGATGCCAAGCAGATGAAGATGTTCAGTGTGTTTTTGAGAAAATAAAAATAAATATGCTGAACCAAAACTTCTTCCTTAGCTGTCAAGTAAGCTTATGCCACTATATGTACATTAGTCCTTCTATACACTCAATGACAGCAGACAAAGGATTTGGGAAAGTGTTTTTGCAGCAACACCCTCATAATCATATTCAAGAAATTATTTATCAATTTACTTAGCATCCCCTGGGATATGGAACCCAGATTTCAACAGAAGACTAAACAGGCAATATGGTCCCAGAAAGCATTTCAAGTCTCTAGATGTTTTACGAGCTTGTTAATGAACATTTCAACGGCACAGCAGTTAACACTGCTTGTATCGTCTCTCTCGTCCTTGTTGTCATCGTGCTCTGCGTGCTACTGATGTCTTCATCAGCCTGTCAGAAAGGATGTGCCTGCAGCTGTGGCATGTCCCTCAAGAGCCTGTCGTTTCCATGGTAGTCCTTCAGGCAGCACCACAGGCAGACTGTACGCAAGGACCCCTACAACCTGTTTTCTTCCTCTCTCCTTTTTTTTTTTAAAGTCATTTCTCTGATTTTCAGCCCTGAAGCAGGAATCAGACTTTCCTCTACCAAACAGAGGGAGAGAAAGAAACTGCTGCATGACATCCTTTGGTGCTGGGCAGCTTTCTTTTCTTTCCAGGAGTGATGCCAGTCTAATGCCAGCCTCATTTTAATAAGCTTGCGCTTGTTCAGCATCTCTTCTTCCATTACTGCTATGCTTTTTTTTTTTTTTTTTTTTACAGACCTACATTCCAGACAATGTAGCAGGAGGCAAATGCTTCCTCTTCACTTACAGGTGTCACATCATTTTGGGTTTCATTTATTTTTCTTTGGTACCTAGTGCAAATAAACAAAGATTAGAGCGCATAGGCTTGGTTAGGGATGACCATGTGGGAGAACTGTGACTCCAATAAAGTGCAGTGCTTGCCTAGAATCAGCTGCTAACAAGATCCAAATGGCAGCCTCGATTGGATTTGCAACACTCTGGGATTGTGCTGGCAGCACAGCCAGTATCACCTGAGGACCTTAAACACACAGACTGAGACGCAACTAATAACACCAGTAGAAAGGCACTTTCCTCTCCCTGTATATTGTAGACTATAAAAAAACAGAATAGTAATTCTCTACAATAAACATAAGTAATATATCTTCTTCTGCTGGTGTAGTATGTACAGTCGATTAGGTAATATCCTCATCTAGAGTAGAATTAAATAAAACGAATAAAAGTAATGATCGACCTCGATCTGCAATTTTTATAATTAATGCAAATAGAGAGGTTGTTTAGAATTGTTTACATTTAGTATTGACTGTGGAGTGATTGAGGCTTAAATTGAGCCAGTGGCCTTTAAAAGCATGCTACATAAATAAATATTTCCAATTTGGCTTCAGTGCTATACTATCTGGAACAGGTGTGATCATGGTCAATCTCAGAGGCACCAGAAAGGACTAGCAGCATTTTATGTGTATGTGTGTGTGTGTGTGTGTGTGTGTGTGTGTGTGTGTGTGTGTGTGTGTGTGTGTGTGTGCGTGCATGTGCGCGTGTGTGCGCGTGTGTGTGTGTGTGTGTGTGTGTGTAGGGCAGACAGGTGTGTGTGCAACCCTGTGAGGGTGAGAGTTCTCTGTGTTACAGGTGCAGTCCTGACAGGCTTGGCTCCAAGATCAGAAAGACCAGGATAAGATGAAAGGAGGGAGTGGAGACCGACTGACTGTTTCAGGAAAAATGTCATGACTTCCAAATGGCCGTGCCAGACAAGTTGAACAGACAACTAAGAAATTTCTCTGCCATCTTCTTTTGCCCCTATCCAGAGCAACTTACATTTTACACATATGAGCAGTCAAGGCCCAACAGTTGCAGAGTGGTGGTGCTGAAGTTGGAACCTGGGACCTTCTGCTCCGTAGTCCAACATCGTAACCACTTCTCCATTTAATAGAAAATAATAATGACAAGAAACCATCTTTTTTTTTTTTCATTAAAAATGACTTCATCCCTATTGCCTTGTGTACCCTTGAGAAAGAACCTTGAGAGTCTTTCAGAAGCAGCAGCATTGAGACTGAGATAGAAACACGGTGTAGAAAAAGGAGTGTAAAACCTTTGTTAACTATCAATTGTTGCCTCAAATGGTCTGCATTTAGCAGGCGCACACTCTGTCAGACAACAATACAGAGTATAATTTAATAGCATATTTCATTTTAATTAACAGTGATATAACACGGTGCGACTCACAGCCTCCTGAGACCAGAGCACAATATTTGGTTTGATGAATCTGGCAGAGCCGCACTCAGTCCCTGCTCTTGCCCCTGGGATTCAGGTATCATTAGAGACGCATACAGATCTCCTTTTTGTTTTGCAGAAAAAGAGATTAAAAAAATGAATTTGCCACATTGAGTGGGTGACTGGAGAAGTGTTCAATATTAATGGCCTTTCATCAAGGACACAATTAGGACACCTTTATTTGACACATTCCATAGTATGCGAATGAATATGAATAGTGTCCTGAATTAAGCAACAGCCAAAAAAGACAATAAGCAGCTGATATATTTTGAATTTCAAGACCATTAAAACTCATCATGAGCCAAACTCATATTAAACAGCCCAGGGCAAGAAGACCGCAAACATGGATTATCGTATGCATATAAAGATATTATTCAGAAATTTCTTCAGCCAATTCTCTTGAAGAAATGAGCATACATAAAAATGTCTGGTGTATACATACACACAAGGCTTGTTTGGAAATGACCCTGCGTATTTCAATCTTTGCACGTTTATATATTCATAAATGCACTCATAATATGCATGTCCTATTATCTACTTCATTATGGTCAGAGTTGTAATAGTGTTTTGTTAGACTTCAGACTTTGACACATAGTTGCAGGATCAGAGTCGTCATCGTCTGTTGCGACTAATAACACAGGCATGCTCAGGACCTAGTTTGTCTCCATCACTCTCATTAACAAGGCCTGCTAATTATGCCCTGTGTGAACTCTCCTCAAGATCCAAATCATGCCACTACGCACGTCCTAAATGAACATACCAGTGATTCGTGGAAAGATATAATTGCATGAAAAAGCTTCAGACTCAGATTAATTAGATGTGGTCGTGCAGTGTAACCACTTTGCTCTATGATCATGGTTTAAAGCACCCGGCGGTGGTGAATGCTAAAGCTCTGTTTGTTTTACTTGTGAGTCTGCAATGTCAGCCACCAGGGTCCAATTAGCCAGTGACTGAAGCTTGCATTAGATCTTCCTCTTTAACTTTGACAGCACTGAGCTGCATGCATAGTTATGTCCCCCCACTGACTGCTCTACTATAAACGCAACCCAAATGTAACACAAAGTCATATGGAAAAAATTAGAGGATGACAGGCAGAGCAGTATGTTCACATCTCCATTGCGTTGAGTTTTTAATTTCTGATTTAGATAATAAAGAACGGATAAAAATGGACAACTCTCTGAACATCCATCTACAAGGCAAATTTATCCACACCAAGCACACAATCTCCAGCCAGAACGAAGTGTTGTAGGAAAAAAGAAACAATGGTTTTACATCTCTCCTTATAATTAAAAGCAACAACATCAAACCAGGACTTTTGATTGAGCAGATTAACAGATCACAGTTATGAGAGTAGGACCTGCCTATATTTCTCCATATAATCCCCTGTTGCACTATTGCATGTTTCGCAGCGTTTCACTAGTGCTTGCATACTCCTAGCCGGGTTCCTGTAATACGCAAGTGCTGTTCGTGAATGACTGTTTCTACAGTTCCCACAGACGGAGGCGTCTCTCTTACAAGTTTCACAAGGGGACAACTTATCTGTCAATTTCCAAGGATCAGACATCCACTTGCTGAATATTAACGGGAAGGGCTGCAGTGCGCTCCGAGCCATTTCAGGCAGGATCGTCAATCACTTACAATCTTCTTTAAAATATTTGCACCATTCAAATGTTTTACTGCGGCTTAGAGTCTCATCACATACTGTGCTTGAAGTCTTCTGTAAATGTCAGTCTTTTTTACACCCATCATATATCATCATTGGTAAAAATGATACAGTTCCATTTACCACAGGCTGCATGCTACTAATAGTTATAAACCTCCAGCATGTCAAGTTGAAACATAACACATATTCCTGCACAAAACAAGAATAGTGGAATGTCCACGGGTCTTTAGGCAGCCAGCAAGAGACCAATTAGCAAGTACTTTGAGTGTGAAGGAGAGGTGTGTGTGCAAAGGAGGGGGTAGGCTGATGATGATGGCAGGAGGAGGAGGAGGAGGAGGAGGAGGAGGGGTCTGGGTGTCAGACACACAGAGAAACAAAGGCATCATCTTTCCATGCATGGCCTCCTCGCCCCTCTCCTGCACTGCACCAATTACTGTCTGCTCAGTTTGGGTATCAGTATGCAGGCGGCCTCGCTCTCCCAAGCTCTCGCCTCAGGCCACTGAATATGTTAGCTCCGCTATGGGGCCCCAGGCTTCAGGGCACTGTGCCCCCTAAACCTCTGGATAATTTGGGATTCCTTCCCCCAAGCTAAAGGAAAGACAGAGAGAGGATGAACAGAGAGCCACGTACAAATCAAGAAATAAGTCCTAAACACCCTGGGATCCACTGATTTATTGATTTGTTCCAGCTTTCATTTGATGTTATTTGTAAATTGATATCAAGCTACATACGGTCCTCCATGGCTTTATCTTTCACTAAGGCAACATAGTTAGACACAGCATAATAACTATCCCCTAAAGTGTGCACTATGGATTAAGAAGGAAAAAAACAGTCTTCCCTAAAGGCTAAAAAGCTGAATGATTTAAGATAAGATGGCATTGTATGAAGCAATATTATGGGAACACTTAGGGTTTTCTTTAGCAACTCGTGAATAGGACTTAAAACCCCAAATGATAAGAAATGTCTAGCTTTTAGAGTTAGACAAAACCAGAATTCTATGTTTTGGTTTTTTGTGTGTGTAAAAGTCTATATAAATAACTAATAATAATTATAAATAACTAATAGCTGCTGGGATAGTATCGAATTAGTTGTCTGTATAGGTATATTTAGTGGTCAGACAGGGAACATGAGATTTTTGACTTCAGTTTGCTGATTTCCACCACAATAATGACTCAAATATGAGGGGAAAATAATTTTACAGCTTTGTGCTCACTGTACTCTGTACTGTACTCAATCTGTACTGAAATGTACCCAGAACAATTATTTATGAGGTACTGACATTCATTTGTTTTCAATATGCCTCTGTTTTATATATAATGTGAATATCAACTTCAATCAACACTGATTAAAATAAAATAAATCTATAAATCTAGTTACAATATCTCAACAACTGCCTTTGTAATAATTTTTAAACTGTAAAGCAAATTTATGGACACTATATATATATATATATATATATATATATATATATAAAATCAGTTGTTGGATTAACTGATTCATAAATTACATTTAAGCATTTGACTTACAAAAGTGCTTTGGTTCCATTATTGGCTATATCTTTACACTGGGTTACTAATTAGAAGGAGTAGCAGGGGAGGGCAGTTACCCCAAATACCTACAAAAAGATAAGTCATTGCTTAAAAATTAAAGTAGCAGTGAATCAATTATCAAAAATGACAGTCTTTGCTGGGAGAAAAAACCCTAGTCAGAAGAAAAGCAAAGGGAGGCACGGTGTGTATCAAAGCCATAGGGAGAAAGTGTTTTTGCTCCAATACTGATATATAGGATTTTAGAGTCTTTTCTTTAAGAGTCTGGCAAAAAGGAAAGTATCAAATCAGTTTTTTTTTTTAAAATCAGAGTTAATTGATGAGGTCATGTGAGATGAGATAATACACACTGTATGATTAGATGTCTCACATGAGATGATTCGTGATGGCACACTATGCATAAACCAGTTTAAAATAAACTTTCTGATTTTAAAATGTCTCAATTTCATACCTATACTTTCACAAATGTAATAATAGAAGCCAGACAGGTGGCATACAGTAATAATCTTTTAATGCACAATTCCTACCAAGGAGCAATTCCTTTATTTCATTTTTCAGCAACAACTGCTCTTGGAAGCAATCACAATGTGTGCAAAATTTCTGCATGTGCAGTTTTAAAGTTTGAGTCTTGCTAAATCTCTTTCATCCAAGTCACTACGAATTATGGCAAATTTCTACAATATGTAGGCCTGCTAGGGAATAAAAAGTGTATAACAAAGTAATGACGCATACTTTAGGCTGAAGTACAATTCTGCTTACCTGTGTGGTTCCAGCATATTATATCTGCATGCCTGGGAACAACAATCATGCTTCTATTATGCTAATTTGCTTTGTAAATATTTCAGAACATAGGTTTTCATACATGTAAGCAGACTTAGACTGAGATTTTAGACTTTCCTCTTTACTGGGGCACCTGCTACTCAGAACTTGGCTCTTAATCGCTCTCATCTGGGGCCTCCTGCTGCGTCTATAACCTGGACTTATTTTAGAAAGCAGATCTGCCTGTCAAATCCTCTCACACTTCTTTCTAATTTAGCCCAGATGTGACGTTTCCTTGCTTTTCCTCTCTCGCTATCCCTGCCTCTCTCCCCCACCTGCTTGGTGACCTGTGGACCTCATACCCAGGCTTTCATTTGATTCGCCTTCTCCTGAATGAAAGGGCTGTTCTTTAGCTCACTGAGTTTCTTCTTTCCGCCTTTGCGTTGCCTGTAGGGCCTGTTTTGAAAGTGTGTGCAGAAAAAAGCGCTGTCCCGGGCACCCACTTTTGTTGAGCCATCAACGTCTCAATCAGAAGCTCTCTGCTTGTGGCCTCTGAATAAGCCACCTCCCATGTAGATGGCCGAGAACCAAGGATTCATGCAAGCATGCCTTGAAGACTCTCTGTCTGTGGTCCTTACATTCAGATTCTCACTTTCTGTGATCACACACAAACACACTGCCGTGTCTGCCAGCACTTGATCTGTATGGTTTGCATCATGTTTGCAATAAATTAGTTTTCAGTCGACAAAATACAAACTTTTATATTAGAATAATAGAGTTTTATAGTTATATATAATAGTCGCAAGAAATTGTGGCTTTTATCTTGTTAGTCTGCTGGAACTGCATAATCTGATACTTTATACAAGTTGTTTCATTTTTCTTTTTTCCTTCGGCTTGCTTAATTATAATGATGCACATAGCCGGGGCCTGAGCAGGTGCCTCTTACCCACAGTGCCATGCTGACAAGAGCTGTCAGTCAAAGCTAAAGAGCTCTCGCTGCTTCCTTTTTGTCAGTTTTAAACCACACGCAATTTGAGAAAGCCAAGGCTTAAGCATGTAGGCAAGCAGCCCCAGACTGTCAAAGAGAATTAAGAGCATGTGTGTGGTTTCCCTAGCTATCTGTGAGGTGCTTGTGGGAAGCTTGCTTGCTCTTTGCTCATGATAAAGGCTCCTACTTTGGGGACCTGCTGTGGTTAAGGTCCCGGCTGATAGGAGCTGGCTTGGTTGTTATTACAATTATTGCTTAAATTACCAAGATAATTTCAGTTGCAGGCTGATTCCTTCTCTGCAAGAGGGAGGGTTCAGGAAAAATTAAGGAGGGGATGAAAGGTTTTTAAAAATGATCTATAGCCTAAATCACCTGCCAGCCTACATGCATAGGAAAAATATGAACATAATTGGGGCAT
>CM059210.1:20214505-20377005 GCA_030347435.1 Clarias fuscus
GAAAACTGGCCTTAGTTTATGGAATAATTTTTTTAGATGATATTGCAAAGTGGCTCAGTGGTGCATAAGTCAGATCATACTCTCTCTCTCTCTCTTTCTCTTTTTCTGTCTCTCTCTGACTGTCTCTTAGACCCTAATGGCTTCATAGAAGGGCTGCTGTCTGTTGAAAATCTGGATCATATCTAGTTATTTGTTTGAAAATGGTAATGTAACGCAATAATGTTTTGGAGCACTTGTTTTGATTGGAAAAACGATAGCCACTAAAACCATAACTACAATATGAGAACATAATGCCAGAGTTTTATACAGGATCTAACAGAGTCTCAGTTTCCACTTATTTTGAAATCAGATTAGCTGGCTAGACATCAAGTTTGTGTTTTTTACTTAGTCAAATGTAGAGGCTGTTGTGTGCACAGATGTGGAACACTGGTGGGTGGTAAATAAACTGTACTCTGAACACAATTTAAGCAGTAATACACACATCAAATTGTGGCCTGCAGCAAGGCATGAGTAAATACTGCAAACTGGTAATGTCGGCAGAAACTGACATGCTTAAATGTATGATTCATCGGCTATCAATTCTCATTTACAAAAGTTATCAGTAGTGAAAGAACAGGGCGTGAATCAGGTTTGTTTGAGAGAGGACAGATTAAGGTGAGTGCAGACTTTCTTAACATCTAAATCATATCAGATGGACTATCGACATTGGCCTGTCAATGACAGTGCCCTCAGAGGATTAGCTATTTGCACATTGACTGATTGACTGTTTTTTAATGGACACATAATTGGTGACAAAGACCTTCCAACAGAGTGTCATTTGCCAGAACGTTTGTAATAATTCACAGCCTGTCTAATTTTCAATTGAACATGCTCCTAATGAGTTGGCTACAGAAATAGACATATACACGTAATATGAAAACTTTATAGGGGTTATGGTTTAAATTCAATTGCTTTATATGTGTGCATGTTTGTGTAGTGTAACATAACCTTAGCTCATACATGCATAGATATATACAGAGATTTTTTTTTTTTAATGTGATTTTTAATTCTCAATGAGTGTCACCAACTTTAAGATTATTCATACTAAACTTGAGCTTAGTTGCTTTTAGTTATTTTTCTTTTAGGAAAGAAAATAATTATTTTTAATTATAATTTTAATTTCTTTTTTTTTTAAGAATTTTTTTTTTCTGTTAGGAAAGAAAAAATAGCTCTCAACCTTAATCCATTTTTACCCCAAAGCCTCTTGGGGGATGCTTTTAATATCTATTAATGCAGAATTACTTCAATTGCAAGCTTCCCTTACACCTAGACCCCCTTACTTCACCAGTGCAAGATGGCACCCACCTCTGGGAACCAATCACAGCCGGCCCCCAGCCACCAGCAGCAGATGTAAGCAATTTACTTCTGATTTCTTCATATTCAGTGTGAGACGAGCTTGTGATGACCCACGACCCTGGAGCCTGCAGGATTCTAACCCTATCAAATTAAAGCTCTCTGTTCACCTATTCCTTAGTGCTCCTCCGCTGCTAAGCAGCCATCTCGCTGCGTAGCAACGCTAGGCCGGGGCGTGCTGCCTCATACACCCTGCCTCATCAGCTGCTATTAGGGAAAATATACAGTGCTCTAATTGGATGAGATTCAGCTAAAGGAGTGCAGTTAAAGGTCGGCGAGCTTGGCGTGCGCCTCCTGCTCTTCAAAATAATTTTGCGGTGTCTGTTCTTATTCACCAGCTGTTAAACAATAGGGCCAAAGTTCCAGCTTTGGCTCACTCAGTCCATCTCAGTAGCTGTTCTTCGGTATGTAGCTCTTGAGTGATGTTGTAGGAGAAGGTGGCTGTGATTAAAGAAGGAGAACCAAGAATCATGTAAACAACTTGGTGGCAGCTCTGACTGAAGCCCTTCCCTTCTATTAGTTGCCATGGCCTTGTTGTGACTCAATTTCATACATTTATATATGATTCATAGAGTCAAATTTGTATTGTAAATTCCTCATCTATGGTGTCAGCTCTCAAGGCTAACATCTTCCATGGCATTTCCTTATTTCTGATTAAAGCAGCCATTTAAAAGTGCATGTGGCAGCTCTTTGCATACATACCAAGGTAGGAAAATACAGGAGCACTGGTGGTAGCATTTGTTTTAAAGCAGGTTTTTCCATCATGTAAATGTGAAAAGGTAAGCAGGGTCCTTCATAATGGTTGTTCCTCAGACAAAATCACCTGGGACATTACCATTGATTTCCTCTACCTTTGCTTTCGAATAATAGCTTATCCCCATGGTTTCAGTGGCACAAATATTTTCATTTAGCTCAATTCCTTCTTAAAAAGGCCATGGAAAAAGGAAATCAATATTTTTCAAAAGACTGCACAGCAATGTCCGTGGCTAAACGTCATTACACTGTCCTACGGTAATTGTATTTGGCTTTATTTCCAGTGAACACATTATAAGAACTTATGGCAAGTCAGTGAATTGCTCAATCTCTCAAATATATTTAAAATCACAGCATAAGTCACAAGTGGGGAGAAATAATAGTGATCAAGACAGCATTTTGAATTTGCACAGTCATGTTATAATACATTATTCACTTACATTTAAAAAATGCTGTCTTGGGGCTGTTAATGTTTGCTTTCTAATAGTTGAAAAATATTTACCTTTTACAGAGACAGTTAGCCAGAGAACATCATCTGGTTTTTTGTGGACTCATTAAAGAGTGCAGGGGGCTTAGAGACTTACTGTCAGTCAGCTTTACAGCTGAAAGTCCCGGAGCTTGTGGAGATAGCAGAGTGGGATGTACCCGACCTCCCCAGGCCTCTTGCACTTTTGTCCCCTTGTAAAAAGCCCTTATACCTCACAATACTTTCACTTCCCTCTCTGTTTGCAATTGGAATTGAAAAACCTGAATATAGTTGATGATACATATACATGGATAAATGCATATGCCCTTCCCAAACACATATACGAACGTGGACAAAACCCATCATTGACTCCCAGTTCCCAGAAGATACAGTATTTATCCTAACAGTGCAGGTGATCTGGGAGAATGTGTCTGTCCATTGATCTACGTTTGATAAAGCCCATTGTGCGTCGTGCATGCTAGGTTATCTGCTTCATTCCGCTCAGAGTGCCATGCCAGAGCTAATGTGGCTTCGTCTGAGATAGGCACGGCTTTAGGGATTTTGGAATGAGTGTTGTTTCTGACCGACACTATGCTCTACGAGCCTAAGGGCTCAGCCAGCAGTGTAGCACTTTCACATCTAGGCTCCTGGGTTTTGCATGAAAATGGAAAGGAGCAAGTGTGACGAAATTATCAGAAGAACTCATATTCTCCAGCATCCTCAGTAAAATCTAACAGCTGTTTACTTTCAGTACTGTACAAAGGTCTATGCAAAAAATAATATAAGCAAAGGTGCCTTTGAAAAAATTCCTCCATAAAACAACCGTCTATAAAGAGCAATGAAGAGGTATAAATTAAACAATCAATATTTGGTGTGAAAACTCTTTTGCTTGAAAAGTAATCAGTAGCCTTTTATAAGTAAAACAGCCGGATTTTTTTTTGCATCCTGGAGTTCCATTTTCATGCAAAACCCAGGAGCCTACATTAGGTTTTTTTGTTTTGTTTTGTTTGTTTCCATCAAAAACTGATCTGTTATTATAATATGTTGCTTCCTTTACAGGTATGCAAATATTATTCTGTAATGTTTATTTATTTGTTTATTATGTTTTATGTTTGAAAATGGTTTTCTTTCTTTTCTTTTTTTTTAAACTTTTTTTTTAACATAAAATGCATATTGGCGCAAATATTTACACATCAAACTATATACATCATTCATATGATATATTTTTTAAAATATTACACAAATCTAATCTGAACAGTTTTTCAATTATGATTTTATTTACTAAGGGAAAAAATCTGCCTAAACCTACCCAGCCCTATGTGGAAAAGTAATTGCCCCCTTGCTAAATCATGAATGAAGAGAAAGGAAAAGAAAAGAAAACAGCATAACTAGAGGAGTGATCTTAATTATGCAGTGCTCCCTAACCATCAGGCCTGGCACCTTGTGAGTGCTGGGGCATGACCCTGATAAAGGAGAAATTAGTGGTGTTTTTCAGCAAAGCTTGTCATGTACACTGAAAAAAATTAATCTGAGATGTTGTAAATGTAGCATTATTAAATCTGTGTACTTAACAATAAATCATCAAGTTTGAACATTTACATAAATATATCTAAGTTAGAAATTAATCTGCATTTGTTCAGAATACAAGACAATGTGCATATTTTCCTTAACACATTTTTTTTTACGTAATCCCTGACAATCTTTTTAAGTGCACACATACAACAAGCAATAATCTTGTTCATTTTACTCTGTTTAAATAAAACTGCCTCCCCATGGAAAAAGCGTGGGAAACCGCGTATCAAATTAAAAGTGTACCCAAGCCTCATTGCGATAGGAAACAACTCTTTGGAGCATTCTGTTCACCTTGTGCGGGAAAGGTTTTAACCAGCAGAAGACGACCCTGTGGATGTTGTGAATTCAGGACCAAATGAACTTTGAAGGAACTTTTATTTTCATTTTGTAGGTTTGGGGGCAATTACTTTTTCTTATATGGCCAGGCAGTCAAAATTTGTTTGATTATCTAAAGTCAATACAATTCAATTTGTATAGCACTGTTAACAATGGTCATTATCCAATGCAGCTTTACAGGTTCAAAAGAAAATTATGGAAATGAGTATGAAATATGTGAGAAGATATGTATAGATCAAAATTATCAGATTGTCCCTGATGAGAAAGCCAGAGGCGACGGTGGCAAAGAAAAACTCCCTGAGATGGCAATAGGAAGAAACCAGACTTAACAGGGAACCCATACTCATTTGGGTAATAATGGATAACAGGAATTGTTTTGCAGTCATACTGTGTGTTAGGCGGCAGGAAATTCAATATAACTTAACTTGTATGTAAAACATAATATAGAATCCAGTTTATTACTGGTGGCTTACTGTAGGTACAAAACTGTAAAAAAATTCCAATCCAGAACTATTCATAAATCATTTAAGTATGACAAATATGCAAGAAAAAAAAAACAGGAGGTGGCAAATGCTTTCTCAACGCACTGTATGTAAATGTATTCACACTTCAACATGAAAAATATATGCACACACACACAAAAAAATCACGGCACATACAGTATTAGCATCAATGATGGTCCGACTATTGACGGTCTTTAAAGGAAATATAATAATACGCATTGTTGCCATAATTCAATTCGAATTTTAAAAAAGTACTGTTGAAACGACAGCAACTGTTGTATAAATTTTTCTTGGGCCCATATAGATAGATACTGTAGATACATAAAGATATATTAATACATTCTGCTGACACCACAGCCCTGTTCAGACTGTTGAGTCAGATGCTTGATGGGTCTATTGGCATAGCTCCTGCTGCCTGTCACATTTCACATCTAAGCAAAGACGAGTTGACCCCTGCCTCTCAGAACCTTATCGGAACTAACCCAATCGAAAGCACGTTTCTGCTGAGGGGCTGAAAGAGAATGGCAACCAGGTCTACAAAGACAGCCAACCTCTGTGACCCCCTGACCTCCCAGCACCTGAAATGTGACCCTCATTTACAGACAGGTCACCTCTGCGACAACTGCATTTACACAGGGTCAGCTTAAGATCTGTGTCCTCAATAAAAAAAAAAAGAAAGAAAGCAAAAGAAAAGAAAACAGCATAACCAGAGGAGTGATCTTAATTATGCAGGGCTCCCTAAGAGTCAGGCCTGGCACCTTGTGAGTGCTGGGGCATGACCCTGATAGAGGAGAGATTAATGCTGTTTTTCATCATGTATAAGCTGAAGTAATGTAGTGTGCATCGCTGCATGTCAGGTTCATTTGAGTTCTTTATTTTCATTTTGTGTATTTATTAGTGTTTTTGTTTATAATTTGCTTAACCACTCTATTGATTTGTTCCTCTGGGATTATCTTGGTGTGTAATTGTTTGCAAACTTCTGTAGTGACACCACAGGTACTGATCTAAAATATAATGGCCATATAATGGTATTAGTTATAAATGAAGCTGTTATTTTATAAAATCCAAGAAAAAAAAGTAATCTTATGAAATATGGATGATATGCAAGTGATACCTCTGTAATGAGCTTATTAAATAAAAACACATTTTCTCTCTAATAATAAGAAGATGGACATAGAGAAGCATTGAGATGGTCTGTTTTTTTGGCATACAGCTGTGAAACAGAGCTCTTATTGCTCTGAAGAGGTCTTTTTTTTAAGTGACCTTCTGGCAATACTAAATGGCCCTAACAGGAATAACATAATGCACCATTTTATGGTTAATCAAATTCCCACGGAGCTCAAGTTAGAATTTGACAGATGTTGGACAGCGTTCATCTGCTTCACATTATATGGAAATTGACTTTTGCCAGGGAATTTGGATGTTTATTTCTGTTGTAATTACAAGAACATGTATGATCAAGTTCTTTTTCATATTTAGCAACGAAGAAACATGAATGCTTTCAAGTTAAAAATGACCCATACGTAATAGATTGTCAGTAGCTGACTATAAAATTTATTAGTGTATAGCACCTAGCAAATACAAGAACCTCAAATATATAATAAAAAACAACAAAAATAGAAAAGAAACAAAGAGAACAAATTTGAGAAAAAATTGTAAAAGAGGTATAGTGAAGGCTTATATGGCTATGTGATGGTGCCTAACATGGGGTTCACACTGCGGTCATAGAAGGCCGTTGAGGCTGGAGCTAGAGGCACAGGCCAGGCTCTGTGTGTAGGTGCCCTTTTGCTGCCCTGCTTGCTTTCATCCCTGCTCCAATCCCACAATGCTCCAGCCGCCCTGTCTGCTATCGACCAATAAGAATGCAAGAGGGGGGCCACAGCACAGTGGGGCTACATCAAAGCCCCAAAGTGGTGAGAGACTCAAGGCCTGATGCTGGCACACAACAGACTCTCACATGAGAGAGAGAGAGAGAGAGAGAGAGAGAGAGATGGGATGTCTGTTTAAAAAAGAAAAAGCCAGACCGAATGCACCCTTTCTTACAGAAGGGCACAGACAGAACAAAACATCTCATTCTCCTCCCCAAACCAGTATTATGCCAGCCTCACATCCAACAATCAGACCAGTTTTTTTTTTCCATTTGCCTCCCTGCCTCCCCCTTCTGCTTCTTTTACCGCCTAGAGCCAATGGCCCCCTTGAGTGTGTGAACAAGAGAGATAATTTAATAAAGAAAATCCAATCTTCCAGTTTAGGGAACAAAGTTAGATTTGAATGAGTGTAATGTGGTGCCCAAACCTCCTCCATCTCCTTTGTGAATTATATTTTTGTCATTAAATTCAAGAAATACCTTTACCCAATGTTTTTTTTTTCTGTCATAATGCACCAGGCCTTATAAGGACTAAGATTTTAAAGACTAAAAGGACTGATATTTTAAGAATGTGAAATCTCCAGCATAATAGTAGAGAAAGATTTATTTTGGCTTTTTTGTTCCATCACATTTCCAAAAGTTAACACACATTTGGTAGCATTGCGTGTAAATTGTTTAACATGGGTCAAATGTTTCTGGTAGCCTTCCACAAGCTTCTTATAATAAGTTGCAGAAATTTTAGCTCTTTCCTTCCAACAGAACTGTTTTAGTCAAGATTGTCTTGATTGTCTCGCACACACTTTTTCAGTTCTGTCCCCAAATTTTCCATTGGACTGAGATTAGGGCATCGTGATGGCCGCTCCAATACCTCCACTTTGTTGTCCTTAAGACATTTTATCACAATCTTAGAGGCATGCTTGGGGTCCTATCTGTATTCAGATATGGTTCATAACATACATAATAATGGTCACTATGGCCGGACAGTTCAATTTTTGTTTCATCAGATCATGTCCTCATGTGCAGCTTCAATTATAATGATGGTTTTGGTGCAGTGGCTGAGAAGCCATTATGTCAATATACAGTAGGACTGGTTTTACTGTGAATATAGATACTTTTCTATCCGTTTCCTCCAGCACAATGGCCTTTGCTGTTGTTTTGGGATTGAGCTGTACTTTCTGTATCTCTAGAAGATGCAATTTGTCTTCTTCCTCAACAGTATGATGGTTGCATGATCCCATGGTGTTTATACTTATATAGTATTGTAGTATTGTTTGTACAGATGAACATGGTACCTTCACGCATTGGAAATTATTTCCAAGGATGAACCAGAATTTTTTCTGAGATCTTCTCTGATTTCTTTTAATTTTCCCATGATTTCAAACAAAGGGGCACTGAGTTACAGTAGGCCTTATAATACATCTAAAGGTAAACCTCCAGCTGATTCAAATGATGAATCATATATTCTTTGCATAATGAAAAATGAATCTATGCTTTTAGAAAAAACAAACAAACATAATATTACAAAGAATATTTTTGAATGTAATATTTAATCTATGGATGGAAGAATCAAACAATCAATTAATATCATGACATAAATTTATTTTATTGAAATGAATATCAGTAAAACATCATGAGCAATCCATTACTCTGGTGGGAACATTCTGTACAGGTCTGCACATCTCTTAATGAGTTATTTCTCTTATTTTCTTTTGCACCATTGAACTACAGCAATACCAGTGTAGGGACATAATTATTGTTATGTTTCTGTGAATTATTGATGGAAACTTCAAGCACTTATGTAAGTGTTGAAAAAGGGCATCTCCCAAATTCTGTCAATGAAAATTATCTGAATGAAAATAACTCTTCTTTTTGCACTTGGTTAAGCATGATTTCTGTGAATGCTTAATTTGTAAATGTAGACAAGCTAACAAACTGTTAAATAACTTATACAAGATAAAGACATTCTATAGGCTTAGAGCTATAGACGAGCCAAAGTCTATAGCTCTAAGCCTATAGAACATGAGACATGAGGGCTTGACACATAAATAAAACTCTTAAGTGGTCTAGAACTGCCTCTGTTCTGTATATAGGGAACAGGAAAGCACTATGAAATAATGAAGCATTATCAATGGCATCGTTATTGATAGAGGCACATGGCGATTATTTTGCTTATCAAACAACTTGTTGTAAAATGATAATGAATGAAGATGAAGGAACAGTTTACTTGATTGTGTCAAACAGCACTTGGGAGTGGAAGAGGCTGAATTTAATTGCTGCCATTAAGTACGTCTTCAGTATTCGTCTAGAAAATATGTGTATTTGCACATCATATGGAGTCAACAATACAGTAGTGATGTCTACAAGACACATGCTGCTCTACCGGGGCCATTTTGCCTCTTACGTAAATGGGAACAGTGACCTTGGCACTGGTCTCACTTTTGGTCTCATACCAGCTTGCCAGCTGATGCAGCACAATGCCAACCAAACATGCCTAGAGCATGCCTAACACAATCTGCATGGGGCTTTCACACTTCCACAACACATTTGCTGTGTACACTGCAGATGCAGACTAAACTCTAAGAAATCACCCATGGTCTCTATGAAATTTGGTGCTAATGGATTAAAGGGTAAATCTGACTTTAAGGTAAATAAAAGCAATGAATCGATAGTCGTCCTGCCTTCCCTCATGTCCTTCTTTATGCTGACTGGCTACGGCACTTATACATACCCATGTACACTGTATTTCTCTTAGGTTTTTCCAGCCTGTAACCTATCCATCTTCCCTTGTTGTGCATGGAGATGACAGCTGGCATTCGGCTGTTTGCAAAAGGCTTTTTAAAGAAGCATGCGGGGGCCTCCGTCCTCAGCTACATTAAAGTAATTAGCTGCCAAGCAAGTCAAAAGTACCCCCTGACGAGTGCCAGCAAGGCTGCCGATTGAAGGCGGCATCCTGTTTGACACATCTGGGCAAGGGAGAGTAATGAAAACAGCTGCTTCTGCCCATATGGCATCCAAAAGGCTGCCAGAGCCACAGAATGCAGTGCCAACTGCAAGCAAATTATCCGTCATTAATCCCGGGATCTGACCAGCATACGAGTCGCTGCTAATCAAAACATCTGGGGAGTGGAGGTACAAGAAAGAGGAGACCTCATCTAAAAGGGCCATATTTTGTGAGGTAAAAAATAAATAAATAGGTGACTTATAAAAAAAGAAATGTATAAAGGATTAGATGTGGGAGTGTGTGTGCAAACTGCAGCACACAGAAGCAGTAAAGAGGAAAGGACAAGAATCCGAGCTAATATTGAATACATCCGTCCTAGATCATTTAATAAGTCTAATTTAATTTATTCATTATCACTGGTTATAAATCATTTAATCTAAACAACAACTTCATGAAGTGTGGCACTTGATCGTTACAAATGATATGTATAAAAATTAAAATGATAAAAGTATATAATAAATATATAAATATAATAAAATTATAATTATAAATGAAAATAGGGAAAAAAAGGCAAAATCTAATATCTGGTTCAAGAGTTTAAAATGTTCTCTTTAAAATGCACCAATTTCTACACAAATTGTTTAAAATATTTACATCTTACCACAAATTGGTCATTGTCTATGAATTGATTTATCTCATGAATAATAACTCACCTCTCCTTCTGCTGATTTAGGATTAACCATGGGAACATAACATTTGACTTTTAAATGCCATCAGCTTTTGAAATCCATGCATGGTAAACTTCTACTTGTAGAAAAATCAATGCTTGGACACAATTTGATTAGCCATAAATTGCCCTCGCATTTGTTTCTGCATTTGTCTATTGCGTGTCCTTTTCGCTCATAGGCTGGCCTGTTTAAACCTGGGCTTCAAATTCCCTCAGAAAGTCTGTGACATTAAAATGTCCTTTGATGTGCTTTCTCCAAGCGGGGAATATAAACAGTAATAGCGATTCTTTAACTTAGTGCTTTTCCGGGGATCAATAGCTCTTAAATGCTACAGTGGGACAATTAAAAATAAAAGCAGGGGTTGCTGGAGTCGGAATCAGATTATACGCCATCGCCCCTAGCTGGCCCTCAAAAGCACAGTATGGTTTCATTGCCAGTCACCCACATAGCACTCGGGGTCTGTGTGCAGCCCATTCATATGCAAGGAAGCTGGTATTCAAGAGCTTTCAAACACTCTTCTATAGCATCTAAATGAACAGAACTGTGTCTCAGAGACAGAGCCATCATATAAATGCCTATGTACCAAAATGAATTGTCAGGGTTGAGTGTTTTTATGAATATTTGCATAAAAGTAAGGAAATTCTAATTCTTCTGAAACATAGTATCTATGTGATGGACCAGAAAGTGCTGGAATATAAATTTTTATACATTATTGGTTTGTGTCTTTGAAAAGCAGCTCTTTCTGGAAAGTTCTTTAAATTGGTCCTGTGGGTCAGAACATAGTGTAATGTCAAACCTCCTGCTGGGATGTCAAACTCAGGTAATGATACAGCTGTAACTAGAGGCAGTAGCATGATGAGCTGCAGCTTCTGATAAACACGGGCAAATCTGAAACAATTAGCTCAGCGACAGCAGGTGCTGCCTGCCTAACACATCTCTTGTTTCTCCCTGTAATGGCCACAAAGTGATCCTAACTTTCAATTAACACGTCCCCTCCGCCTATACACTCCTCGCCAAATGCTCGTTTCTCCACCCTGGCCATTACATGGTGCATGTGGGTAGGCGTGAGGTGGAAGCAGCCAACATGGCATGTCTGTGTGTATACTGTATACAAGATGTTGAGCCGCTGAGTTGATTTAAAACAAAGATATCAAGGTTACTTCATAGTATAAGAATTTCATTCACCTTCAACCACTTCCAGATATAATTAAAATGATTGCCAAATTTTATACTTTACATTTTATTAATCATAGTGCCATTAAAATAATGTATAAAAATAAAATAGTTAACTCAAAAACTTTGTGCGGTTTAAGAAACATCCCTCATAACATCACTATTTCTCATCGTCGTCTTTGTCTATATCGCTTTATCCTGTATAGGGTCGTGAGGGGCCTGGAGCCTATCCCAGGAGACTGGTTTCAGGTCCTCCAATGTATGAAATGTAAAGATATCAATGAACAAGCAAGTTCTGAGCAATGTACAGACAAAGCATTTGTTTTATTTATATTCATCCATCCATCCCAGAATCTCTGTAGTCCAACTAGGGACAGTGGAGGCTAATGGTGACTATTGTATTTATTCCCATTTTGTACGACCGTAGTAGAACCTTCAGTCAACACTCACTTGCTCATTCTCACACACAACATTTTTGTTTCAGGGTAAACATTATTTCAATTAGGAAAGGTAAATGTAAAGAAAATCTGCAAAATCAGAACAATTTAACAGGTCAGCTGCATGTAAGGTAGGCGTTTGAAAACGTGTTTGTGCATGCATGAAGAGATTTATTTCCAGAGGTGGAAAGAGTACTAAAATGTTGTACTCAAGTAAAAGTACTGTTACTTCAGTGAAATTTTACTAAAGTACAAGTAATGTTACCATTATAAAAATCTACTCAAGTAAAAGTAAAAAGTAGAAAATTTACTCAGAGTAAACGTTACTGAGTAACTTTTTTTTTTAAACAAAAAAATGGGATGAGGCATTCTAGCGTAGTTAAAAAAAGATGAGCAGATATAAAACTCAAACTAGTTGTTTTTAACTGAAAGAACACCTTTGCATAATAAAGCTGTTGTCTTTCTTGTGCTTGAAAATCAAAGTGGTCACTTAAATATGGCGTTACGTCCCAGTCTAGTGTCGGACCGTACAGCAAAAGAATGGTTCAGGGTTCTATTTTAAACTGTATGGAAATGGTGGTATATGGCAGAAAGAACTAGATCCAGTCATTAACTGATGAAATAATGAGGTTTGTATTGGTTTACAAACAAACAAACAAACAAACAAACAAACAAACAAACACACACACACACACACACACACACACACAAACAAAAATACATGTACCTTCCCTGACTCCCTAAACCAAAAACAGTGAATAAATTCCCTCTTCCCAAAATAAATGGCAGCCACGCCCCAGTAGTAACTGGTGAGTGTACACGTATACCGTGAAAGACCAACCAAAGCAATAATCAAAGTCAATAGGAGACAAAAAGTCACAAACAAATACCAAAACGCTAAAATCACAATCTCTTTCCTCTTTCCTGCGTCTCTCTCCGGTTTATATAAGGTCGCGCGTGGTTGATGATGTCACTCTCATGGCGGAAGCGACCATGTGGAAGGTCAGGTAGATGCCGATGTGGGGACAGTCAGAAAACCTGGAGTGGAGTCTGGAGCGGCGCGAACAGGACACGATACACACACGAGCGCAACGAAGCATTTATACAAAGCAGAATATCTTTTACATTTTCATTTATTTGTTTTACTCAGTAGCGCATATGATTTAAAATGTAGCGAATTACAATACTTCAAACAAAACATACTTAAGTAAAAGTAAAATTACAGATTTTAAAAACTACTTTAAAAAGTAGAAGTACACAAAAAAACTACTCAATTACAGTAACGCGAGTAAATGTAATTCGTTACTTTTCACCTCTGTTTATTTCTTCTCTGTGTTGTTGTTCCTGTCCAAAGGAAACTATAGTAAAGTGTTTGCCAGAACAAGTATGATTAAGAATTACATAGTGCCAATGATGTTATTTATTGGTTTATTTAATATCTAGTTTATATAATGCTCCCTTCATCATATATTGAGATATATTTCTTGTAAATAAAAACTCTTAACATTTATTTACCTTATCTGTATAAATAAAGGCAGCATGGTAGCTTAGTGGTTAGCACTGTCGCCTTGCACCTCCACAATCCGGATTCGATTCCTGTCCAGGCTCAATTTCCGCCTCTGTATGCACGGAGTTTGCATGTGCTTGGTGGGTTATCTTTGGGAACTCCGGTATCCTCCCATAGTCCATAGACCTGCACATGTGATAGATTGGCACTCTGTCCAGGGTGTACCCTGCCTCGTGCCCCAAGTCTTCTGGGATAGGCTCCAGGCTTAGGATATAGTGGTATAGTGTTGTTTATCTCAAAGGGAAAAAGCTCTATATTTGTCCAAAAAAGCAATAGATAATGTGACTTAATCCCTTCCACTCAAATGTTCCTTCCACTCAAGTTTTTGATTTCATTTATGGCACAGGCTTAACTTCAAGAAAATACCAAAGAACTGGCAAAGTTTCATTCAACTTTTAAAGCACTACTTTGTTGAGCTTACTGTTTTACACAAGTAAGAAGGTGCCAGGCCATTAATTGCACTAAAACAAACTACGTAAAAATGTAAACTGAATTTGGAAGCCAGAGGAGAGAATAAAGGATTGGTGTGATGTGAACATGCTAACGAGTATTAGTCAGCATATGAGCCTCAGCATTCTTCACAAGTTGCAGGCGTAGTAGACAAGCTTGATTGACTCCAACACATAGAGCGTTGCAATAGTCGCAACTAGTCGCAAACAAATAAAACCTTTCAGAAAGGGCTTGGTCTTTGTGAGAAGGTGAAGATGGAAAAAGCCTGCCTTGACAACAGTCGTGTGTATCAGAAAGTTTAAACTGCTGTTTAAAGTCATCCCTAAACGTTTGACTTATTGGCTAAAATATGGGGCCTCTGAAATGGCAAGGAAAACAAAACTGGGAAGGTTGGAGGTGCCAAATAGAATACACTCTGTTTTACTCTTGTTCAAACACTGTTCAGACAATTCTAGGGCAGACAAAGTTTGATGTCATGCAAACATCTGTGGATGGATTCAAGTGCATCAGAAGAATTTGGTACAACTGGCAGATAGATTTGTATATCATCTGCGTACAGATGAAATGAAACTTTGTGCTTTGAAATAATCAACCCTAATAGCAACATTAAGACAAAGCACAAAAAATAACAGGAAAATGGAACCCTGTGGAACACCAGAGGTCAAAGGAGATGCTAAGGAGAGATCACCAATCATAAGTAAAAATCCTATTTGTTAAATATGCCCTAAACCAGTGCAGTAAGGGATCTTGAATTTTTGTTGTGTCTGGAGAATGGTGCTGTATCAACAGTATCAAATGCTGCAGTGAGGTCCAACATTACAAGCAGCACAGGTCTTTTAGAATAAAGGGACAAGTGAAGGTCATTCTGTACCTTCAGAAGGGCATATTCAAGGCTGTGACATGCTCTAAAGGTAGATTGGAATTCCTATAGGATATGATTTCTTCCCAGAAAAGACTGTAAAACGACTGTATAATGACACCTTTTTCTAAAACCTTAGATAAAAAGATAAACGAGACCCTGGTCTAAAGTTTCACAGTACTGCACGATCAAGATTGGATTTCATGACCTGACCACAGCATGCTTAAAAACATCTGGGACCCTAAACTGAGGCAACTGTTAATAAATGAGAGGAGACATGGACCCACTGTTAAAAACCTGTTTTAACACCCTGGATGGAATAAGTCCAGAAGACAGTTAATTGGGCATAACCGATGGACCACCTCAAAGAGAAAAGAATAGGGACACTGGCTCAAACATATTAAACACAGATAAGGACATAGAAGAAAACACATCAAGACCATTAGAAGTAGTTAATTCTGTGCCTAAGTGAGCCACCCTGTCAACAAAATGATTGAAAAATTCATCACAAGTCGACCTTGATACTGTACATGTTTCAGAACATTGCAAGATGGATTTGTAACAGACTAAATTGTATTAAATAACACCCTAGGACGATTACAGCCGGTGGAAAATATATTTGACAAATACATAAACTACTGCTGAAAAGTTTGGGATCTCTTGCAAAGTTCTTTGTTTAGTGATTTTTTTTCTAAATATTTCTCAAGACCAAAACTTACCTCTGCTGCAGAGGAGAGGTTTATTCAGTTACCAGCTTCAAAAAACACAAAATTAACAGCACCTCGGATTAGAGCCGATATGAAGGCTTTACAGATCATAAGTGGCAGATACATCTTTATTATTGCATATTCTGGACACCTTCAGCATTGCTTTACAATGTAGAAGGAAATAAAAATCATGAACGACCATGGAGTTTTAACCGGTTTTTAATAGTCAGAAAGATTATCAGGCAGTATACCCAGTGATACATGTACAGTAATTTGTCTTTCTTCCACCTGCGCTTGTCTGCAGTGCTGTCTGAGTGCACGTATCATATCATTAAGCAAATGGGCAGCTTTGGTTTTCATGGATCTGTCCTTAAAGGGTGTAATGGACTCCAAATCCTTTGGGCACAGAGGAGAAAGTAGCTCATCCTGGGTGTAAAAGTTTGTGTTCATGAATGCAGGAGCAAACTCTCCAGCTTTGGTGAAAGTAATGGTACGGCAGCTGAAATCTGGGGCAAGAAATTTGATAGAAAGGGAAGCAGTGAATTAAAAAATAACAAGGAAGGTGGATATTGTGATACAGTCCATGTGAGATTATAAGGTCCAGTGTGTCAGTGTGACCTGATTGTGTCAGGTCAAAAGACTTTGAAACTCATTTACCAGTTGGGTGGATGGAAAACAGACATGAATAATCATATCCTTGCATTAATTCAGAAAGTAACTCTGAGAATTCAGAGATAATGTCCTTATTGTATTTAGGTAGATGAGCACACAATACAAGCATACACACTGAATCAAAATGAGTGCTAGCTCAAAGCTACTGTAGCTTTTACACGAAAGTAAACGGCAGCAGAAATTTAGTACCGTTTAGTATTTAAATACCGAAGTCAGCCCTCCACCGCAAAAGAAGACTCATGGCATATTCAAAAAGGAAGAGCCAGGAGGCTAAATGTATAAACACCACAGTGACCTTGCTTCTTATGCAAAGGCTAAAAAAGGAGAAAAATAGGGGCAAATTGTCATGGTCTAGGTGGTGGTACTGGCTGTGACTACAGGCCAGACCGGCTGATGGTGTTGCAGTGGGCAAAATAGGGCAGGCATATAGGCAGAGGGATTTGCCAACAGAAAGAGTCTTTATTTACAAAACTCAAAAAACAGACACAAACCAACAAAGGAACCGAAACCACAAACTCAAACTATAACTAGGGCTCTTTAAACAGACGTAGGGACGAAGGACTGACACAGGAAACCAGGAGCTGGAATAAGGAAACTGGCATAAGGAAACATGGAGCTGGAGCTAACTAAAGATACATAGGGGAACTAGAGACGAGACAGGACTGGAGACAGGACTGGTTAGTGAGGTTAGTAGCTACATGGAATATGGATAAAGGGAATGATGACCTAACCAGGTTAGTATCTAAAGGAGTTAGTGGCTAACCGGGTTAGTACTGACCTAATATGGAAACAGAACACAAGAAGCAAAGCACACATGAGGCTATTCCAAACTAGCGGCTAACCTACTAGCGACCAGAACCACTAGCAGTCAATCCCACTAGAGGCTAGCCTACTGGAGGCTAACCCTACTAGCGGCTAACCCTACAAGCAGCCAAAGCCTACCAGCGACTAACCCTGCTAGCGGCTAGGCCCTCATGTGGCTACACAAAACTAAACAGACGAACTACACAAGAAGGCTGACACTGGGGAGACACAGAACAGTACTTACACAGGAGGAGACACAGCCTAACTAAACACTGAACAAGACAGCTCCATGAATCCATCTACACAAAGAGAACATAAAGCAAACTAATAATAGAGCCCTCTTGAAAACAAAGGTTACAAAACATAAACCAAAACATAAACCAAAATATAAACTTAAAGAAACAAAAAAACAAACAAAAGGACTGCCCACTTGACAAGGATAAGGCTATATATACAAACATATACACCAACAATGCTCGACCCAGTTTCCCAGAACAAACTGCTATTTATAGAAACTTTAATGAGCCACCTCGGGTTCAGGTGAGCCCTCATCACCTGACCGAGGTGCCTTCTGGGAAACTGAGTCGGCCAACAAAACTACAAAAAACAGACAAGAACAGTGACCTCTAGTGGAGGTTCCTAACACAAATAGATCTACTATAATGAACACATTTGTACAGTGGTCTAAAGTACAAGATGAATGACCTTGAATGTTGAATGTTGTCTTTCACCCGAATATTATAGCATTATTTGTGTTACTAGTAAATTAAAATGTAATAATGTTTTAGATTTAATGGCTTTACAGACTAGAAAAATCATCCTAACCTTCCAGGAGCTACAATGAGCAACTGCTACTGACACAGTTAGGGTAAGCAGAAAATCCAGAAAACACCCCACATATGTACAGTAATGAGCCACTTTATAGACACATACACTCATATACCCCAATGGATACATAGACGTACTGTACACACCCATTGACCATTTTTGGTCAATGACCATCATTTGACACGATTATGATACTGTATAGGTGTACATTTATTCTCAGTACAAACTTGATTCTTCATAGTATGAATTATGAAGTGTATGAACACAATCCTCACATAATTGCTGCAGATGTGTCACTGCACATTCATGCTGTGAATTCTGCTGCATCCCATCATTTGGATCCAAATCTGGTGACTGGGAATGCCACTGACCTCACTGTTCAAATAAAATAAATTTGTGGTGAGGGGCATTATTGTGCTGAAAGAAGCCATTATATGATGGGTAAACTGCGGTGACATTACCAACCTGAACTGTTGACATAATGCAGGATGGGTCCAGTTTAGGTGAGCCTGTGATTCCTGGCTTCAGATTCCTGTTCATGGCTCACAGGAATAGAATCAGAATGTTTTCTATTGTTGTATCCCATTTGGTATGTCCTGAGATGCTTACAATAGTAGATGTTAAAATTGTGGTCTTTACCCTGTTGTAGACATTATTAAAAGCATGCCAGTAAGGATATATTTTATGTAACCACTTTTTAAGGCCATGCAAAATTAACATGAAGTGTTATATTCCTGCATTGCACTTACACATTATGCTTAAAATACTAATCTAGGGAACATTTTTAGGTAGCAACATAATAATATAGAATAAACATGGTTTATGTCCTTTTATTTAATGGTCATGTGCATTTTGTGTTGTCTTACCATTAACTATATCATATATCTTAATTTTATACACCTTATTTAATTTAGCTCTTCATTCAAATCAGCTATATAATAATAATAATAATAATAATAATAATAATAATAATAATAATAATAATAATGTCTATATGCATTTTTTCAAAACCTTCACTCATTATGGGGAATGTGGCATAGTTCTCTCAGGAGGCATCTTTTACATGCTTATCTGATGTGAGAAAAGTCAAGATTTTCAGCATTTATGGAAGAACAGGTGACACTTGGCCATGCAACTGCTTAACTGCCGTTTGTTCCATTATTTATGAGCCCCAAAATTGTTGTGTGTGTATGAAAATGGCTGTATTCCTGTAATGGATTATGATATGTTTTTATCAAATTCCTTAAATCCTTAAGTGTTTCATTTTAAATTCAAATTGTGGTGGAATGCAGAGGATAAATGACAAAAAAAACAAACATATTATCCAACCTTCATGGAAATGACTGAACATGAGTCCTAAGTTAGACAGATACAGTTTAAGCCAGGTACCACAAAAGTATTTGCCCTACTTATTTAATAGTGCAATGGTCAACAGAACTATAGAATAGTGTAATGAAAGATTTTGTCCTGAGAGCAAGGCACTACTAGTTTATTGGACGTGGTAAACTAACTAACTGCTGAAGTCACCATGACATTATAATACTTGAATTTATAATAAACAGGGAATGACTTGCTGGTTGGTCTTTTCACTGCAGGTTAGTTTAATTATTACTTATGAGTAGAGTTGATAGCCTTCACCTATGAACACTCCATGACCTCATGACTTTGAATGCTTGCATACTGTATGTGGGGCTATTTTTACCCAGCAATTCCTCATACATGTGAGCCAAACCCCACTGTAAAAGGTAAGCACAGTAACAAATGCCCAACAAAATAAAGCATTAATTCTGAATGGAACCATTTCAGCAGTTGCAATAATTATGCTGCTGTCCTCAAAGTTCACTGAAATGTTGGTTCTTCCATTTGAAATCCTGATGCTACACATGCCTTCACTTATATAATTAGAATTTAATGCATGTTTTTCCATGTCCCTGTTTATGAGAGCTATGCAAGCATTGAACTGAATATTGCAGCAATTAGCCAAACACCACAAGAAGCAACATGCTTGGAAGGAGCTCAAGAAATCCATGTATGATTTGCCATCCTACCAACATTTCTTTCTCCATTACTTAACTGAAGTATTTGCTTCCTTGGGAAGATATTATCCAAATGAATTTAATCATGTTTGTACAGCTGCACTGTTCAGCTGCTAACTGACCCAGAATTTCCCACTTATTTTGATCTTTAGAGCCCTTGAGGCCATGTATGGCTTTTATTAGAACATCAACACATTTTTCTCTACAATGGAAGGGCATCAATGCTATCTGTAACTATAAAGTTTACAGATTTTTATTGCAATTTTAATATGCAGCTAAACAAAACACCTCAACATGAGTATGCTGTTAGACTTAAGGATGAAACCAGCAGTTTCTAACCCAAGCTAAAAAAAAAACTTTAAGTTTATTTCAGCGCTATAATGTCCTATTTGAACATGAGTAGCAAACAAGTAAAATTATTTGATATGATTCGATTTAAATAGAAATACTCCTAAATTCTATTTTAAAAGAGAGTGTAGATAGCATTAAACAAATACTTATTTATTTGAGTATTTGAGTGTCAGCATCAGACCTGATCAGGTATTGATGGGCTTTGCAAATGAACTTGACAATACTGTTCTTACAGGAACTAATCGAGAAAGACTGTCTGTTGTTGCTGTTACATAATTACCTAATTCCATAGGTGTTATTTCATAGTTTTTAAATCCCCAGTATTGTTGTAGAATCTAGAAAATAAACCAAAAAAAAAAAAAAAAATTTGCAAGTGATCCCAAACTTTTGTGTGGTAGTGTATATATTAGTTTAAATTGTGCTGTCTTGGAAAAGGTTTATAAGCTTTTCCCCCCATGTCTCTAACTTCAGAATACAGTAATGTCAACTTTTGCTGTTGTAATAAAATCAACTGTAATGTCCCTCAACTTTGGGATTTTATTACACAGCTAAAGTTGGATATTTGCAGAAAGGATTAGATTGTCCACAGCGAGGGGAAGCCATGATGTGGCTGCCGTCAACATCTGCCTTGAGCCAACTGGAGCATTCTACTAAGGGCCCTATAAAATGAACTGTGGCTCCTCCAAATTTGTATCCCTGCTCAGTAGCACCCTGCATGGCTTCACACAGATTGAGATATTTACAAACTGTCACCTTCGATAAATAGCTGTCAGTGATGACAGTGCTTACAGTCCCTTAGGTCTGGTTTTAAGGCGGAATTTGACACTGTTTCCTTCATCACCATTGACAACTGCTGGTTGGAAACTGAGTTTGGCTTGGCTGTGTGACAAGAAAGAGCAACCCCTCCTTTATCCACCAACAAATGTCCCATTCTATCATCCTTTAATGCCCTCCTCTGTCTCATCACTGAGCAAATACATACACTCCTTATGGTTATTAGTTATCTGACATGCTGCAATCATTGAACTCCATTAGGCATAGCAAATCCCTCTCTCCCTGCATGTAGGATGAAATGGGTTCTGCCAGATTTCCTTCAGCTGAAATTAAAATGTGTCATGTCTGCCATGGCTGGAGAAATAGGATGTGTCGAGATGGTCCCTTTGAATCATTTTTGGCAGCTCTTTATTCCATGTACTTTCTGATCACCGTCACAAACTCTAGTCAGGTGGCAGCAGAAACATAAATTCAGTCCACTTGGGCCCTAAGAACATACAGATATAAATGCTATAAATTAAATAAGAAATGGTTCTTATTTAATCAGCCATAGTACAAACCCACTGTGGGTAGAATTAACGCCTTTCCTTTTTTTGGTAAAATCACAAAAAAGGACACAGATAATGTTCTGATCAGTGTATTTCAGCCTTTTTTTTTAGCCACAGAACTTTACACTTGGCCTCATTAGGCATGGCACCATAGATACCAAAAATGGTATCAAATATGGCAAGGAACTCATAAAGGAGGTTAATGAGAAATTTAACAGAGCCCCATGGAGCTGCAAAGAAAAAAGTAACAAAAAGGTTATGTCTGCCTCTAACAAAGCTGTCCTTTCTGCCTCTCTGGTTGACCTCTCTCAGTTACAACAGGAAATGCAGTGAGCCTGTTAGTTGGAGTCACTGTGCTTTATAAGTTAGGTTATTTCCACTGCAGCTCCACGGTTAATAGCCATCTGATATACCTACAGTGAAGAATCGGCACAGTCATGATATATCATAACCAAGCATTCACCATGAAGCCGTTTAAGATTTCGCAGATAAAAGTGAAACACTAGAGCAGCAAATTTGTTAATGCCATTAAACGATGTTACCAGGAACCAGAGCTGACAAAATATGATCCCACAAGACCGTGTGTGACGTGGCCGTCGAAATAATTTATATTTGAACCGTACAAGTCATCAGGTTCGAGACCTGTGCCAGTGTCACTACTGGTATCTAGTTACTCTGTATTCTAGACAGAGCACAAGTGTTTAAGTAGTTAAAGGAAATGGGCTGCTAAGAAAGATCCCTAGAATGTAATTTTATATTTAAGTCAAACTAAAGGGAAGTTTAATAAAAACTACATATGTGGTTAATAAAAAATTCTATAGATATACAATATCATTCATAACATAGAATGATCTGAGGCTCATATATTTAAATTCTGAAGAAAAAAAAAACCATCCTAAACTGTATAATAAGGCATGATATTTTGAAAGCCCAACTGCAATTCTCTATAGAAAAGTTAGATAACACTTAACAGTTCACCTACAGTATCACTCCTCATACAGCCAAGAGATGGTGTTGATTCTCAGCCAAAAAAGTTCTAACAGTATTCAAGGGTCATAATTCCTATTCAAATCAATGCCAAACTTAAATGGGTCTAAATGTTTTACTCAAAGACATGCAAGTTGGTATTCATTTGACATTCGACCTTGGTTTCCATCTATGAACTTCCCAAACAACCTTGACTTCTGGAAAGTGAGAACAAAATAATAAACAAAAATAAGTAATGAACCTTCACTGCAGTTTAAGAGTTCCATGCTAAATTAATTCCAGCAACTCAATATTTTTTGAAAACCGCAAACTGCTTATGTACGACACAAGTCATCATCTGTAACTGAATATTCAGCTGCTATATGAGCTTATGCATCTATAATCAAAGTTAGACACAGGGGAACAGGCATAGCAAGGTTAGACAACTTATCAACATCGATAAATGGGCCATAATAGCCCCACAGGGCCGGGAGGAAAATAGCTTGTCTTCAAGCGACCATATTCAGAGATCAGGTTTATTACATTCATAGTGGTAATGTGATCTGTCACAGTGTTGCTAATACACTTCTGTGGGCTGTCATCTGGCTGCAATGCTTATCAGGGCTGCTGCACTGATGATTTGCCCTCTTGTCAGGGGCAATTACAACTGAATGTGGCAAGGTTGTGGGCCAGGAAAGTGTTATTACAGCTGGAAAGGCATGACGTGATGACAGTTAAGAACTGGCAGGTACTGAAGAAGGCTCTTCTTAGCAGGGAGCCATTTGTGTCGAAACTTATTATTTAAATAGCTTAAGTACAGTGTGTTTTTTTCCAGTGCCTGACAGAGACAAAAGATTCAAAAGTATCAAAAGTGATGTGTTATGCTTGAATTAAAATTGCACCAACAGACAGGGAAATATGTTGTTTAATAAAAGGCCATCTATTACAAAGCTTATACAGCCGGACTGAATATGCTATCTCTCTGCTGTAGAAGAAATAGTGGAAACATTCACCATGTAGAAGTGCTGCTACTTCAAAGAAGCAGAACATTTTTTTAGATTCAGTTAATTCAATCAGCACTTCAAATTGCTGATCCTAAAGTGAATCTTCATTTGACCTTGAGCAGCTCACACTGTGCACACATAAATGTGTGACATTTGAATGAACTACTCTGCAGTGCTTGACTGAAGTGACACTGTTTTGCCAACTTTTGCCTAGAGCTCTGATGACTCTGGTTGAAAACATCTTTGAAATGTCAAAAATACATGTGATTAATCTGGAGTCAAAGGCACACTTTTCTGAAACTTTTTTAAAGAAATCATTGAAAAAAAAAATCAAACTGGAAATAAGGTGAGGTCAGCCTTCATGAATGTCAGTATGATATGTCAATGCCACACACTTTCTCACTTGCAGGCTTTGTAGTACTTCTCTCTCTTTTCTGCTGAAAACAGGCAGATTATAAATACACCTCCCTATGACCTTGAGATCTTGGTGAAGAGCTTTATGCCAGATATTCTTCATTACCTAGTTTTAAGAGAATTTCTTTGGTCCTGCAGGCCTCATTATTGTAGGAAAAGATGCCCATGGGACAAATAAGAAAAATTGTGTGGGGACCTTCACTCAAAAAGAAAATTCATAGTACATTCCCCCAGTAGGGATCATATATACAATCATTGGCCTCTTAAATAGAAACACCTGTACACTTGGTCATTTATGCAATTATCCAGTCAGACACTTTGCATAAAACCATGCAGTTTTAGGGTTACAGTTAATGCTTACATCAATTATAAGAACATGTGAAATGTGTGGAAAAGGGAAAATGTATCTTGTGAGAGGATAGAAACCTATATTATACAGTATATATTAAACACAATTAAGAAACAAATAAATAAAAACACTCATGGCAAGAAAGGCATCTCAGAATACACATCAAAATCTGAGGCAGGTGCGTTACAGCAGCAAAAGTCCACTCATGTCAGCCAAGAACAGGAATCTGAGGTTGCAGCAGGCACAGACTTGCTGAAACTGGAGAGATAAAAAGGGTAGAATTCACATTACAATAATTTCAGACACAACAACAATAATAATAATAGAATTAATTCTACTACTACTACTACTACTAATAATAATAATCATCATCATCATCTATTTCTTGGCAAAAAACTCATGTTGCTTAATAGTAATACTAATATTGGTGTTAATCAAAATATGTTTATAATACATAATATATTATATTTTATAATTATTATAATGAATGTAATAATTATAGACTGCCTGGCAAAGAAAGTCACCATTTAAGAAGTGTCAATTCATTAGGCTGCATCAAGCAAAGAAAACATCTGAGGAGATTTGAAGTCACTCGAACTGGGTTAAAACCATTCAACACATTATCAAAACCAGAAAGGAACTGTCAAATTAATGGAAGAAATGTGGTATTGTGGTCTATATTATAGTCTGTATTACAGTGGGTCACATCTTCACATCATTACTGTATATTGTAATCATCAATAAAATGTGATCATCACATTAATATACTGTAGCACAACTATAACATAAAAAATTACAACAATTTACTTCTTCCAAGTAAAGGATCATCCTTAGTGTTGTATATCAGAAATGGGGGAATGTAGCTAATGGACATTTAGCGACCTTGCAGGGAGAATAAAAACACAGCTGTGCCTTTATTCTGAGTAAAAATGTTATTTGAGTAAACAAACTTTTCACCATGTCAGTGGAGTGGGGGAGAAAGAAATTTCCCACAAAATACTCTTAGCTGCTTTTTCTTTTTTAAACTGATGAAAGCTGTAATTCCCGTGTGTAAATGCATGAACAAGCTTCCTCATCTGACAGTGGTACAGATGGACAGTTTGGCATGAGCTCCAGGGCAAGTTTCCACGGACAACCAGTATCTCCGTGCTTGCTTGCACATTCACCTTTTAATCATGGACAAAACCTTGACATTTCATAAACAAACACAGAAAGAGAGAGAGAGAGAGATAGAGAGAGCGCGAACTATAAACTCTTGCTTAAGACCTGACATCTTAATCAAAGTGCAACATAACATGTGTCTATAAATCCTTGTTCCTCAACTAATAAAGGATGTCCAGCACAGAAAAATTCCAGCAGGTTCCTGACATCATGTTAGCCAAAAGCAATGGCTTTTATGGAAGTGTGTATGAAATGTGTACACGCACGCACGCACGCACACACACACACACACACACACACACACACACAGAAGAATGCCCTTTACATTCGCCTTGAATTTTAGGTTATATTTGTTATATATATTTGGCTATATTTGTGGCTAATCATATAGCCATAGAACACCTATAAAATTATCATATAAAAGGAGCACCTGCCAAAAAAAAAAAAATGGCACAACACCATCCCTCTCAAATACATTCTGCACGTTAATTGTTTTATGTTTCTGCAAGGATTGATTTATACTGTTGATTGCACTCAGATTCAGGATGTGTATTCAGCTCCCTTAGTTGGTATTATAAACAGCTGGGGAGAAGTTCTGCTTTGCTAACCTTCCCTCAGAAACATCAATTCATAACATATTTACTACGTGTCAAACATGAAACATGAGGTTATTTACCATAATGGACAAAGATTTGTTCTTTATGAAGCTGCGCTATAATTCCAAACAAAAGTCTTTAAATATGTAGGATTGTTAGGATGAGATTGTTAAGATTGTTAAACTGAGAGTGGTGCAGTTGTCATGCATGTAGGGGGTGGGGGAACCCAACCTTTAAAAATAATGATGTAAGAGCAAAAAAGAATAAAGAAAATGAAAAATTCAGTAAATAATGACATTTAATTATTTTAAAAATGCATCATCATGTCAGCTACTTCTAAACAGGATTTATATTTTTATTTAACATTGTATATGAACTAAGTTTATAAGACTCAGTTTTGGCCAAGCAATTTGATTGGACAAGAGGCATTCCATGAGTGCTGATTTAGAGATGGCTAAATATATGTATGACTCTGTTAATGTTTTCGAATTCAAGGAGTCAAGCCCATGCAACTTGCATATTTCAACTCAAATTTTCCAGTTTAGATTTAGTCTGTAGAAACTGTTGAATTTTATTTTTGCTGGAAGTATTTTAATTAGACTGACTAATACAATTTTGAAGCCAAATGTGCTTTTCTGTATGTGCACACAGACACTCCTTTCTCTTTAGGTTATTAGGCTAATTCCAAATGGGGACTGCTGTGTAGTATTGGCTAGTAGAACACTCACCAGTGTGGCTGAAGAAGCTAAGCAGAGTTATCAGAGGTGCTACACAACAGCAGTCATGTTAACTGCAGTATGAGGTATGAATAACTCATCTCATCTCATGACATGACGACAGTATGCCTTTGATAAATGTCGAAATTACTAATAGCTTTAACATTTCTTTGTGTAAAGTTGGTTTCGCATAGGCAATGACTCAGAAGTGATAAAAGTGGTAACATCATCATTAAAATTATTTTTTTGTCCTTTATTAAAATTAAGTTATTTTATTTCTCAAATTTCTCAGTACTCAGAGTACTGTTTTAGAATACCTTTTCTCAATGACAATGCCATGGAATTTTGCCCTCAAAAATGCATGATACATCTGGTTCTCATAATATTTAATTACAATAACTGTTAGTTGTTAGCTTACTGCTAGTTCCACTGGAAGGATATGGCAGAGCCAAATAACTGATAAAATAAACAAACAAATCATAATTTGTTGATTAAAAAAAACCTTGCTAGAGCTGTTGTATAAGAGCCATATCACAATCAAGGTGGGCTGTTGCACAATCAAGGTTGGACTGTTGCACTGTTGGACTGTCAAGCACAGCTTTGAAACTGTCATAGGCTCATATTAGATTCACTCTTTCAAACGTAATCAAGATCTTAGTTCTAAGATCTAAATGAAAGTTTTGGCAAGTTGGTGAGGACATTCACTTTATGCATGACAAGTAATCTTTCCAACAATTTGTTACAGATGGATTATTCCATATCACAATCTCAGTGGGTCAAACATTATTGCTTTGGAAACTTCTAACAGGCTAATTATCATCAATTGTGGGTGTATCTCTGGATGTACAGATGCATCTCAATAAATTAGAATATCATTGAAAAGTTGATTTATTTCAGTAATTCAATAAAAAAAATCTAAACCATATATTATATACTATAGATTCATTACACACAGATTAATATATTGTAATTCTTTATTTATTTTAATGAAAAGAGCTAATAAAAATCCAAAATTCAGGAAAGTTGAATACAATGGAACCTTGGATTATGAGCATAATTGGTTCCAGAAGTGGCCTCGTATTCCAAAACACTTGTAAATAAAAAAATTCCCATAAGAAATAATGGAAACTCAAATTATTCGTTCCACAGCCCCAAAAAATACATAAAAATAATTAATACAAAATATAGTAAAAATAAAACAAATTAACCTACTTTAAAAAAAGTAACAATAAATCCCGACAGATTCCGTTTGTGCGCACAGACGCTGTGTGTGTGTGTGTGTGTGTGTGTGTGTGTGTGTGTGTGTGTTTGTGTGTTTGTGTGTTTGTGTGTTTGTGTGTGTGTGTGGAATTATCCCCTCCCCTCTCCTCATCTTACACAGTAAATACAGGAGCAAATATGTGTTAAACATGTGTGTTATAATAAACAGTACACGCGCTGTACACACAAACTTAGAAACACAAAATAAAAGATGTTTTACGTGCACACACATGGTCACAGTGTTACAGTAAACAGTACACGCGTGCACGGATGTTGATTATACCAGTGAGAGACGAGCACTAAGACTAAGCAGGGGAGATGGTTAACCACAATTCCACAGCACAAGAGAGAGAAAAGCCATTGGCTCAGTTGTGATCATGTGATGCTCACCGTCAAAACAAGAAGCACATGCGTGATACATGATACTCAATAAACCAAGACTTGGATGTTTTTTAAGTAAAAATTAATTAAAAATTGTTGCTTGTCTTGCGGAACTCGCAAACCACATTACTCGCAAGCCGAAGTTCTACTGTATTGTGAAAAAGTTCAATATTGGAGACTCATGGTGTCACACTCTCATCTTATAATTAACTCAAAACACCTGCAAAGATTTCCTGAGCCTTTAAATGGTCTCTCAGTCTGGTTCAGTAGGCTGGTTGTTCACAGACTGCTGTATCCAAGCACATTAATGGAAAGTTGAATGAAAAAAAAAACAAGCTTTGATAGGATTGTGAAGTGAACCCTGTTCAAGAATTTGTGGGATTCACAAAGTGGGCTACAGCTTCAAGAGCCACCACGCACAGATGACAGGTGTAGCCCACGACATAGGGTGAAATTAGGGTTTTCATTAGGTGTAATAATAATCTGTAATGAATCTACATTATGTGAGTTTTACTTTTGGTATTTAAATACTGAAATAAATTATCTTTTTGATAATATTCTAATTTGTGCCTCTTTGTTTGACATAAAAAAAGATTGCGGACCTCTGCAGGCCTGGTTTATCCTTGGGATCATTTTACAAATGCCTGAAGGTACAGTACCACATTCATCTGTACAAACAATACTATGCAAATGTAAACACAATGAGAGCCATCATAAAACTCAAGAAGGAGACACACTTGTACAAGTACATATCAATCATGGAACCCCAACAAAGGACCTTGTGATGTTACTGGATTAATAAAGTAAAAAAGTATTTATATCCACAATAAATCAAATCCTATATCAACATAACCTGAAAGGCTGTTCAGCAAGGAAGAAGTCACTGCTACAAAACGATCAGAAGAACTTAAGGAACCCTCACCATGGTTGAAACACAGCTAAACGAGGAGCAAAAATACAGATGGTTATGGAATTAAGATTATATAGATATATTGAAGCAGCATCTCAAGATGTCAGTCAGGATCTTTGGTCATAAATGGGTCTTCCAAATGGTAAATTACCCCAAGCATGCTTCCAAAGTTGTGGCAAAATGACTTAAAGACAACAAAGTCAAAGTGTGGAAGGGGCCATCACAAAGCCCTGACCTCAATCCAAAGGAAAATTTGTAGGCAGAACTAAAAGAGTGTGTACAGTACAAGCAAGTTCTGCCAGGAGGAATGGACTAATATTACAGTAACTTAAAGTAAAAAGCTTGTGGAAATACTGTAAAATGCTTGACTGCAAAATGACTAGCACTATTATAACTTTAACTCAATATGTTATTCATTAAGCACACCTGGTTGTCTATAACAAAACACCTTTTTTCCAAAGAAAACCACTATTTATACTACATCTTAAAAAATATTGTGGATTTTTTTATTTTTTATTTTTTTGTGACAACATGCATTGTGTGAACCCCAAAACTGCTCAGCATGTAGAATCATCAATCCTGATGTACTGTTTCACATGCTTAATCCTTTATCTCCTAATATCGTGCAGTTGTGCTGTTGAATCAGCCACACGCACGCACGCACGCACGCACGCACGCACGCACGCACGCACACACACACACACACACACACACACACACACACACTTGAATAGAAAATGGTGCAATTGATAGTGATAGTTAAATATCTTGTAATAAATAAATTGCCACCACAATATGTGTCAAAACACCTAAAATCTTGCATAACTGCGTAACTGTAATTTTGTAAACATTATACTGAAGGATAGAATTACTGCACAAAACTTAATTAGTGTTAAGTCCTAACTTTATATAATGCCATATGCCACATGCCAGAATCTAATGTTTCCTCTCTATAGATACAGTATATAAGCATATATACAGTATATAAGAAAGCTTCTAACCTCTAAGTTGGCAGGAAATTATGTATATTAGGGTTGTATAATAAATATGGATATTGTGATCAATTATCTAACAGAAATGTTTTCTAAGATAATGTAATATCTTATTATTAAATTGTCTCTATACTAAAATATAAGTATATACGCACCTGATATGCTGTTGTCTTAACCTTTGCAACAATTTTAACTGTAAAATGTAAAATTAAAAATACTAATTAATTATTTAATAATATAATATTTTTGAATGTATAAAATTTTGTAGACATTAAATAAATTGTGATCTAACACACACACACACACACACACACACACACACACACACACACACACACACACACACACAGATATATATATATTGTCAGAAACATAAGGAAAATGGTAGAAAATATATGTGTATTGTCGATTTGCTTTTGAGAATTGTGATATGATTTATTTTTGTTATCCTCCACCCCTATTTTATTTATCAATGAAACCCATTGATTAGAAGCACCCTAGTCCAACCTAGCAAGAAGAGGTCAGCCAGAAGGGAGTGCTTATCGATGTGTCTGTAAGTGCTAAAGTCATTTTCATTGATCAGCTTTTGAATGGAGCAGGCTGCATGGAGAAAGACAACGCAGAGGTGTAAGATGTTTAAAGACCAGAGCCAGTGAAGCTTAAGAGCTATTAGGTGTTAGAGAGTACAAGTCGATTACTTGGCTGGTCAAGCTTTAAAAAAGACACTGATTGCTGTAATTAGCTTTTAACTAAAAATACTGACAGTGAACAAACATATACAAATGTTCTGTAAGCAACCACCCAACCAACAAACAAATAAGTGCATACAACAAGTGGAACAATATGTTATATTTCATTTCTGAATCATATTTATCAATACAAATAAGTAACTATCAACTTAATAGAGGTACATTTTTTATCTTTATTTTCTAACTTCCATTAATTTTTTTTCATTTAAATCTCTTTAATTCACTGCATTTGCTGTTTTATAATTTTTTTTCTGTTCAATTTAAAAGTCTGTTCTACATTGTGCTATAATAACAATAATAATAATAATAATAATAATAATAATAATAATAATAATAATAATAATAATAGTGAAACCCATTATCCACACAGTGAAACCCATTATCAACAAATGTGGTGAACAGGAGTGGCTGTCGGTTATAATCATTTGGTATTTTCTCAGGTTATCTTTGTGTAATATTAAAATGCAACAATTGTTTTTAGGAAGGACCAATATGACGCATATCTAAATATTATTATTATTATTATTATTATTATTATTATTATTATTATTATTATTATTATTATATTAATAATGTAATACCAACAACAACAATAACAACAATAATAATAATATATTCAGTGTCCTTTAAGTAACATTAACAATAACTGTTAAAAAGAAGTCTGATCAGAGCATATCATTTCAAGGTTTTAATGTGTTACTGCCAACAGCAATTAAACCCTTATCTAATCCTTATCATTTATGTATTTTGTGTAGGACCCCTTCTTGCTCCTTTACTATACAGCTCAGTAATAATACGCTCCTTAATAATAAGCTCACTGTTACATTATGCCAACAGTTATGTTTGATATAAATAAACACAGCAAACTTTGAACACCACAAGGAGGGAAAGTGGATAGCAAAATTTCTCTGAGATTTGTTGCTGTCATAGACTTGTCAAGAAACAGTGATGTTGACAATTGATTCATGCGCAGATGTCCTCAACTCCCTGGCTACCAGTCAGAGCATATAAACCTCAATTCTAGCTCTGTGAGACTGACAGTATGCATCCACTCAAGATAGCAAAGCTGTCACCAGTAACTGTCTGCACAGGGATCATATTTATTTACTGTCAATGATATAGTGAATCTGCCACTTGAAAAGCATGGCTTAAATAGTAAGACATCCTGTCCAGTCTGTTTGAAAGGATCGTACTAATAAACTCAAGTTAGTCTAAGACACTAAAGCAGTGGTGGCCCGTCACAGCTTATCAGCATTCAACTAATTTTAACCGAGAAACAAGAAAAAAAAAGAGTCCTCTGAATATTATTTTTTTACCTGGACAGTTCCTTGTGCAACAAGTTCAGTATCAAGAGCTAATTACATTTATTTAGGTACCAAATATTAACATTGATTTAATTCTTATTTAATTAATCTATAACAATGATAATGGCAAATCCAATAGAGAAACATACACAAATGTACACATAAACAAATTATGGTACAGTATATGTGCCATAAATTACAAAGTTAATACCAATACAAATATAAAAAGTTGTTGTCAAAATGAACATTGTCAGAAGTTAATACTAACAAATGCACATCTTTCACGCCATTCATTAAATGTGCCATTTGTGGTGGTGAGACCATATCAAACACTGTGTGAGTCAGGTGAGTGGAAAAGTATGCACTCCTAATGAGAATGTGGTATTTGTGTAGTGCGAAAACCAGCAACAAAAAATAGCGCTAACACTAAATGAAGAATTATTTACATAAAAACAGTTAGTGGACTAGTAGACTGCACAGTAGGTTTACCTATGCAGTGGCTCTAATTAAACTACAATTATTAAGGTGACTGGAGATTTTGGGCATACACTTCTGTGAAAGAAAGGAATTTGTATTTATGAGGTTTATTATGTAATCATGCTGTAAGTAGTGTAAATGTTTCAACCCTCACCTATCTGCTTCTGTTTCAGCGGTTTATGTTTATTTGGCAAAACTTTTATGTTATAGCACTTTCTGTGCTTTGCTGGGGTTCTCTGCTTTACATGTAATCCTCTGTCTTACAAATGAAAAAAATATATATATAATTTAAAGTAATGATCTCCATTTTAAAGACATAGACAGGGACAGATAAAGGCGCTGAGAGTTAAACTCAGTGTGTGTAAAAATCATTCTAGCTCCCGAAGCAGTACTAATGTCCTTTTATAATTTTCCTGCTAAGGACCCATCACCCAAGGAGGGACTTCTGTTCCTGTAAATAAATGGCTGGTGCCTGTGGTTAATTTAATGATTTCTCCAAATCAGGTTGTTGTAAATGGTCGGAGAAATAATAGTTGTAACCGTACTTGAGCAGGGGAGGAAAGAGGCAGTGTGGTGTTTAATCTTACTGAAGAGGAATTTTTTTCTTTGTCCTCATGGGTATCCATTAGGAAAGGTGACCACAGTGTTTGTCCCAGGCTACTAGATCTCCTTTATTTAGAGAATCAAGTGTATTTAGGAGGTGACTACACATAGCATGCAATATAGTTCTTCAGTGGAGCTTATGTGAAGTAAAGAGACCACCAGCTGGAATGGGTAACAGCTTTGGCACTACAAACAAGGGTTTGTCAGAAAATTAAATGTTGAGCCAGGTATTTGTTATCACTTATACAGTGTTTTTGCTTTACAGACTTTTCCTGTTTTTTAAACAGTCTATGTCATTTTATTTATTATATTTATAAAATAGATGTATTTAATTGATTTTTATTATATTATACTCTAACATTTCACATAATTACACACAGTATCCTCTGTGGTTTACCCTCCTTTTGATGGGTTTCAGGACAATTGTTAATTCAGCAGTCTGTCCCATGTGTATACTGAACTAGACAGAGAGATACCTGGTATTTGTACTGTATGAATAGGAATTTATCAAATACAATAACGCATTTAAGATGTGTGAGTTTCTCTTGATATTTTTTTTAGATGCATGGCATTGTATCTATCTTATAAATAATTTAATCCTTGCTGTTTCTGTTTATTAGCACCTGATGACTATGAGGACAAGAGGTGTAACCTTAAGAGGTGCAGAAATTTTATCCTGTGGTTGTTATTAAATGGGAAAGTTTAACTATCATAGGAATAAAAAATGCTTAGTCGTCATTAGAACAGTAAGATTTCTCTGGACACACACACACACACACACACACACACACACACACACACACACACACACACACACACACACACACACATACATCATCATCATCCTTAAGCTAAAAAACAACTCACCTTATTGCTGTTTATGGAAATTTGTACAGATTCTAACCCAATTTGAATTGCATTTAGTAATGTGCAATGACTAGTCTTTTTGTATGTTTTTCCATTTAATTTACTCTTTTCATGCTGTTAAATTACTTTTTTTTTTAATGAAAATTGTATAGTGTTCTGCATCAGTACATTTGGATGGAAGACACACTGCATATTGGAATACTGTATAGTCATAAATGTTAAATGTTGAAGATGAAAAGCAATCAATCACTAAATTAGTCAGTAGAACTCTTAAGGACTTGTAAGCTACTGTATTCTGCAAAGTAGGTCTATATGGAAATCTCCAGAATGAATAATTAAAAAAATATGGTAATATGAATAAAACCTATTCAAATGTAACAAAATGTCTCTCCTGTCATGCCTTAGCATGAACTTGGGTTGAGAGAATAACTGTTTCTTTGATAATAATGTACATATGTTCAGATAATTTAGATGAAATGGAGCTGGACTCCTCATGGCTGTATTACTCTCTCACTCTCAGTTTGATGCTAGGGTGATCCCATGATATGATTTGTTATGTTTGAAATGAAGGGTTTTTTTTCTCACCAATTGGATCTGATCTACTCATCCAAGCCCCTAAAGATCAAAGGCTATGTTTCAGTGACTGTGCACACATCAAAGGCCTTATGGACAAGATAATCCAGATAACTAGGTAATAATGCTATTTTCTCTGCACAAAACATGTTTTCAATCAAATTATCACTGCCAAATTTCAACTAAAGGGCTTTGGAGCTTCCGTATCTGATACCAGTTAGTGAGGATGAAGTGCACACTGCTCTACTTTCAAGTAATCCAAGACAGGAATGCCCAAATACCTTGTCAAGTCATCCAAGTATATTAGGGAAGGAAGAGAAGGAGACAAGTGGCCTATCCGTAACACAATTAGCTTTGCTGCTTTCTGTTTAGATTTAAATGCAAAAGAGCTTAACAATTGCATATTGCGCACAATAAATACATTTATTGAACAATATATTCTCTTTTAGAAGAAAAAAATTAAGCAGTTCAGATCTGAGGATAGCAGAAGCGAAAACATAAGAGCTTATTTTTGCTAGCTGACAATACATACCATGAATGTCAATTGGCCAGGCAGCAAAGGCATAGAATTAGACATTTTTCTAGTGAGTATAGTCGAATATATGCATGGTGGCCTCTGGAGGACCTTCTATGCTCTCATTCAGCTCTCATATTTGCAGTCACTTCTTTCCCAGCAGTGAGCAAATAATTTCAAAAATTAGGTGACACATGTTCTTACTTCAGCCCAGTGTATTAAAGTGGTAGACAAACACTGAAGGCGCAGAGACTAGATGGCCTTTCATCATCTTATTCAAATCAGCCAGATCTTGGAGTTGAATCAAAGCCCTGTGATTGGAGAGGAATTTGCTCATATATGAAATGCAATATTCCTACATTCCATATTCTTGTATTTACTTATAAAATAATAAACAAGATGAATAATGCCAGTGTCTTTTAAAAAAAATGTAGAGTGTTATATCTGTATGACACAAATATGTCTGTGAGCGGCTCACTCATTTTAAAGTCTAAAATTCATTTTTGCCCAGCACTGCTTGGTAAATGATGCTGAAAATGAGTGCCATATTTTTATGCAGTCTATGATTGGGAGTAAAAGTCAAGTGACCCTGATTTTATGTACTAATTACCCCGATAAAGATGAAGTAATTTGAAATCAACATAACATCACTTGTTTATGAACACTGCTAATTGTTTACTGCCCTTTTCCTACTTAGATTTCTAGAGTATGATATTTCTCAGATAGTTCCCTTTCATGCAACTCCAAACAATGCACCCACTACAGCTCACATCATTATTTTTACTCCTGTATGTCCATCAATTCCTGTCATGGACATCATTAGCACTTTTCTGCATAAGTGAGTCGCTTGCCAACTGTTTTTCTCTTCCTCTGGCTGTCATGGTTCTGGCTGACCTAAAGCATAGCAACTCACAAAAACATTTATTATAGGACTAACAACACATTATTCAGATATATGGTCTAACAGTACAGGTGAATGTATGTACATTTATATATTTTAATGTATTGTGTGGGAGGTTTTCAATGTCTGGACTAGAAGAAAGCAGAACAGATTATTCATTGAATCCTCCAGTATATTCATGAGGAAAGGTATACAGATGTATTGCTACAACTAGACAGTCACAACACTCAGCACTTCACAGATGCACCAAAGGCTTGGTGAGAGTTGCACCACTGTATTCCGCCAATTTTCACATAGATTGGTAAACAAATCATTCTGAAATTATGCCAAGATGGCTAATTTTCCTATCGACTCCAGCGCATCGCTATTTTAATCATTACCTAATTGTCTAGCTGCTCTATCGACGGTGTGGTGGCCCGGCTCCACTGATTTCTGCTGACATAGCCATGTGCCCCATGAATCTGGGTTAACCTTTTGATGTCCATTGGCACCTGGCATGCTGATGATGATTGATCAAGATGACCCTTGCTGTTAGATAATACCTAATCAGCGTTCAGAGTAATTTGTGTAAATGAAACCTCATTATTGATGATGGGAAACTTTGGAAGCTTCCATGCACACTAATGCCCACACTTCCATTTGATCTGCTCAAATAATCTGGTTCTTTAAAACAAAGGAGCTGAAATGAGAAACATATAAATGAAACTGGTTGATAAAAATGTATGACAATATGTTTGGAGCATGTGAGAGTAAAAACACCTTATGATTTAATTTGTTGTAATGTGTTTCTCCTGAAATTAACTGAGCCCCCCCTCAAATATGCTATATAACAACCACCCTACCCAGATCCAACTCCTCTGGTGATTAGCTACATTATTCATCTCATAATAGCACTTAATCACCATAGGGATTTTCACCGGACGCCATCTGCATATTCCTCTTAATATTACTTAGAATTGCTCCATTATGCAACTCCCTTATCTTTTTTTTTTGCCTGGTTAACTGTTATAAACAATATCCAACAGACTAACACAAGATACCTTTTTACACCATTTTGTCAGCATACCCTGACTGTCCTAAGAACAAAAGCATATTTAAATGACAGTAGATGGTGTAAGTGCTTCTCAGCATACATGTTCACCAAAATGAGCAAATGACTATTTAATGTAGCTTTTTGCTAAACATATTTCTGCTTTGATTGAAAGGGAAAGCACTGTAGAAAAACTTAACATTGAAACTTCAGATAAAAATTTGCCTTACCAACACATCATAAAGACCATGCATGCATACTCTTCAGTCTGCCACTGGGGACACAATATGTCATTTATTTTGCAGATTGATGGCAGGGGTTTAGGTCTGCCATAAGTAAGCATTTTAATACTGTTGTGTCTGGTGTAGTATTTAAGAAGGGCCTCTAATCTCATAAAGAAATCCTGTCCATGTTGGTGTGCTAGAGAGCTGGTGTTCCTTTCTTCACTGCTAGATCACAGGATGAGTGTCAGGCCCTGGCCACCAACCCTAAGGCATTTGCACCTTGATGATGATCGATCATGTTGTTTTCTTCATTACTTTAAACTCAATCAGTGCTTTGTGTAATTTGACCAATGATAGCTCATTACTGCCAATTGCACAGTTTAAGCTCTTCTTAATTTTACTTTGCTTCACAGAGCCCTTGGGACATCTGCATAAGGTAGACACCTTCAGGATAAAAGATCTGTATCTTCATTATGCACTCACTTTTAGCCCTTTTTTCTACAGATGAAATCATCAAACAGAAATAGAAGCCTAGATTAATCTAACTTTTTACTGAAATTAATTTAAAGCCCAGTGCAATCGTAATGGGGAGAAAAGTTAAGCGTACTATGATTGGAGGGTGAAATTTGTAAATTAGTTTTGTGCAGTTAATTACAGGACGTGACCACTACTCTGTCATTTGTGTTTTTTTCTCATCTGGTGCATATTCCCATAATTAGATATAATACAAAAGAGAGCAAAATATTTCAATCTCATTTTTATCTAATTACAATAAATGGCCAAAACTATTAATAAAAAAAAAAAAAAGCAGGAATGACATGGTGATCTTTCATTTCCACACCTTTAATGAACAACCCTTTAAATAAACAACTAAATTACACTAATTAAACAATCATGTTTAAAAAACAATTGGAAATAATTGCACATTTTGAAATGTTTTGTCTTATTTTGGCAAGTAAAAATTTAAATGTTGACTATTGCTGTAAATGACATTGAATACATATTTGTGTTTTTCAATCAAAGTTAAAATACAAATAATATTAATAACTTTCATATTAATATAATAGTTCATTGTTTTTCTTTTATTTAAATTGGTTAATATATAATGAAAAACCGATTAAGACTCTCAAATAAAAGGAATCCAGTCACACACCACTACCCACTGCCTGCCTAATACTCGTCAGTATAAAGTAAAGAGACAATAAAAGGTAAATTAGATTATGGCCCTTATTTTTATTCAAGAGACATATGCTATGCTCATCAAGTGCAAGCAGACTGAAAGCCTGCTCTCAGGAGGAGGTGGCCCAGATATGGGGGTGGGAGGTTGTCAGGGAGGCGGGTAAAGAGAGGTCATGCCACAGCTTTACACGCCGTGATCAGCATCAATAGAACATTTGGAAGGAGACGTAGCCCTGGTCCTCTAGGAATTTCTGATATATAGGGGTGATTCATCATGTTAGTATTGTTATTATTGCTCTGATTTCTTTTTGGGCATGCTCAGTCCTGAGCAAAATTACAGCAAAGAATGTTACAAAAGCCAAATCTATTTAGCAAAAATACAGTTCAATTATTGAAGGCAGTGTTTACACAAAACATGTTTTACCCACATTGGTTCAGGGCTTTTACAAAAAATAAATAAATAAATAAAAGACTTGCACTCAGGCCGTTAGCCACAGGTATAGTGATTTGAAAAAATATTATTATGATGGTACACTGTGATTATGAAAAAATATATAATATATAATTATATCACAAGCCTAACCTTACACAGATTTCATAGGCTTACAAATAATTTAACTGGACAATAACTATTACAGAAAGGGCAGAATCATAAGGTCCACGATTGTAACAATGTTTTCATCCATATTTTAAGTATATGTGATCTTGAATTTCTACTGTGTATCCCATGTTGTTTGTTTGTGTAATAAAATATATCTTGACATGACCAAACCCATGGTCTACTGATCATACCATTTCACCCCTCAAACAAACAAACAAACAAACAAACAAACAAACAAACATTGGAAAACAATGGAAATAGCTACAGGTATCTTTATCAAACAAGCTCACTGGCATTAAAGGCATTAAAAACAACTACTATCCAGAGAGGCCTTAATGTACTAAATTACAGAACAAGAATAAGACTCTGTCAGAGCTCTGATACTTGTGGCAGTATTTTTCTCCACACAGACAGCCCTGCCCTTTTCATCTCATTCCCTTTGGATAATTCTTCATGGCATGTGCTGTCTGCTTTCTTGTGGAGCAAATTTCAGTTCATCAAAAGCGAGTGGAATGTATGTCCTCGTGCTGTGGCTAAAACCAAATACAGTGTCATTAGGTGGTGAGACAGAGAGGGCAGGCGCACACACACACACACACACACACACACACACACACACACACACACACACGCACACACACACACACACACACACACACACACACACACACACACACACACACACACACACACACACACACACACACACACACAGAGGTATTTGAAGCTGTCCCTGTTTGAAGCCAGATCCTTGCTATCAGAGAGTTGTTCTGGGCTCCATTTCCTGGCTTTTTTGAGGGCAGGCCAGAGGCTTTTATGTGAGAGCTACACTCATGCTGTCTGTGTCGAAGCCAGCCGAGCATAAGCACTGCCTCTCAGCTGCTTATCTGCTGAGATAAGCAGCCTCAGGCTCCTGCACAACAGATAGAATAACTCATGCTGACCATGATTTGTGCATACTGCCCACTTTGTAAAAATAATATAAAACGTAGAATGCAATTCAGTCACTTTCAATTTTAACGAAAATGTAAAAATATTATATTGTTATTTAGGCTTGTATATAATGAATACAGCCATTGTTTTTATAACTTATAAAGTTGACAAACAAAATTGGCGTACACCATGAAAAATTTGATAGAACTGGAAAAATGTATCTCTGAAACCATGATGATTAAAACTATATTTATACATAGTTTTATGTATTATTTCAACTGCTTTAAACTTTACCCATTCAAAAATGTAGTCTATGCTGAGATGATTGTAATTAGACAAAATATAAAAATGTGTGCAATCTCGGTAAACCTCTATTCGTAATTTAGAAAAAAAATACACTAATAATTGTTTCCTGAGAATTATGACACAGAGCAAGTAACATATCATTACATCATTATTTGATCTTTTTGCACTAACTATTTTAATCGTTGCTGCTACTTATGGAATGTTTACTATTTACTCTTTCTCCTCCCACTACCTCAACTCATCACCTCATTACCAGTATTGTAATGTCATGTTGTCGCTCTTGTTTGCACATTTGGACTTTATGTTGTCTCTTCTGTATAAAAATATACAGTACCCAGCTAGCCAGCTAATTAGGTCTGTAAGTTAGCTAGTTAGTTTTCTGTTAATTTATGTTGTAAATTTATGTTGCATGTAGCACCTTGTCCTGGAGGAACGCTGTTTCGTTTCACTGTGTACTAACTGTATATGGCAAAAAGTGACAATAAAGCCTACTTGACTTTACTTGACTTTACATATCAGACACATCACTTCAGTGTCTTCTTGATCCGTTGTGCCTGCAATAAATTTTTCCAGTTAACCATTGGATGATTTACTACTCACAAGCTCTAAAACCAGCCAATTACAGGTTATGTAAACAGGTTTTTAACAGCACATTTCTGCTCTGATGCTGTTTTTTTCCTGTTTGATATTACCTGGAAATATAAGAACAACTCATCCTTGGAAGGGGATATGCTTAAAGTAGAGGATGGCTGCTAAATCCTGAAGAAACCTAAAATCGTACCTGTGCATCTATTCCATTAAATAATTTGGGTTTAGGTTTGTTTCACACAATTCATACCATATGGGCGGAAACCAGTTCCGCAACAATGGGGAGTGTGTGAGAAAGAGGGAACGGAGTACAATGGAAAAGAGAGAGCTTGATAAGCTGCATTTCTCTTTGACTGTAATCACTTCTCTGGAGGCCCATTGGAGTCCCCAGGCTAAAGAAAATAGTTAAGATTGGAAAATGATCTGGTATGCTCAAATGCTGATACTGTAGGACAGCTAGTATTTTTTTTCTAACTTCTTTCCTCATTCCTCCCCTGCTTTATTATGTCTCTTCTTCTATAACTTCAGGCAACAATATCTCTATAGAGATAGCCAAGGGATAGGAGTAGAGGGTAAAGGAAAAAGAAGAAGCAAAGCCTATACCACTAAAGCCCCTGAGTAGCCGCAGGCTGTTTTCTAACCTCTTACTCCTTCACTCTTTCCACTAAGATTTACAAGTTAATGAATGCCAAATCATGACATGATTTGCATTCCTTAAAAATGTCAGGTGGCACTGGTGTAAGAAACTTGCACTTGTTTAAATCTCTCAAATATTGACGGAAAATTTACATTCACATAGGTTGAGTGATTGAGACTTAGCCCCACTGTAGGGTCATTAAAGGGATAGCTTGAGTTTTTTAAAGTGTGGCTTAAATCAAACCTTAACATATAAATATACTACCATAGGTCCTGGTAGGGGTGGGCGATTTTTTCGATTAATTCGAATTTACGTTTTAAGACGATTCATTTTTTTCTTAAATCGAGGTATCGCAATTTTTTTTATTAAAATATTAGATAAATTGTAATTGCACCAATGGCAGAATAATTAAGAGGCAGGATTGTCCGACTACATGATGGTGCGCCTAATTAACAGCTCACTTGTGAGAGTTTTAAATCGATTTTACAGTTTCACTTTGTTACGGCACCGCAATCTTCTGTAGTTTTGCGACGCCCCTCTGTGACTCACACGTGGGAAATATGAGATACAACATGGCAGCGCGAACCAGATAGATTGTTTCCAACAGAGGCGGGGTTTCTTCAGTCGTATGGAAATTGTTCGGGTTCGCAACTTTACACATTGAACAAGCCAAAGCTGGGTGTAACATTTCTCTGAAGTTTGTGGCAACTAAAGGAAGCTAATTTACTCGAACACGACTAATTTCCTCGCGCACCTCAAACAGAGCCACACTGTCGAATCAGTTTGTGTCGTGTTATATCGCTAAAGACATTATGCCCATATACACAGTTTAAAAAAATGCTGCCAGGCTCCTGTTTGATTTTATTCAGCATATAAGTTGCATGTGGTTTGCAAAATTGTTTAAGCGATTATATATATATATATATATATGTTTGGTTATATCGTTTTGCTTAAGTAAATAAAAAAAACCTATACTGTCTGTTTTATTTAATTTTATTATATTTTTAATTATTTAAGCAAAAAAAAAAAAATTTTTTTTAATCGAAAATCGAATTTGGCCTAAAAAAAAATCGAGATTCAATTTATAGGGCATATCGCCCAGCTCTAGGTCCTGGTCATTAGAAATTTTCCTGCTCTGGAAAATAATAATGAAGTGCGTCACCCAATAAAAGTACAATGTAGGTAATTGAGGCCAAATTACACAACCTTTGTTCTCTGGAAAAAATGCAGTCCAAACTTATACTCTATTAAAACTTAATAACTAAATTATCATCTTTCAAGGATATTGTGTATTTATTACAAATATAACTTTTTCTTTTCCCGAAAATAGCCGTATGCCTAGTTCCAGTCATAGATACGTCTAGTCTCAGTTAAACTTTTAAAATGCATTTTTTTTACATTCCGCCCACTATTCCTGGTGACTAACTTCAGGTTCAGTGTGCAGAGCTTGAAAATTGTTAACAACCAAAATGTATTCTAATTTACTTAAATGCAGATAAATTTTGATTTAAAAACCCTTTTAGTCAAAATTTTGATTTTGACTTGAAAACCCCTATCCCTTTAATTCACTTCCCTCAGCATACAGTATCTGCAGTAAGAATTACTGGTGCTGCTCGAAGATGTCGTACTGAGGCCTTAAAAAATGATTCCCTAAATCATAGCTCTAAAACAATTCTAAACTTTGCTGCCCATAAGATGACAAAAGTTTACAAGTTGTTGACCCATGTCTAATTGTAATAGGATGTCTGTGTCTATAATAACACTCTATTCTGAACTATGCCCCACCGATTTTTTCGGCAGTTAATTAGTCAGTTCAGTCATTTGCCATTGTCATTTACATCATCTGTAAAAATTTACTTTTTAAACTTTTTTAAACCAAGCAATGAGTTTTTTTTTACACTGCTGAGGGGGTGAGAGTCTGCCAGATGCTTTAGGATGTTTGCTTTGTTTTGTGGCATGACCAGGAGATTCCGCAGCTCGCCTCCTCTTTACAGTAAGTGCGATAATACAGGAGCCCGCCATATGACGTGGGCTGGGGTTGCCCACCATCCTCGGCCTCTGTTTCCTACTGTATTTTGTGCATCTGACAGGGAGGGAACTAGATCAGAGGGAGGGCTTATCTCACCTTTAGCCTCTGCATCACCACTATTTCTTGTTTTTTTTTTTCTGGAAGGGAGAGCAGGAACCAGTTGAGCACAACCCTCTCAGTGATTTACAGGTTGGTAGAAGTTCCGGCTGTAACTACTAGGATGAGATTCAGTACAGGCAGTGCAGTTGGGTTTGGGGAAGGAGTTGAGGGTCGTACACCTATCAGTATAGAATTGGGCACTATAGAGGCCATAGGTCGAAGTCATTTGCTCCCTTGAACGGCGAAGCTTGGGCAAATTAATCTCCACCCCCGCTGCCATTCCTCCTGCTCAGTCGTCCTTTTGAAAGTTTGGAGGTAAGTCTCTATGTCATGAGGAGACGTTGGGACTACATGGATGAGGAACCATTCTTGGGTGGGTTGCACCACTGGGTCTGCGTCGGATGGTGGCATTCTCCACCAGTGGGTTAAGGGAACAAAGGTGCTCTTTTATTAAGAAAACAGGTAAAAATAAAAAGCTGAGGGAAGGTGAGATTCAGGGACATGGGGCAGAGAGTACAGAAGTAAAGTTACTCTACTTGTGGGGTCTTTTGTCACCTCTTGGATGAGTTGTTGCTGGTTTTGGTCAACCGACCACTTCTGGAAAGGTTCTCCACTGTTCCATGTTTTTGCTATTTGTAGATAATGGCTCTCACTGTGGTTCACTGCAGTCCCAAAGCTTTAGAAATGGCTTTATAACCTTTACCAGACTGATAGATCTCAATTATTTTCTTTCTCATTTGTTTTTTAAATTTCTTTGGATCTCAGCATGATGTCTAACTTTTGAGGATTTTTTGGTCTACTTCACTTTGTCAGACAGGTCCTATTTAAGTGATTTATTGATTGCGGACTGGTGTGGCAGTAATCAGGCCTGGGTGTGGCTAAAGAAACTGAATTCAGATGTAATAAACCAGAGTTAAGAGGCGATGGCAAACACTTTTTCACACAGGGCTATGTAGTTTTTAATTTTGTTGTCCCTTAATAATAAACCTTCATTTAAAAACTGCATGATGCGTTTACTTGTGTTATCTTTGACTAATATTTAAATTAGTTTTATGATCTGAAACATTAAAGTGTAACAAATATGAAAAAAAAAAAGAAATCAGTAAGGGGGTAAACACTTTTTCACACCACTGTATAAAAGCAACAAAAAAAAAAGCAAAAAATTACTTTTCAAATAAAATTAAGGAATAATTACACAAATAATTTCACTGATTACTTATGCTTTTTTGTTTTATTAGTTTATTTTTTCTCTTCTACTCTGGTCACTGTAGATGTTTATAAGGAGGAAGAAAATATAGTAAAAATGTTGGGCATGAGGACATTAGGCAATGTTTTATAATCCTTATAAAGGATTATATTCAAATAAATATTCAAATAAATATTTTTTTCACAGTAATACAATTTATAAGTAACAACAATTTGTATTGTACATTATTCCAGAATAACAACAACAAAAGCACCATTCTTCTGCATTTTCAGTTTGAAATGGTGGAAATTTTCTTTTTCTTTCAATTTATTAATTCTATTCTGCAATTTTTAAAATAGAAACATAATATTGCATAAGCCTTATTATTAATATTATTATTATTATTATTATTTTACAGTAAAAAATAATAATAACAGTTTAAAACTGAGTATTTTTCATACATGCCTACCAATATGGAAAAAATAAGGTATGTAAGTAAATTAAATTAAATTGCTTTCAAGTTACATTAACAAATGCTTTATGTACACACTATCAAGGCACTGCTTAAAGGAGACAATTTTCCTAGCACAGAATATGAGTTTAAAGATGCTTTTGAAGCTTAATGATGTTTTCTTTGCATGAATACAATTGCAACAAAAATATAGTAAGTGAATCAATGAAAAGATGTTGTTACAGTGCAAGTTATTTTACATTACTTAAAATTACTGAATAGCTTGTATTTAAAAAATATAACAACTATCTGTTAAATATACTAAATAATCTCCCTAACAATATATGCAAATGCTTTTGTGTGGTTAAATTATCTATTAAGCCAGGGATCTAAATCTATGACTGCCCCCTGGTAACATGCTTCATACACATTGTGAACAGTACATGTTCTTTGAATAAACATGCAGAAAAACAGTTAGCTTCTGCATCATGTACACAAGGCACAGACAGATCACTGCAATTAAGGGTGCACATGCTTCACTTATGCCTAAAGTAAGGCAGAAACAGCTGAGAGAATCATGAAGCAAAGTATAGTCTTTCTCATACACATACAGCATAAATTACGTCGGACGGTGTGAGTGTGATACTACCGTCGAGCGGCCAGTCAATAGTGAGGGCAGGGAGAGGCAATGGAGCGCGGTAATGTGTAATCTTACTACTCAATGGGCTGTGCCCAGCAATGGGCCTCTGAATGCAGGAAGTGTCAGGGAGATAAATAGCGGAGTGTCCCTCTCAAAAAACATGATTAATACCCCCAGCTAGTGACGCTGCAGAAGATGAAGTGGGAGCAGCTGGCTCAGCCAGCGCGGGCATACAGGGAGAGGCTTGGGGGGATAACAGAGAGAGAAAGAGGGAGAAAGCTTAGGGAAGGTTATGAGTGCAGCAGAGCAGAGAGGGCAAAGATGAGGACACAGCAGCAACCAGGGGGAGGGAGATCAGGCAAGGGCAAGGCGGGCCAGTGAGAGAGGAGAGATCTCTCCACCCGAACCTCCTCTAGTGCCCTGTGTGACAACAACACACACACACACATAATAGAGGCCTAGTTTAGAAATAATCTTCATTGATCACACCCTTGAGCAAGTGTGCCACAACATGCGATTACACTAAAAAGTCCATGAGTAGGGGTAATATGAAAGCAAAGTGCCAATTTTGACACATGACAAAATTACATTCATCCATTACCTATCATTAAAAGGGTTCTTATGCTTAGTACATTTAACATTAGCATTAGGGTATTTGAGAAAATCAGACATGTGTCACTGTTCTATAAATGACACACATTGTTCAATGATACCCTGCCCTACAGGTAAGACAGGAAAATTGGACAAGTAGAATTCCAGGATCTCTCCTGTTGTAAGTAAACATGTTGAGGGACGGGCTACTTTTTCACAGTTCACTGGGTCCAACCCTCCCCTTATACAATTAACTTTTGCGGTGTAATGGGATGATTGATAAGCTGGAAGTGTGTGCTTTAAGGAGATATTAATCATTCCCTCTGGTAATTTTAATCATGCGTTCCATCATCCCCAGATGCTGAGGATCACCTTCCTGGCAAACAAAGGGCGGCAGCACTGTTCACACAGTCATTTTGTTCTAGTTTAACTTTATTTTGCACCGGTTTGTTCCTCCCATCTGTTCGCACCAGGCTTAGCAGCCCACGTTGCACGTCCACAAGCTGGAGAACCAGTGTGTGGGAGTGTGCTTGTGTGTGTGTGTTTGTGTGTATGTGTGTGTGTAAACTTTTGAAAAACAGCCGTCTTTGAAATGGTAAACCGAGTCTTCTTGGTTCGTTGCTGCACTGACACCAACCCCCACCACACAAGCTCATGTACACATAGACACTAAACACAAACACAATGATGTTACGACATAGTGTGGGCAATATGTCTGAGAAAAGCGCAGTTTGGCATTTGAACTAATAATCTATTATTGGAAGAGTGGAGTTGTACTGTGGGAAGGAGTTGGATGGGAACAATTCTGACTCCAAGTACTACATCCTCTAACTTCATTTTAAAAGCCTGGGAGAGACTTGTATTCTGTTCAACCAATAATTAATTTATGCTCACTACCTTCTTTGTGTGTCAGTATTAAATAAGAACCCATGGCAATGTTGATTTGGCCATATACAGTATTACAACGTATTGTATTATTTACTCCTCTCCTACCATCACTCAGCAGTTTTTTGCACACATACAGTATAGGTGATACTCAGGTGCCCTGCCCTGATGAGCTGTTGACTGATCATGTATATTTTTTCCTGTAAAAGTTTACAATTTTTTTTTTGTGTGGCCAGAGAATAACAATGAATCATTGTTTCCAATTTGGTATGGAGAAAGAAAAAGAGAGAGAGAGGGAGAGAGAGAGAGAGAGAGAGAAAAAGAGAAGAAGCGGAAGAAAGAGAAAATGAGGGAGAGGAGAGCAGCATTCATTGCTTCATAGTGTTTTCACTTTTTTAAATACACTGGGTGTGTCATGCACTTTGAATACTTAGTGAGTGGGACATTTATTGCACTGATTCTGTAACGTATAATGTATTATATAATATATATAACGTGCAAATAGCTGTACAAACTATCAGATTAATGTTAACATGCATTGCCAGGATACAGTTGGATTTTATTTGGAGACTGATTGTACACTTCTGCTCTAGGACTACAGTTCCCCATTACACTGCTCAGTGAAATAAAACAAGAAACAAATTTTAAATATATAGAGTATTTCATGTTGCCAAGTTATATGGGTAGCATTTGAATGCTATTTTACATCAGACTGTTTATATCTGAGCAGAATGCAATCAATTAGCTCATTCGGTGTTAATCCTTAATGGGAGCTGAAAAGATTACTTTACTGAGGAATCTGTTTTCTATATATAGTTTCCATGTACAGTTAGATATTAGTACAATTAGAGGGAAATTTATTTATTTAATAGATTATTATTATTATTATTATTATTATTATTATTATTATTATTATTCAAGTAATGTGGATTGGTCATATGTCCAGGAAATAGCACAAAACAGGTGTAATGCATATAGACACATTATGTCTTGATGGAGTAGTATCCCACCTGCTATAGCCCCCAGATCCTTCATAACGCTGAATAAAATAAGTATTGTACATAAACAAATGACTTATATGAATGAAGGCCAAATACATGTATTAAAGCAGAAATAATATTATGGAAAATTACCACAGATCTGTAGGAAACACTGTTGCTCATCAGGAATATTATACTATACCTAGACTGGACACATCTAACCGAGTGCTTAAATTTAAGGCCACAGATGCTGGATGCAAAGATTTACAGTTGGATGTTGTAGTAAATTAACATGAACATGGGGGGAAAAAAAACATTTGGCAGCTAGAGAAAAACATGGAGTTAATTACACTAATACTGAAGAGGATCTGGAGGACCACGCTGTTGCTGTAAACAGAGACAATTTTAATTGAATTGACATTCCAGAAACAGACAACAGTGATTACAACAAAATCAAATTAATGAGAACCGCATCAGGTGTCAACACCTTATCAGCATTTTTCTCCCTAACTATAACTAATTATTCAACTTACTCAACTACTTCAGTGACTGAAGGAAATAATTTTTACACGAAGGAGTAAAAAAAATAAAATAAAATTATATAAACTTTGGTCTGACAGGTATCAGGCTCACTTAATTAAACAACAGGCAGAAGACAAACTTTTCATCACTACAGTGTTTCAAAGGAAAGTTGCTGAGGGAACAAGACCTGTATAAATATGAACAGATTAGAATGTAGAGTTGATAGGGCTGTCCCTAGAGGGAATGATGGGAGACGTCTCCTAAAAGCACCTAGGCCGCTCTGCCTCTTAAAGGCATTAATTGATCAAAAAGGCAATTTGATTTTACATTATAACTAACCTCATTTCTTATCAGCAGCAAAGCTGTGCATAGTACAAAAATGTAATAGAGGTTTTTTTCACCACTTATTGTCTAATAATGATGATTGATCATACCTGCAGGTGACAGCTGTTTGAACGCTTGCAGTGAAGCATCTATTTGTAACTTTCCTCAAACTATACTTATTTCGGCTTTGACCTCAATGTAAAACTACTTAGATTGTTTCAATGAAATATACTGTAAACAACTATTAACAATGGACAAAATAAAACATGGACAAAAACTACGTTTTATTTTGTTTATAACTCATGATATAAAAGAATAATAGAAACGTTAAATTAATAAAACTAGACTAACTAGATCAGCTCCATTGTCACATCTGCTTTAACAGCCTTCTTTTATTAAGGAGGGTAGAAGGGCCACTACCAGCAGGTTCCCTGTAACATACTCTTGAGCAATGTCAGACAAAAGACAGAATTAACAGGTCACTTTATTTTTCAAACATAAATCTTTGTCATGTTCCATGTCCATAAAGTGACATAAAATTGGGCAATGAAAGGCCAACACGTTTGAAGGTGCTATGATAGTCAGTAATGATGATGTATAGGAGGTCAGCAGGAAGGTAATGAAGAGCAAAAAGTCACTTTTGCATTGCCTTTGTGACTGTGTGAGTGTATGTTTGGGTGTGTGTGTGTACATGGCACAGATTTAACTGTTTTATCACCATTATATTAAAAACTGTTAGTGAACACCTAGTACCTAAACATTTACAAACAGAGACATAAATGGTGATCACTTAAAACCTGAAATGAAATAAGCGCATTTCCATACGTAGTACACAAGGTAATGAGAATTCACAGGATTGGGACTAAACAGCTGTGTGAATTATGTAGTAAAAAAAAAATTAAACAGCATATGTTTTATATTTTATATTTTAGAAAGTAGCTACATTTGATGACAAGCATACTCATGGCATTCTCTTATCAGATTCACAAGGTAGTCACCTGGAACAAGTTTTCAATTCACAGGTGTGCCATGTCAAGAGTTACATATAATTTGTAATATTTCTTTGCCTTCTTAATGTGATCTAAATCATCAGTTGTGTTGTGCAGAGGAAGGGTGAGTCAGACTCAATAGGTCTATTAATGTTGCTACAACTACTATACAAATCCATATTATGAGAAGAAACACTCAGTTAAGTAAAAAGAAAAGACAGTCACTCATTACTCTAAAAAAAATAAAGGTCAGCCTATCAGAAACATCTCAAGAACTTTGAATTTATCCCTAAGCGAATTCACTAAAATGCAAAGAAACTGGCTCTCATGAGGACCATCCCAGGAATGGAAGACAAATAGTTACCTCTGCTGCAGAGGATAAATTCCTTAGAATCTTCAGAAATTGCTGATGTACAGCACCTCAAATTAGATTCCTTTTTTTTTTTCGGATTTTTCCCCGATTTTCTCCCTAATTCAGTCGTGTCCAATTCCTCCCCGTCACTAGGGGGCTCCCACATTAAGGCTACTACTACCACTCAGCCGGGAGGGCCGAAGACTATCACGTGTTTCCTCCATAAATGCTTCTGAAAGTTCAAGGGGCTGACATATTTCAACATCCACTGTATGAGTCAGGCCTTCATAGTCGAATTGCAGCAAAGAAACCATTACTTTGAAAGAACAACAAGAAGAAGAAACACAGGGAATGAACATTTGATCAGTGGAAAACTGCTCTGGTCTGTCGAGTCCAAATTTGTGATTTTTCATTTTAAATGCAATATCTTTTTTGATGTAGGAAGGGTGAACAGACGGTTCCTGAATGTGTGGTTACCACTGTAAAGCGTGGAGGAGGTGTGGGGGTGCTTTTCTGGTGACACTGTTGGTTACCACAGCATTTGCAGCGATATGCCATTCTATCTGGTTTGCACTTAGAGAGACTATAATTTTATTTACAACTGGACAATGATCCCAAACACACCTCTAGTTTTTTAAAGAGCTATTTGGCCAAGAAGGAGAATGATGCAGTGCTGCATCAGATGATCTGGCCTCCATAATCAGTCAATCTAAATCCAATGCTGTCGTTTGGGATGAGTTGGCCCAGAGAGTGAAGGAAAAGCAAACAAGTACTTAATACCTCAGACGACTTCTTCAAAATTGTACGAAAGCCATTCCATCTGAATACCTGGCTGACTTAGAGAATGGCAAGAGTGTGCCAAGCTGTCATCAAAGCAAAAGGTGGCTACTTTGAAGAATAAAAAAAATAAAACATATTCTGGGTTATTTAACACATTTTTGAACACTACATAATTCCATGTTTGTTCTGGCATAATGTCAATATTATCAGTATTAATACAAAATTTAAAATTATGTGTCCAAACTTTTGACTCTACCTCTCCCTCTCATATCGATATTGCTATATGTTATATATTGATATATGATATTATTATTAACATTGTACTGTGGAACCTTGGATTACGAGCATAATTCGTTCCGGAAGTGGGCTCGTATTCCAAAACACTCATAAAACAAATAGAATTTTCCCATAAGAAATAATGAAAACTCAAATTATTCGTTCCACAGCCCAAAACAATAAATACATAAAAATAATTAATACAATATATAAAGTAAAAATAAAACAAATTAACCTGCACTTAAAGTAAAAAAAAAGTAAAAATAAATCCAGACAGATAAGTGTTTCCGTTTGTGCGAGCAGGCGCTGTGTATTTGTATGTGTGTGTGGAATTAGCCCCTTGCCTCGTCTTAAACAGTAAAACACCTCCCCCCCCCACCACCTCGCTTTTTAAGTTTCACAACTAAGACTCAATGCAAACACTGTTTTAACGGAGAAAAAAGAAATCCCTCTAATGACACTCCTGTGAGCGCATACTAACGGAATCAGTGCTGTAAAAATAACAAATGAACCAGCACCTTACCTTTGAAAAAAATCGCGACAGAGCTGAGTTTTCTGTGTAAATAAAGTGTGTGTGTGCAACTTAGCTAACGTTAACTAATACTTTCGCTCGGTTTCCAATAAAAAAATTATTAAAAATCTTTGCTCATCTTGCGGAACACTCATAAAGCACATTACTCGTAATTCGAGGTTCCATGGTATTATTATTATGCTTTTAAGTTTTGGTCTTGCTTTTCTGTGATGGTTGCTGCCCTTCATGTCTTAAACTAACAGCTAATGCCATATGTATTATTTCATAGTTTCAAAAAATGGTCTGGATTTTGTCACGTTTTGTAAAGAAAGAAAAAAAAACACATTACAACCCCAAATGTAAATGTTTTTAATTAGGAATTCATGTAATAGGCCAACACAAAGTGGCACATAATCGTGAAATGTTTTTAAATTTTTACAAATAAAAATCTGAAAAGTATGTCATTGTTAAGAATCAGAGGAGTGCTTAAGTGATTATGACAGAGCCATGGCTTGGTGGGTCGTGACAGTACCCCCTCCCCTATGAACGCCACCTGGCATTCTAACAGGTGCCTCGGAGTGGAGTCTGTGAAAATCAGTAATAAGGGAGCGATCTAGGATGAACCTGGCTGGTACCCAACTTCTCTCCTCAGGGCCATAGCCCTCCCAGTCCACCAGGTACTGGAGACCCCGTCCACGGCGGCGAGACTTAAGGAGTTTACGGACTGTGAAGGCTTCACCTCCATCTATGAGTCGAGGAGGGGGGGGTTGGGTGGGCGGGGATAGTGGACAGGAGACCAATCTGCGAATCTGTGAGACATGAAATGTGGGGTTGATTCGGCGCATGGATAAAGGTAACGCCAACCGGACAGAACATGGGTTGATAACACGAGTGATTGTGAACGGACCGATGAACCATGGTGAAAGTTTCCTAGAGGTGGTCTTGAGAGGAAGGTCACGAGTTGATAACATAACCCTTTGGCCGATATGATATCTGGGAGCTGGTAAGCGGTGGCGGTTAGCCTGACGCTGGAAGGAGCTGACGGTGCGCTGCAATTGGATACGAGCCCGCTGCCACGTTCTTCTGCAGCGGCGGATGAAGGCTTGGGCAGAGGGGACTGCAGCTTCCTCTTCCTGGGGGGGAAATAATGGTGGCTGATACCCAAGGCAGCAGTGGAACGGAGACATCCCTGTGGCAGAGGTGGGGAGTGAGTTGTAGCCATATTCCACCCAGAGTAGAAAGCGGCTCCAGGAGGCTGCATCCCAAGAGGCCATGCACCTTAATGCTTTTTCCAGTTCCTGATTCATGCGTTCTGTTTGTCCATTAGTCTGGGGGTGAAAACCAGATGAGAGGCTGGGGGTGGCACCAATAAGACCGCAAAAGGCCTTCCAGAACTGTGCTGAGAATTGCGGTCCTCTGTCAGAGACAATGTCCAACGGAAGTCCATGGAGACGGAAAACATGGTTGATGAGCAACTCGGCAGTTTCTTTGGCAGATGGAAGTTTGGGTAGCGGAATAAAATGGGCTTATTTGGAGAACCGGTCTACAACGGTTAAGATGCAGGTGTTATTGTTCGATGGTGGTAGTCCAGTGACAAAATCTATGGAAATGTGAGACCATGGACGGTGGGGAATGGGGAGGGGCCTTAGGAGACCCTCAGGGGGGCGGCTAGTTGTCTTGTTCCTTGAACAGACATCGCAATCAGCTACAAACTCCTTAACGTCTTCCTTCATGGTGGACCACCAGAACCGTTGCTGCAGGAGTGAAAGGGTGCGTGTCATCCCAGGGTGACAGGCCAATCTTGAGCTGTAGGCCCAGTCAAGCACTTGGGGTCTCACTGACGCAGGAACGAACAGCATGCTCGGGGGAACGTTACTTGGGCCTGGTTCCTGTTCGAGAGACTGTTGGATCAGATTTTCCACATCTAGCCGTGTAATAGCCACAAGGCATGGGGGGGGGGGGGGGAAGTGGTTTCCATCGTGGGAGTGCGTTTGGAGGTGGAGAATTGCCTGGAAAGGGCGTCAGGTTTGACATTCTTAGATCCTGGCCGATATGATAATGTGAAGTGAAAACGGGCGAAGAAGAGTGACCACCGCGCCTGGCGAGAATTAAGTCTTTTAGCTGTCCTTAAGTACTCGAGATTCTTGTGATCCGTCCATACAAGAAAAGGGTGTTCTGCTCCCTCCAGCCAGTGCCTCCACTCCTCAAGTGCCAGTTTGACTGCCAAAAGTTCCCGGTCCCCAATGTCATAATTTCGTTCAGGCGGTGTGAGTTGGCGGGAGAAGAAGGAGTAAGGATGAAGCTTGTTGTCCTTGGGCGATCTTTGCGAAAGAACGGCCCCTACACCTGTCTCAGAAGCATCCATTTCTACGACAAACTGAAGGGAGGGGTCGGGGAATGTGAGAATGGGTGCCATGGTAAATCGACGCTTGAGGTTCTCGAAGGCGCTGTTTGCCAGGGGGCTCCAACGGAACGGGGTCTTGGTCGAGGTGAGTGCTGTGAGTGGGGTAGCCACCATACTGTAATTCTTAATGAATCAGCGATAGAAGTTGGCAAATCCCAGGAAGCGTTGTAGTTCACGCCTGGATGATGGTTGTGGCCAGTCAGTGACCGCCTTCACCTTGGTGGGGTCCATTTGGATGCCGGACGGTGAGATGATGTAGCCTAGGTAGGAGGTGGAAGAGCAGTGAAATTCACATTTTTCTGCCTTGACATACAACTTGTTCTCCAGCAGGCGTTGCAGGACTTGGCGAACATGGAGCTTGTGTTCCTTTTCAGAGCGTGAGAAGATCAAGATGTCGTCTAGGTATGCGAACACGAATACGTTGAGAAAGTCTCTGAGGACGTCGTTGATGAGCGCCTGGAAGACTGCTGGGGCATTAGTTAGCCCGAACGGAACAACCAAGTACTCATAATGACCAGTGGGGGTATTGAAGGCGGTCTTCCACTCGTCACCCTCCCTTATTCTGACCAGATGATAGGCGTTTCTTAGGTCAAGTTTGGTGAACATACGGGCATCCTGGAGCATTTCAAAGGCAGATGACATTAGTGGAAGTGGGTAGCGATTCTTGACCGTGATCTTGTTTAATCCCCTGTAGTCAATGCAGGGGGGACTTGTCTTTTTTCTCCACAAAAAAGAATCCTGCCCCTGCAGGTGAGGAGGATGGGCGAATTATCCCTGCTGCAAGCGACTCGTTAATATATTGTTCCATAGCCTCTCTCTCCGGGGAGGCCCAACACAATGGGTGCGTGAGCGTTCTGGACAGTGAGAAAAGTGATGGTCTCAATGTGGTTGCCTGAGAACTGTAAGGTAACGGGGGAGGTGCGATGCGTGATAGGGGCGAGCCTACTGCCATCAAGAGCCTGAACTATGAGTGGTTGGGATAAGGGAGTGAGTGGAATTTTGAATAAAGAAGCAGAAAAAGTGGAAATTAGATTTTGGTCGGCCCCGGAATCTACTAAGGCGTGAGTGATGTAAGAACGGTTGTCAAGGGTCAGGGTAACAGGAAAACATGAGCGCTGGTCTGGGGAAAGAGTACAATTGGGGCCCCCCTGTACCCCCAAAACTACTGGGAGGCCCGGCCTTTTAGTGGACAGGAGCGCACAACATGGCCCGACTGGCCACAGTAAAAGCAGGCCCCATCATCCCTCCGACGTTGATGCTTCCTTTGGCGAAATATGTGCCCGGCCAATCTGCATGGGTTCAGGAAGTGACTCGGGAGTGGTGAATGACGGAGCTGGGGTATGAAAGTTACTAAAGGGTCGGCGCGCCTCATGTAGGGAACGTTTACGGGCATCGATACGTGTAGCTAAATCAATAAGACCCTGTAGGTCTGATGGAAGATCTCGGGCCGCGAGTTTATCTTTGATTGGATCCGAGAGTCCATTGTAGAAGCAGTCAAAAAGAGCCTTTTCGTCCCAGTCACAGGAGGGCGCCAGTGTTCGAAAGTCGATGGGATAATCGGAGACGGAGCTAGATCCCTGGCGTAGCAGAAGTAGTTGTCCTGCCGCCTGGTGTCTGGTGAATGAGCGATCGAAAACCCTCCTCATCTCATTGGTGAATGTCCTGTATGTGAAGCAGCAAGGGACCTGGGCATCCCATAGCGCTGTTCCCCACTCCCTGGCTTTTCCTGAGAGGAGTGTGATTATGTAAGCCACCTTGGATCGTTCAGTGGGAAATGACGCCGCCTGCAGTTCAAGAACGAGGGAACACTGTGATAAGAAGGATCGACAGGTAGACGGATCACCATCATAAGTGAGTGGGGCAGGGAGGCGAGGTTCATGACCAGTGGTCTGTACTGGGAGAGGAGGCTGTGGGATCGGTGCCGGGGGCAGTCGTGTCTGCTGTAGCTGGGTAGTAAGTGATGTTAAAGTTTCCGTGATACTTTGGAGTGTGGAGGTAATCTGCGTGATATCTTGTTGATGAGTACCTAGGAGGGCTCCCTGGCTCTCTAGGGCCCCCCTCAGACGAGCTGCCTCTGCTGGATCCATTTTCTTTGGCCAGATTATACTGTTAAGAATCAGAGGTCGTGATGGATCCAAGTGCAGGGGAGGAGCTCCTTGGGATTGTTTATGTTGTGTAATAGTTGATGTGGAGTTGGAAGAGAGCTTGGCAGAGGTGTTTTTATAAACGTACTTGTTGCTGTAAAACTTGCTGCTCTATGTCGGGAAGCTGCGTGTGCCGAGTGAGTCGGCGTGAGAGCTCTGTGTGCAGCGCGAGCCTGGGAGGAATGCGGAAGCGCCGCGAGCCAGCGAGAGAGCCTTGTGTGTAGCGCGCTTCGTGCAGGAATGCGGAAGCACCGTGAGCCGGTGAGAGAGCCTTGTGTGTAACGCGCTTCATGCAGGAATGCGGAAGCACTGTGAGCCGGCGAGAGAGCCTTGTGTACAGCGCGGCTTGTGCAGGAATGCGGAGGCGCGAGGAGTCGGCGAGAGCGTGATCTTCGCAATGAAGCCGGCGAGCGCGCGGAGAAGTCGTGCAGGATGGTGGCTGCTTTGCAGAGCTTAATCGTGGTTGATGGGCGAGCAGGGTTCAAAGCCAGAGAGACAATGGGATATCCGTGATCCAAGTTCGTAGTCGTCAAAACAGATACGTTGGTCGATAATACAAAGTCCGTGAGCATGGAAATCCAAAACGTGAATGGAGAGTGTGGTCGGGAAAAACAAAGCGTGGTCGGTATCAGGAAAGCAAGGTCTAGGAAAACGCTGGAAAATTGGGCTATGGAAGGCACTCAATAATCTGGCGACAAGGTGTCAGCGTGTGGTTTAAATAGGTAAGGGAGATGATTAGTGATGGGGAACAGGTGTGTGGAGAGCAGAAGATGAGGCGGTGAGATGTAAGGGGCGGTAGGGAACATGGAACAGGAGTGCTTAAGTGATTATGACAGAGCCATGGCTTGGCGGGTCGTGACAGTCATGCATTTGCATGTATTACTCTTATACCCCTAACTAAAATCCTGTGAAACCAACTGCCTTCAGAAGTCACCTAATTAGTAAATAGTAAAATTAGTAAATTAATCTCAGTTGTTCTGTGTAGCCCTCAGAGATTTGTTAGAGAATAGTAGTGAACCAACAGCATCATGAAGCCCAAGGAACACAACAGACTATTATTTATGTACTCCACAAATCTGCCCTGTATGGAAGAGTGGCAAGAAAAAAGTCATTGTTGAAAAAAATCCATATGAAGACCCATTTGCAGTTTGTGACAAGCCATGTGGGGTACAGCAAACATGTGGAAGAAGGTTCTCTGGTCAGATGAGACCAAAATGTAATTTTTGGCCTAAATGCAAAATGCTACGTGTGGCGGAAAACTTACACTGCACATCACCCCGAACATACCATCTCCAACACAAAACATGGAGGCGACAGCATCATGTTGTGGAAATGCTTTTCTTCAGCTGGGAGGGTAAAGCTGGTCGGAATTGATGAGAAGATGGATGGAGCCAAATACAGGGTAATCATAGAATAAAACTTGGTCTATGAGACTATGTTCTGCAAAAAACTTCAGACTGGGGTGGATGTTCTCCTTCCAGCAGGACAATGACCTACATCCAGAGCTACAATGGAATGGTTTAGATCAAAGCATAATCATGTGTTAGAATGACCCAGTCCAAATCCAGACTTAAATCCAATTGATATGTGGCAAGACTTGAAAATAGCTGGCAAAAATTCACTTGGTAGATGCGCAAAGCTGGTAAAAATATATCTGAACCCAAAGACTAGCAGCTGTAATTGCAATCAAAGGTGGACACAGGAGAGCTGAAAACAAATGCATGCCACACAAATTGAATAATTATTTGTAAAAAAATTTTTTTGAAATCATTTCTTTCCTTCCACCTTACAATTATGTGCCATTGTGTGTTGGTCAATCACATAAAATCCTAATAAAATACATTCACGTTTGTGGTTGTAACTTGACAAAATGTGGAAAAGTTCAAGTGGTATGAATACTTTTGCTAAGCACTGTACAGTAATAGAAAAGACCATAACCCTTTCCAGATCAGGAGGTAACCGTCACTATGATGGTAGATGGGAGAGACTTACAGAAGGACAGCCATGACTGCAGCACCCCACCAATCAGGCCTACAGTACTGTATATGATACAGTGGCCAGACCGAGGCCATTCCTCACTTAAAGGCACATGGCAGCTGACTGGGAGTTTGAGAAAAAGCCCCTGAAGGACTGAGAATGAGAGTGAAAGAGGCAATGAGAAGTGAAATCCTCTGGTATGATGACACAAAGATTGACATACAGTCAAACTTTGTGCAAATGTTTTAAGCAGGTGTGAAAAAATGCTGTAAACAAATGCAGCCCCAAAGAATGCTTTCAGAAATATAAATAATAATTGTTTATTTTTGTCAGTTTATAAAATACAAAGTGAGCGAACAAAAAAAATAAAAAAAAAATAAAATAAAAAAATCTAAATCAAATCAATATTTGGTGTTACTACACACTAAAAAATGCTGGGTTGTTTTTACTACCCAAACGCTGGGTTGCCTCTGTTGGGTAATTTTTCTGGGTTATTTACAGGGAGTTGGGTACTTTTTGTTTAACACTTGGGTTAGCAAGTGACAGCTAACATCACAGACAAGACTGCCCCTTCCCCGAAGTTCACCGGTGTATTCAGTGGCTGTGTCAAGTTCATGTCTTTTTTTTTGGTCTTCCTCCTCACGCATTTAAGAGAAAATTTAAACGTTAAATATAAGGTCTGTATACACACTTTCACTCACCTATGACTGAATTTGTTCACTGTATGTAACATTTATTACTGTTACCATGTTAACGTTACACTCAAACTCTCAGCCTGGTCTGTGCTATAGCATGCTAGTTTATCTGACAATGGCTGCTAGCTAGCCAAACCAAAGAACCCCACCTGTGTATGAAAGAAACTGCAAAAATGTCTGAGCTTTTTAGCTTTCTTTGTAGAATGCTTGCAGGGTGTATGAAGATGGTGAAGTGATGAATTAAAGCTAAACTGTTAACTGTAGTGCCAGCATGATGCTAGCATTTAGCTAGGTTGCTAGCATTAGCAAAAACATATAAAAAGCTGGTGTTCTAAAACACTAATCTTCTTACAAACATGCATACTAGCCAACCCTCTCGAATTTTTCCATGAACTTTTACTTTCTTTAATTTCTTTCTTTCTAAGGTTGGAACCAACACCGTGCAATATCTCCAGCAGGCTGAAGTGTCCAGGCCGTACCCCTACATCCTGATGTTGGGAGATAATGACCAGCACTGCTCTCAGGCATTAGTGCTTCTGAGTAATAGTATCGTAATGATGTCATTGTTGAATTTGTTTTGTATTATCTTGTGCTTTTGAAAAATAAATATAAATATTTTTTCTATGATTTGTACAATTAATTGGGTGTTGTTTATTGCATATATGTATGGTTTGCAAAACTTAGAGTTATTTTTTTTGTAATAGACCAGTATATCAAAGTAATTTAAGTGTTTAAACTGTTTTACCCATAGACATGTAAAACATAAAAATAATAATAACCTATTTGTGAGTTAGAATTAACCCAGCCTTATAGTTAAATATGACCTAGCATTTTGATTGAACATTTTACCCATCTTGCTGGGTTAAATAAATAACTCATTTTGCTGGGTTAAATTAACCCAGCATGTAGTTGGTCCAATATTTATCCAGTGGCTGGGTTAAAAACAACCCAGTTTGGATTGTTTTTAACCCAGCATTTTTTAGGGTGTACCTTCTGTCTTCAAACCAGCATCAATTCTTATAGGTACACTTGCACAAAGTCAAGGATTTTGTAGGATTATAGTCAGGTGTCTGATCAACCAAACAGCTGCTAATGATCATCAATGTCAAATGTAGGTTGAAGCCCAGTCATGAACTGAAACAGAAACTGGGTGAGGAAAAGCCAAACTCTGCTACTAAGGTGAGGTTGTGAAGTTTCTTGTCATGGCACACTCTAAAAAAATTCTGGGTTGTTTCTGTAAACACATTGTTGGGTTGTTCATGCTGGGTCAAAATTTTGGGTTATTTCGGGGACTTTAAACACATTGTTAGATTGGGTAATGCTAGGTCAAATGAGATGTAGTGAGTCATTTACAAATGAACACCTGGTTGGGTTAATTTGACCCAACAACTGGTTTATTCTTTATTTCTCCAAACGGCAGCCTGCAAAATGTTTGAAATATTACTGTTATTGTGTAACAAAGTGTAGTTTTAAGAGTTGTTTAAGCGAGTATGTGTGTACAGCTCAAAACATCAATCGGTTATTAAAGATAGTGTTTATTTTAAAAATTCCCTAAACGATTTCGGAGATTTGAGCTCCAGGCAATCCTACGGTGCTCCGCGCTCATGTAGCCACCCAACATAGCCTCAACTTGGCAGAAACTTCTGAAAACGACCGCTGGCTGTGGTGTCTATGCAGTGGTTAAAACAGCGGATTTTTTTCATTTTGTGTATTCCTAACAGGTATTCTTTGGTATAATACGGTTATGGTATAATATATCACGGCTGTGAGAAGCATCCTGAAAAGGGGTGAATGTTTTGTATTAAATCCAGATGGAGCGCCGTATCCTGTTATCCCTCACATGTTAAATAGTAAGGTAAATTAGTCAGAAATATAAACTAAACTCATGTTCATGTTTTTGTGTATTGACAAGAGAAAAAATGTTTTGCATTAAATGCATATGTAGCTGTACGTCCTTAAAAAAATGCTCAACGTAAATGTTAGTTATATTGCAACACTAAGTGATGCTGTATAATCCATAGGTGGACCAACACGATGAGGATGATATCTGCAAAATATGGAGATGACTGGAGCATTGTTCCATGTTTTGTTCTTTGTGGATGAGACAAGCGGGACCTGACAGACCTTTTCCATTGTTGGAGGCAATGCTATTGATACAGACTCTTTGGTGAAGGCTGTTTTTTTTTTTTTTTTTGTTATTGATGTTAAGAAGTGTCTTCTCACCTGGGAGTTTCTTCAGCATACTGTAGATCAGATTGGTGGACACGAGTACTCATCTCATCTCGTGTCATTAAATTTTTGAGGACAACAGTTTTTTCAGCCAACATTTAATCAATAATATTTTAAAAAGTTATCATTTTTGTTTTTAATGTCATTTTTGAAGGAAATTAAATGGTAATACTTAAATAACGGATAGTTAAAATATTAAGATGGGAAATGTTTGAGTCATGTGGGCATTATAAGATTTGTATTGAAAACTTCTATATAAAAAGTTTTTAAACATTGTATTAAATAAAAAAAAATGCAATTCAAATCAGACTTACAGGGGTCTCTTGTTTTTGTTTTACAGAGTATTTATGTTACAGTACATTTATTTTATATTTAACAAATGGTCAGCTTGAGATTATATGGTTTTGTCTGACATTTTGGTCAAAATTAAGTTATTCACATTTTCTTATTCTGTGACAATCTATTTACATTATGTGAAGTTGTGTACATTTTGTGTCTTTTTTTTAAAATAAAAAAATCAAATGGAATGTGTCAACCCAGCAAGAGTGTCAATTTAACCCACTGGTTGGGTCAGATGAACAACCCAGAAATCTGGGTTAAATTGTACAACCCAACACTTGGGTCAAAACAACCCAGCGCGCGTTCTGTCCAATTGTGACCCAGCAGCTGGGTTATGGTTGGGTTGTTTTTTAACCCAGCAGTTTTGTGCAGGATTGATCACAGCAACAAGACACAAGGTAGTTATACTGCATTAACAAGGTCTCTACCAAAGATTTCAAAGCAGACCGGGGTTTCAAGATGTACTGTTCAAGCTCATTTGAAGAAGCACAAAGAAACAGGAACGTTGAGGATCGTAGACGCAATGGTCAGCCAAGGAAACTTAGTGCAGCAGATGAAAGGCACATCAATTGCACATCAATATTACCCTTCGAAATTGGAAGATGTCCAGCAGTGCCATCAGCTCAGAACTGGCAGAAACCAGTAGGACCCAGGTACACCCATCTACTGTCCGGAGAAGTCTGGCCAGAAGTGGTCTTCATGGAAGAGTTGCAGCCAAAAACCATACATCCGACGTGGGAACAAAGTTAAGCGACTCAAGTATGCACGAAAACATAGGAACTGGGGTGCAGAAAAATGACAGCAGGTGCTCTGGACTGATGAGTCAAACTGTTTAATATTTGGCTGTAACCAAAATATTAGAAGCCAGTTTGTTCGTCGAAGGACTAGAGAGTGGTACAATAATGAGAGCGGTTCAACTCGTTTGAAGTACTTATCATTAATGTTGCACTCAGAGAGATACATAATAAACCCTTGCTGTATTTTACCATGGCCGCCGTGTACAGACCCCCGGGGCCATATGTCGATTTTCGATTAATTTGGACATCTGCTATCAGACCTATTTGTTAACTCTGACAAAGTGGTGATAGTAGGAAACTTTAACATTCATGCACACTAAAAAATGCTGGGTTGTTTTTACTACCCAAACGCTGGGTTGCCTCTGTTGGGTAATATTTCTGGGTTATTTACAGGGAGTTGGGTACTTTTTGTTTAACCCAGCTTGCTGGGTTGGAGTTGGGTTAGCTAGTGACAGCTAACATCACAGACAAGACCGCCCCTTCCCTGAAGTTCACCGGTGTATTCAGTGGCTGTGTCAGCTTTGTGTCTTTTTTCTTCCTCCTCACGCATTTAAGAGGAAATGTAAACGTTCAATATAAGGTCTGTATACACGCTTTCACTCAGCTATGACTGAATTTGTTCACTGTATGTAACATTTATTACTGTTACCATGTTACACTCAAACTTTCAGCCTGGTCTGTGCTATAGCATGCTAGTTTATCTGACAATAGCTGCTAACTAGCCAAATCAAAGAACCCCACCTGTGTATGAAAGAAACAGCAAAAATTTCTGAGCTTTTTAGCTTTCTTTGTAGAATGCTTGCAGGGTGTATGAAGATGGTGAAGTGATGAATGAAACCTAAACTGTTAACTGTAGTGCCAGCATGACGCTAACATTTAGCTAGGTTGCTAGCGTTAGCAAACACATATAAAATAGCTGAACACTAATCATCTTACAAATATGCATACTAACCCTTTCAATCTTTTTAAGGTTGGAACCAACACTGTGGAATATCTGTCAGTCGAGGTCGTACACCTACATCCTGATGTGGGGAGATAATGACCAGCACTGCTCTCAGGCATTAGTGCTTCTCAGTAATAGTATCGTAATGATGTCGCTGTTGAACCTGTTTTGTATTATCTGATCTTGTGCTTTTGAAAAATACATATTTTTCTGTGTTTTGTACAATTAATTGGGTGTTGTTTATTGCATATATGTATGGTTTGCAAAACTTAGTGTTTTCTTTTGTAATAGTCCAGTATATCAAAGTAAACTTTGTTTAAACTGTTTTACCCATAGACATGTAAAACATAAAAATAATAATAACCTATTTGTGAGGTAAAATTAACTCAGCATTATGGTTAAATATGACCTACATTTGAATATTTTACCCATCTTGCTGGGTTAAATAAATAACCCATTTTGCTGGGTTAAATTAACCCAGCATGTAGTTGGTCCAATATTTATCCAGCAGCAACCCAGTTTGGGTTGTTTTTAACCCAGCATTTTTTAGAGTGTGTAGATGATGCTAACAACACTTTAGCACTTGCTTTTAAGGATTTACTAAATTCCTTTGGGGCTAAAAAAATATATAAATGGAGCAACTCACTGCTTTAATCATACGCTAGATTTTATTATATCCCATGGTATAGATGTCTGTAATATAGAGAGCTTACCTCAAAGTGATGATATCACAGATCATCACCTCTTTGGATATACTTTACCTGTAGAACAGATTATCTGTGTCTCCCCACGTTATCGATTTGTTAGAAATATGAATCCGACTACTAAAGACAGATTCACAAGTAATTTGCCGGATCTGTCCCAATTTCTTATCAGACCCCTAACTGCAGATGATCTAGATGAAGTGACTATCAGCATGGGCACTATTTTTATGAGTACATTAGACGTGGTTGCTCCCATCAGATTAGAAAAAGTCAGAAATTTCAGTCAGGTTTCAGGCCCCATCATAGTACAGAAACTGCACTAGTTAAGATTGCAAACGACTTGTTTTAAGCTTCAGACCAAGGCTGCATCGCAATACTAGTCTTACTTGATCTTAGGGCTGTATTTGACACTATAGATCATAATATTCTCCCATACGTATTCAGGGACAGGCTTTAGATCACACCTCTCTGATCGATACCATTTTGTAGATCTAAAGGGAGAACCATCTGGTGTAATGCCAGTGAAATATGGGGTCCCACAAGGGTCAGTTCTCAATATACAGTCGTGGCCAAAAGTTTTGAGAATTACATAAATATTGGAAATTGGAAATGTTGCGGCTTAAGTTTTTATAATAGCAATTTGCATATACTCCAGAATGTTATGAAGAGTGATCAGATGAATTGCATAGTCCTTCTTTGCCATGAAAAATTAACTTTCATTAAAGGACCTGCTGAGATCATTTCAGTAATCATCTTGTTAACTCAGGTGAGAATGTTGAAGAGCACAAGGCTGGAGATCATTATGTCAGGCTGATTGGGGTAGAACGGCAGACTTGACAAGTTAAAAGGATGGTGATGCTTGAAATCATTGTTCTTTCAGTGTTAACCATGGTGACCTGCAAAGAAACGCGTGCAGCCATCATTACGTTGCATAAAAATGGCTTCACAGGCAAGGATATTCTGGCTACTAAGATTGCACCTAAATCAACAATTTATAGGATCATCAAGAACTTCAAGGAAAGAGGTTCAATTCTTGTTAAGAAGGCTTCAGGGCGTCCAAGAAAGTAAAGCAAGCGCCAGGATCGTCTCCTAAAGAAGATTCAGCTGCGGGATCGGAGTGCCACCAGTGCAGAGCTTGCTCAGGAATGGCAGCAGGCAGGTGTGAGTGCATCTGCACGCACAGTAAGGCAAAGACTTTTGGAAGATGGCCTGGTGTCAAGCAGGGCAGCAAAGAAGCCACTTCTCTCCAAAAAGAACATCAGGGACAGAGTGGATGCTGAGGACTGGGGCCAAGTCATATTCTCGGATGAAGCCTCTTTCCGATTGTTTGCGGCATCTGGAAAAAGGCTTGTCCGGAGAAGAAAAGGTGAGCGCTACCATCAGTCCTGTGTCATGCCAACAGAAAGGCATCCTGAGACCATTCATGTGTGGGGTTGCTTCTCATCCAAGGGAGTGGGCTCACTCACAATTTTGCCAAAAAACACAGCCATGAATAAAGAATGGTACCAAAACACCCTCCAACAGCAACTTCTTCCAACAATCCAACAACAGTTTGGTGAAGAACAATGCATTTTCCAGCACGATGGAGCACCGTGCCATAAGGCAAAAGTGATAACTAAGTGGCTCGGGGACCAAAACGTTGAAATTTTGGGTCCATGGCCTGGAAACTCCCCAGATCTTAATCACATTGTGGTCAAACCTCAAGAGGCGGGTGGACAAACAAAAACCCACTAATTCTGACAAACTCCAAGAAGTGATTATGAAAGAATGGGTTGCTATCAGTCAGGATTTGGCCCAGAAGTAGATTGAGAGCATGCCCAGTCGAATTGCAGAGGTCCTGAAAAAGAAGGGCCAACACTGCAAATACTGACTCTTTGCATAAATGTCATGTAATTGTCGATAAAAGCCTTTGAAACGTATGAAGTGTTTGTAATTACATTTCAGTACATCACAGAAACAACTGAAACAAAGATCTAAAAGCAGTTTAGCAGCAAACTTTGTGAAAACTAATATTTGTGTCATTCTCAAAACTTTTGGCCACGACTGTAGATGCTTCCTAGGCAGTGGTTTTTCCAATGACAGTGGTTCCAATGACAGTGGAACCACTTCCAATGACAGTGGTTTTTCTTTGCCACTGTCGCCGTCACCCTTGGCATGTTTATCAGGGACATTTTAATCATTCACTCATTCAACTCATTATTATCTAGACACATTTTCTCACACATACCCACTTCCATAAATTTTCTTTTAAATCTTTTTTTGTTAAGCTGCTTTGAGACAATGAACATTGTTAAAAGCGCCATATAAATAAAATTGAATTAAAATTTGAGTTGTCTGGGATTACATGAAGAGACAGAAGGATGTGATAACACCTACATTCACAGAGGACATGTGGTTAGTTCCCTTTCAAAAGCTACACTCGATGCTGCATGAAAATGCTATGGGAACTTCTCTTTGTTCAACCGGTTGTGAAGCATGTGTGTATCAAACACGCCAAACTTTGGCTTATAAAACCTTGGCCAGGTGACATCATCTGATGAGATGCACCTGCAGGTTATACATAGGACTGAACCAGAAACATCCTCAGGTCTTTTTGTCTTCAAGGACCGCATTGTGTTTGAGTGTGTGTGCAAGCCGCTTTATCAAAAAATAGGGGTACCCAGCTCACCACACTCTCCTTCTGATGCTCCACAGAATGAGAGTGTGGTGAGCCGGGTACCCCCTCGTAGAAACTGGGGAATGACTCGCTGCGTTTTGCAATCTGTCTCAAAAAGCCCGGACCTGAGGAGCATCATCTCCGCCAAAAAGAAGTCCTGAGGCTTACGTGCCCAGAACCGTGGGGGTGTCTCCCCCTGGGGAGGGGCGCGTAAAAATTCCAATAAGGAATAAAGACTCCTTCCTGGCACGCTCAGGAGGCCATTGTTCAATCTCCGCCACCACTGGTGTTTCGGGGAGCAGCGGTCTCCAACGAAATGTTAGGTGTTCAGTTCCCTTCTGCCATGTTTCAGGATGTCAAACATCTAAAACCCCCCCATCTAGCCATAGTGTCAAAATTTGTGCCCCTTTCAGAGAGACTGGCAGCGGAGAACCTACTGCCAGGTATGTCTCTTTAGGTACAAAGCACTGTAGAGAGAGGCTACAGGATTCATTTTGGATATCATCCTCCGCCCTCAATGGTGTGGTCTCCACTTCAATGAAACCGGAACGAGCGCATTTGCTGACTCGGCAATTACAGACTTTGCTGGAAAAAGGGGCCATAGAACATGTTCCCCTGCCAGACAGAGAGACAGGCTATTAAAGTCAGTATTTCCTGGTTTCCAAGAGTGACGGGCGGTTGCGTCCAATTTTACATTTTTGTGGGCTGAACATCAAATATTGACAGCCAAAATGATTGTTTCTCAAATCCACCCAAAGGATTGGTTTGTGACAATCGACCTGAAGGACGCATATTTTCATATAGAATAGTTGCCACAACACAGGAAGTTCCTGAGGTTCGCTTTCAGGGGCGAAGCCTACCAGTATTGGTTCCTTCCATTTGGCCTAGCCCTGTCACTCCGCACATACTGTATACAGTATGTCACAAAAGTGAGTACACCCCTCACATCGCTGCACATATTTAGTTATATCTTTTCATAGTACAATGAAACCCCATAGGAATTTTTGTAGGGGGTAAACAAATGAATCGGCTGCTAAAAGAATGACAGCTGTGCCCCTTATAGATGTCCTTTTGGGTTTATTTTACTCCACTCCCGAGGTTGTGGTCTGAGGAGGAACTCTCGCGAGAATTCACAGACAAGTAGCGTGAGGTTGGCGGTGACGTAGGAGGTCACCTGCGCCACCTTTAAAGCGCTGCCGCGAAGAAGCGAGAGGGGAGAGAGATGAGGAGAAAACAGCACTGTGTTACCAAGAGAGAGAGTAGAGACCGTGTTACCGTGGATTTACCGTTTTCTGGACTAATCCGCCCATCGAGTTGTGCTACACACTGCATAAATGACTCTTTGACACAATGAAAAGTAGTCAGTGTAAAGTTTGTATAGCAGTGTGAATTTATTGTCCCCTCAAAATAACTAAAAATACAGACAATAATAGCTCAACCCCTGGCAACAAAAGTGAGTACACCCCTAAGTGAAAATTCACAAATTGAGCACAATTAGTCATTTTCCTTCCCCTTTGTCATGTGACTCATTAGTGTTACACTGTCTCAGGTGTCACCAGATAGCAGGTGAGTTAACTGTTAAGAGTCTGAAGGTGTTTTGGGGCCCTGAAGAAGTTCTGACATGTCCTGACATTTGTATATTCAGTTACTTATAAACATATAAATGTCTAAAGGCTAACTACACTGTTTTCAGCACAAACTTGGCTACAGTAATTTGTGAGCATGATATACTGTATGTATAAGTTTCTATTTTGGAGAAAATAACATGTGTGATTCTTGAAAACAACAAAAAATATATATATCACTGAAATAAGTTCACAAAACACATTCATAACATTGTTTACAAGACCTTTGTTACCTGGATCTTGTCTAGAGTTTTATAATCATCTTGATCACTCATTAACAGAAAACAATCTATTCATTTACATTTACTTAGACACGTTTTGTTGAGAAAGGCCATAGGTGAGGAGGCGTGAATGATTATGAATAATGCTGTACTTCACACCAGAGAAGACAAAGACTCGAATAATGAGCTGCATAAACACCCCTTTCACTCAGCTATGTGACAGAGAGAAGTGCTACAAGAAAATAATTTGAGGACAAAAACATATTTCTTTGTTTGTAGTTTATTTAGAATAAATCAAGATTCACTTGCAACAATCTCAGGAACAGTTCAAGATAAATAAAAGGTGTAAAAACAGACATTCAGGGTAAAATGATGAAAACAAAAGCAGTATATGATACAAAAGAACCTTACAAAAACATACATTCAGGGTAAAACTGCAACAGGAACAGAGCAAAATAAACTGAAAAAAGATAAACTGCCCCAAGCTAAAAAATGTAAAAAAAAAAAAAAATGAAACAGACATTCAAAGCAAAATGGTGCAAGCAGGAACAGTGCAAGATAAAATGGGGCAGTTCCTGTTCAGCTGAAGATACAGCGGAACACTGCATGCCTGGCATCTCCAAGGTGTTTTTTGCCGCTTGCCATGCACTGCTTTGCAATGCACCACAACCTGCAACCAGCTGTGGCAGCGTCCAGCTTCCCGTGCAGTCAGGAATCACAGAGTCCGTGGAACCGTGTCATCACTTTATTGGGACATCTTGCTTGTTTGCTTTTGCTTTTTTTGGGGACCGGTGGCTGATCATTTTCACTGTCACAACTATTTGGGGAAGAAAAAAAACATGAGCATGCTGATAACATAATAAAAGAAACTAATGTACATTATCATCATCATTATATATATATCACATGATTCTCGATTGCCTTCAAAACTGAACGTCGCTTGTGTGTCCCAGTGCGAGGTGCTGGTGAGGTGCAAGATTGTGAAGGCAACTGTGATGGACACATTCCTAAAAAAGTAAATAAATAAATAAAATCTAATCAAGAGCATAGATAACAACTGTCAAAGTGTGTATACATTTTTATGCCCCTCTGTATGTGTTGATGGGCAATAGGCTGGACAAATATCTGTTGATAGGCCACAGACCATGTAGTGCATCGGAAACATTTACACCAGAGACTTTAGCATAATGCCATGCACATTTAGCACATTTACACCTGAGCAGATATTGTAAATATCTGCTAAACAAGCTATTTTTAATATTTACACCACAGATAATATTCATAAACATAAGGCATTATTTTAGCCAGCTGTAGCTAACTTGCTTGTGCTAAATAACATTACCGAAAGCTTTAGCCAAATATATATTAGCAAGCATAATCTAAAGCTATCTAAAATGAGGTGAAATACATTAAAACATTTACAAACATCTGTAAACTCCATAAGGCATTAGCTTAGTCACCGGGAAATAAAATGTTTGTGCTAAACTACATAAGGCAGCATGTTAGCATGATTGACATGCTAACCTAAACTATGTAAGTGACATTGAAGTTTTACATAAGCTTGCATAAGGTAGCCAAAGTGAGGAAAATATAATATTAGCTTTATGTTATCAGAATAAGAGTTATATAAGACTTACCCATTGTCAGTAAGCTTGCTTGAATAACCTCTGCTGGATCTATTCACTCTTCAAAATGCTCCCGTTCGTCGTCAGAGTCATAATCTTCTTCTGAGGAAAAGGTAAATTCTTTCTCACTGTCCAGAACATTCTGAAGAGCTTCCTCGGTTGTATAGCGTGTGCCATCTTCCAAACGTGCAGAAAACTCACTGTTCCCTTTCAAAAGCTACACTCAATGCTGCGTGAAAACGCTATGGGAACATCTCTTTGTTGCCCGGTTGTGAAGCTTGTGCATGTCAAACCCGCCGAATACCTTCGGCTTATAACCTGTGCAGGCATGACGTCACCGAACAAGGTGCACCTGCAGGTTATAAATAGGAGTGAACCGGAAACATCCTCAGATCTTTTTGTCTTCAGGACCGCTTTGTGTTTGCGCGTGCATGCAAGCCGTAACAAAAGCAAAATAAAAAATAACAGCATTAACTCACCGATATGGCGGAGTTGCTTAAGAGATGCGTGCCTCCGTGTGATAGGTCTCTTTCAGAGGGCGATCTTCACGAGTTTTGTCTCGAGTGCTTGGGGGAAGAACACGCTCGCCTCGGGCTTCAGGGAGAATGTGAGTACTGTGATCTTCTCCCTATTAAGGTGCTTCGCGCGCGGCTCGCTTTCTTTAAAGAGAAACCTGGGGCTCGCGTGCTGATCTGGCAGACGCGCACGAGACGGAATTCCCCCTTTCTCTCGCGCTCTCTCCGGATCAGGAAGTTTTAGCTTCCACTTCGCAAGCGCGCTCCGGCGCTTCTTGTAAAGGAGCGGAAGAATCTTCCTCTCTCGCTTCCATGGAAGTAGCCTCCTCACAACGCTCCTCCAGTGCTCACAGAGCTTATGAGGATTTATTAGAGGTTATAACGCGTGCGGTCGAGCGATTGCATATCGACTGGCCGCAGCAGCGAGATTCCCCTAAGCGTTCGAGATTAGACGACAGGTTTCTGTCGGGTGGCCGGGGGGAGGAGCCTCAACGTCTCTCTCTCCCCTTCTTTGGTGACCTCCATGATGAATTAACCCTTTCATGGAGCAAGTCGTATTCATCGCGTGTTTTTGTGCCATCGACTTCGACTTATTCGAATATCGTTGATATCGGTGACCAGCCGCACACCCCCTCATAAAGACTGGGGTGGGGCTCGCCGCCCTTCCCAGAAATCTGCCTCAAAAAGACCAGATCTGAGGAGCTTCCTCTCTTCGAAGAAGAAGCCCTGAGGTGGGGCGCCTGGATCTTCATCACAAAGCAGGGCCTCCTCCCTGGCACTCCCTGGAGGCCGGTGTTCAATCCCCACCACCACTGGTGTTTCGGGGAGCGCCGGTCTCCAACGAAGAGTTGGGTGTTTGGGTATCTCCTGCCATACTTCAGGATACCCAACACCTAACACCCCCCCATCCAGCCGAAGTGTCAAAGCTCGTGCCCCTTTCGGAGAAGCTGGCAACGTGGAAACTACTGCCAGGCATATCTCCTTGGGTAGAAAAGACTGTAGGTTTCAGTTTGCACATCGTCCTCCGCGTTTCAACGGCGTGGTCTCCACTTCCGTGAAACCGGACCGAGCACATCTGCTGGCCCAGGAGTTAAAGACTCTGCTGGGCAAAGGGGCCATAGAACATGTTCCCCTTCCAGGCAGAGAGTCGGGTTACTACAGTCGGTACTTTTTGGTGCCCAAGAGAGGGGGGAGGGTTGCGTCCGATCTTGGATCTTCGCGGCTTGAACCGCTATCTCAGGAAATCCAGATTCAAAATGTTGACTGTCAAAATGATTGTTTCTCAAATTCAACTAGAGGATTGGTTTGTGACAATCGATCTCAAGGACGCATATTTCCATATAGAAATATTGCCACAGCACAGGAAGTTCCTGAGGTTCGCCTTTGGGGGCGAGGCTTACCAGTTTCGGGTCCTTCCATTTGGCCTAGCTCTGTCACCCCGCACATATACAAAATGCATGGATGCAGCTCTGGCTCCTTTACGACTCCAGGGCATCCGTATTTTGAATTACATAGACGACTGGCTGATTCTGGCCCGGTCTCAGGAGCTAGCGCTTCGACATCGGGATGTCGTCCTAGCCCATCTTCATTCTTTAGGATTGAGACTCAACGCCACGAAAAGCGTTCTCCTTCCTGTTCAGAGGACAACATATTTGGGTGTCACATGGGATTCGGTCACGATGCGGGCACAGTTGTCTCCTGCTCGTGTCGAATCCATTCTCAACACCCTGAAGGAAATCAAGCTAGGCCAGAAGGTCACTGTTCATCACTTTCAGAAATCTTTAGGCCTCATGGCGGCTGCGTCCACGGTGATACCTTTGGGCCTTCTGCACATGAGAGCGTTTCAGCTGTGGCTAAGAGCCAGGGGGTTTCATTCAAGGGCCAACCCTCAGAGGCTAATAAGGGTTACGCGCCTGGGGCTTCGTACCCTTTCTATGTGGTTCAGACCCCGGTTTCTGACTTTGGGTCCCACTCTAGGTCCGTCTTGTCGTCGCAAGATGCTAACGACAGACGCTTCCCTCATGGGCTGGGGTGCGGTCTTGGATGGCCGTCCAGCACAAGGGAGCTGGAGAGGTCATCTTCTCGCGTGGCACATCAATTGCCTCGAAATGATGGCTCTGTTTCTGGCCCTGAAACACTTCCTCCAGCAGTTGAGAGGCTACCCTGTCCTAGTGCGGGTGGACAGCACTGCGGTAGTCTCGTACATAAATCACCAGGGTGGACTGCGCTCGCGCCGCTTGAACAAGCTAGCGCACCAGGTTCTGCTTTGGGCACAGGACAAGTTCCTGTCACTCAGGGCAACTTACATTCCAGGGCACATGAATGTAGGAGCAGACTTGCTATCCAGACAAGCTGTAGAACAGGGGGAATGGAAGCTCCACCCCGAAATAGTCACTCAAATCTGGGAAAGATTTTACGTAGCAGAGGTGGACCTCTTTGTCTCACAAGAGACAGCACAATGCCCCCTTTACTACTCTCTGACTCCTCCAGCTCCCCTGGGTCTGGACGCAATGGCCCACACGTGGCCCAGGTTACGCCTTTATGCGTTTCCGCCTATAGTTCTGCTCCCGGGAGTCCTGGCGAGGGTCCGTCAACAAGGGTTGCGCCTCTTATTGATAGCGCCCCATTGGCCGACCAGAGTGTGGTTCTCGGATCTAATATCTCTCCTCGACGGCTCACCCTGGGTGATTCCAGTGAGGAGGGATCTTCTGTCTCAGGCGCAGGGGATAATACTTCATCCCCGGCCCGAGCTCTGGAACCTTCACGTTTGGCCCCTGAACGGGACCAACTGAGACAGGCTGGGCTTTCAGCCAGCGTAATTGAAACCAATTTAAGTGCCAGGGCTCCCTCCACTAGGAGAACTTATGCCCTCAAATGGAGTGTGTTTGAAAATTGGTGCATGACAAGACACATAGACCCAGTTCACTGCCAGATTGTTTCAGTGCTGGAGTTTCTGCAAGAAAAGTTGTCCTCGTGCTTATGCCCTAGTACGCTCAGAACGTACGTAGCCGCTATTTCGGCCTGTCACGCTCTGAACGACGGGGTTTCTGTGGGCAAGCACCATTTAGTTGCCCGTTTTATTCGTGGAGCTAAACGGTTGAAGCCGCCCACTAGAGCGACGGTCCCTTCATGGGACTTAACTATCGTACTCGAAGGCCTGGCTGACACCCTGTTCGAACCACTAGAGTCAGCGCCTGTCAAGCTTCTGTCTCTTAAGATGGTTTTTCTGATGGCTATTACTTCTTTGAAGAGGATTGGGGATCTGCAGGCTCTGTCAGTCTCCCCATCCTGCCTAGACTTTGCCCCTGGGCTAGTCAAAGCTATTCTGCATCCTCACCCGAACTATCTTCCCAAGGTTCCATTCTCGACCATGCACCCAGTTGTTCTCGAAGCCTTCTGTCCTCCGCCTTTCACAGCTCCGGAGCAGGAAAGACTTCACTTACTGTGTCCAGTACGTGCTCTTCGGATCTACGTCCACCGCACTAGCCAGTGGCGTAAATCAGAGCAGCTCTTTATTTGCCATGGGGGTCGCAACCGGGGGGCGGCTGCCACTAGACAGACTCTGTCACACTGGGTGAGAGATGCCATTGCCCTAGCCTATGAGGCGCGTGGTCACACTTCGCCTCTGGGAATCAGGGCTCACTCAACCAGGGGGATTGCCTCATCGATTGCCTTGGCAAGAGGCGTACCCCTGCAGCAGGTGTGTGATGCGGCGGGCTGGTCCTCTCCACACACGTTTGTTAGATTTTATAGTCTGGATGTCAATGCTACTCCAGGTTCGCGGATCCTTGAGTCAGCATCCCAGAGCTAGGTCTGAGACCTCCTCGGCTTGTGCGCACACGCTACACAACCTGGGGGTCCAGACACTTGCAGTGCGGCGGCGTTGGTATTCTCGTTCCCATAGCGTTTTCACGCAGCATCGAGTGTAGCTTTTGAAAGGGAACGTCTCGGGTTACTTGGCTGTAACCCTGTTCCCTGATAAAGCGGGAACGAGATGCTGCGTTCCGATGCCGCACTGCTGGCGTGCCTGGACGTCCTTCAGACAAAATTGACCTGAGGATGTTTCCGGTTCACTCCTATTTATAACCTGCAGGTGCACCTTGTTCGGTGACGTCATGCCTGCACAGGTTATAAGCCGAAGGTATTCGGCAGGTTTGACATGCACAAGCTTCACAACTGGGCAACAAAGAGATGTTCCCATAGCATCACGCAGCATCTCGTTCCCGCTTTATCAGGGAACAGGGTTACAGCCATGTAACCCGAGACGAATCTGCGTGAAACTCTGTGTGTTCAAGCCGGTGTCCGGGGGGCGTGGCCTCGCCTGTAGATTACCTGGACTGTTTTCCATGTGAATAGCGTGTGGCCGTGTCCTGCCTCAGTTCATTATCGGATAATGAAGTGCGATCGAAATTCTGTTTGTTGAGAATGTAGCTTGCATAATTTAAAAGTAGACCCTTTAAGCTTTCTATAAATATATTTCTCATTTCTGTGTGTGTAGTATTCATAGAGTTTCAGTTAATTTTAACGACGAGTTAATTTTTTTCAGCGGAGACTGAGACGGCTGAAAGCACACCCTGTTTATTTTCTTTATTTTACAAAAGCACAACGTTTTGTGGATATTGTGAGTGTTCATCAATAAAAGTAGACCCTTTACAGATTCAAGTGATGTAATACACTTATGTGTTGGATCAAAAATGACAGAGCATTTTAAATTCTTTTCATGGTTACCAGAAAAAAATGCAAGTGGACCCGCCGGCGGGTCCGTCGACTCCTAAAGATTAAATTTGGTATAAAAGCTCTTCTTTCAACCTGGCCACTGAAAGTTCAACATGGCACCTCATGGTAAACAACTCTCCTATTCTGCGGTGTAACGTTGTGAGAGCAGCACGATGTCAGGAAGAGGCAAGGGCGGGAAATAACGCGTTCCTTGACCACAGCAGCGGGGAGGTCGGTGGCGAACGCCAGAAGCTCCCTGTTTTTCTTCTCCAAGGTTCGGAAGGCCGGCAGCGCAGGCTTGAAGGCTTCCGTATTTTCAGTAAGGAGAAAAAAAAAGCTCTGTACGCGTCTTCTTTTTGTGAACATTTGAAAAACAAAATGGCGTCCCACGTCGGTCCCCCGCCAACGGTTGGGAGACACTGGGCCCGTTTGAAATACACAGGCTCAGGGGAAACCCCGAGTAGGAAAGAAATAGGATCTAACCTATTACAAAGTCAATGGGTCACAGCTTTAGACGTTCACTCTTTCATTGCTATGACTAATAAAAAAGACTATGAGATTTGCTTCAACAGTGAACAAGCTTTGCACAAATTTACAGCAATTTTTAATACAAGTGGCAATAGCTTCTGGAAAACCTGGGAGATTAATTCTTCAACCCCAGTTGATACCAAACATGTCATTGTAAAATTCTGGACTGGTCGAATAGCTGATGCTGATATTGAACATTACCTTTTACGTTTTTGTCAAATTTTACAACCTGTTTACAAGCCCGTCGATGAATTTGGTCTTTGGTATGGAGTCCGGAAATATAAAATTCAACTTAAAAAAAATCCTGATGGTTCGCTGATGAAAATTCCCAGTTCTATTACAATGGGTCCTTATAATAGGAAAATCTCTTATCCTGGACAAACTCAAAGCTGCTTTATATGCAGTGCACATGACCACCAAGCTAAAGACTGCGGAGAGACAAGATGCTGGAAATGTGGCCATTTCGGGCACAAGGGCAAGGTTTGTACCAATAGAGAAGTGTGTAATCTTTGTCAGACAGAAGGCCACACTTTCTTTCAGTGCCCAAAATCTTACAGTAATAAACTCAAATTAAGACAACAGGCAGGTGAATCCAGCACTGTCCAAATCACCCTGGTACAAACAACAGCAGAAGAGAAAACCAAGCAAGGTAAACAAGTTGCAAATGCAAATAGCTGGGAAGAAACAAGACACGATGATGTGGAAGCCTCCTCTTCTGGAACCAGCTCCACCAGCGGGAGCGGCAGCGACAGCGACTCTGACTCATCGGACAGCGACAGCAACTGCTCCGATGATTCTGATAAACAACAGGATGTACAGGCAGGAGGAGAGACACAGGAGAGAGACACACACAGACCTGAAGAGGCAACCAAAATCAATTCAAGTAAAACACGTGAGACCGCGGTCAAGCACAAGAACAACAATGCTGTACTAAAACATGGAAAAGAGCTGAAGACGGCTACATCAACACCTGAACTGACTCAAGATCTAGGAATAAACAACATATCAGCAAAAACTGACTCGGAGACTAAAAAGAGGATTCTTACATCACCAGATCAGGAAAAAACTGAAAAACCCAAGATGAAAAAGACAAAGGTAAATGATCATTGACCTTTACTTTCATTTAAATGTCTTTGGACTTGATAATTGCTACCTCAAATGTAAGAGGAATTCAATCCAAGGCTAATAGACTTACAAAATTAAAAACTCTTTGTCAAGAACATTTTGATATCTTATGTATGCAAGAAACTAGATTAACAACGTTTTCAGATGTTGGAGAGACAAAAGAGTTGTGGGATAGAGGACCCTCTTTTTTTTCAATTGGCGAAAATAAGGCAGATGGTATAGGAATATTATTTTATAACAACAAGACTAAAACTATTAAAAGTCGAGAGATTATTCCAGGTAGACTGATTTTCGTAGATGTCTTTTATTGTGGTCGGAAAATTAGAATAATTAATCTGTATACAGCGCAAGATACAGTTAGGAAAATTCAATTATTTAGAAAACTTAAAACGCTATTATGCGTCGGTTTTCCGATAATAATCTGTGGTGACTTTAACACTATTACTGATGAAAATGATAGGATTTCAGATAAATTGTGTAAAATTAGAAGAGAAGGTCCCTTCTTAAGAAATATGATGAATAAACACCAATGCTTGGATGCTTTTAGAATTTTATTTCCAATGAAGATTGATTTTACAAGATTTTATGTTAACTTCAAAACCCGGATTGACAGAATTTACATTAACAACAATCTTGGAGCAAAATATTACAAGACTAAATTATTAATTGACTCAGACCATTTAACTGTGATATGTGGACTTTATTTCAAAAATGTTCCAAAAGAGAGTTTTTGGAAATTAAATGTGCAAATGTTAAAAAGCTTTTCTTTGATCCTAGATACAAAAAATGAAATAAATAGAATAAAATCTTTAGATGTACTTACAACAAGTAATTGTGAACTATGGGAGGTTTTAAAAAAACAAGTAAAGACCTTTTTAAAATATAAAAGTCGTGTATATAACAAAGAAAAAAATGATGAATATAATGGTATTATAAATAAATATATTGAGCTTAAAACAAAAGCCTACCGAAATGAAATTGAAGAAAGCATTTTAAATAACCTTAAAAAAGAAATAGAATCTTACCATAATGAAACCTTGCTTAATATTCAGGTGCAAGCAGGAACAAACATAGAAGAACTTTTAAATTCAAACAAAAGTATATCATTATACAATAAAAGAAAAAAATCTAACTTTATTGGAGCAATTAAGGCAGAAGATGGAACGGTGGTAAACCAACCCGATGAAATCAGAAAAACAATCCGCCAATTGTGTTTAAATATGTACAAGGAAATCGAAATTGATGATAACCTTTTAAAAACTTTTCTAAATGATCAAGGCCAAATAACTAAGTTTCCAAAAAATATAGATCAAGAAGTCGAAGAGAGTGAAGTCATCTCAGCAATTCAGCAATTAAACTTTAAAAAATCACCAGGTACAGATGGTTTTCCTCTAGAATTCTATGACGTATTTTCTTCAGACATATCCAAACTTTTAACAAAGGCTTTTAATGAAGGCATTAAAAAAGGCTTCATGTATGACTCCTTTTATGAAGGAATTTTATCTTTACTATATAAAAAAGGAGAGACACAAGACATTAATAATTGGAGACACTTAACTCTAATGAATGTTGATTATAAAATATTTGCGAAAATAATCATGAATCGTATAAGTGAAAGATTAGACTTAATCATTTCCAAAGAGCAAACATGTGCAATCAAAGGTAGACTCATGTGGGACAATTTAAGCACCTTAAGAGAACTTGTGTATGAGAAACACGAAGACGGTTTTTACATGGTGGCTTTGGATCAAAGAAAAGATTTCGATCTTATATCCAGAAAATATTTATGGGAAGTTTTAAGAATGTACAATTTTCCTGAAAATTTTATAAAAATGATTCAATGCTTGTATGCACAATCTAATATCCAAGCCAACGTCAATGGTCATCCAACAGAGCCTTTTACAATAAGGAGAGGTGTTAAACAAGGATGTCCCCTGAGTGCGGCCCTTTATGTACTGGCAATAAGTCCATTAATATATAAAATTCAAAATGACACGAGACTTGAAGGAGTAAGATTAGGGGAAAACAGTTTTGTAATATCTGCTTATGCTGACGACATTACAGTATTTATAAAATCCAAACATGACTTAGAAATAGTACTTGAGCATTTTACATCGTATGAAAGAGTCTCAGGAGCATCATTAAATATGAATAAAACTGAATGTGTATGCATCGGAAAACCTACAAAGAAATTTAAAATCGAAATTCCAGAGACTCAACACTTAAAAGTTTTGGGTGTTTATATTGACAATGAGGGATGTGTCGAAAATAATTGGACTAAAAAAGAAAATGTAATTAAAGAAGAATTAGACAAATGGAAGATGCACAACTTAAGTTACAAAGTGCGAATTAATATCATCAAAACATTCGTATTATCTAAAATAATGTTTTTAACATGTATCTTTCCACCACCAGATAAATGGATTAAAAAACTTAACAAATTATGCTGCAACTTCATCTGGGACACGACCAGAGAAGTCACTAAACGAGAATTATTATTTAAGAACAGAGACCTAGGCGGATTAGGTGCCATCGATTTCGGGATCAAAACCAAAATATCTGCCATAAAAATAATCTCAAGCGGGATCAACAGAAATGCAAAATGGAACCGTAGTACCGTACTATAAACTTATATTTTCAGATTTTACATATAAATACTGCGACTTAAACATCGATTGGATAAATGACTCTACTTTAACTTTTACTTTAATTAATGACCAAGTCCATGGAAAAACAATAGCCTTTAAAAACCTTGAAATTGACCAAAATGTTGAATGCATAAAACAATAAAAACTTACAAAATAAAAACCTCTCAGAGAACATTCGAGACACATCCTGGCTGGTGGCGGTAAGAAGACTCCCAGTAAGAGCAGTAGTCAAATGGAGCTGCTTTGTTAAGACGACCAAGTGCCCCATGCCAGGATGTGAAGAAGTTGAAACACTAGAACATTTTCTTCTCGAATGTTATCGCTATAAGGAAGTGTGGGAAAAAATAAATGACATTGGTGTTAAAATTGATATTAATATGAAATCAGTGTTTTATGGCATATTTAATGGAAAATTGAATAAAAATGAACATGATGTTATGTGGTACATTATATGTTTAACTAAATCAAAACTTTGGAAAACACGCTGTAGGATGACTATTGATCAACAATTTGTGTCCAGTGAAAAAGTTGTTAAAAGTATTCAAATACATTTGAAAAAACAAAGGATTATGAACAGGACTTTGGGAGGTTCTGTTGTGTGGGACACGCTTTCCTTGTAGATGTGGACTCTTTGAAATCTAGCGAGTGTTGATTTTTGTTTGCAGGTTTGACCTACTTGTTTCCTGAATGAGATTATCGCTGTGGCTATTGTAACTTATTGTGACTAATTATTGTAAATATCTATGTCCTTTCTCAATAAAAAAGTTAAAAAAAAAAAAAAAAAGCAAACAACTCTCAGAAGACCTGAAAAAACGAATTGTTGTTTACATAAAGATGGCTTAGGCTATAAAAAGATAGCCAACACTCTGCAACTGTGCTGCAGCACAGTCTCTAAGACCATCCAGTGCTTTAAGAGGACAGGTTCTTCTCAGATCAGGCCTTGCCATGGTCGGCCAAAGAAGCTGAGTGCACGTTCTCAGCATCAGATCCAAAGATTGGCTTTGGAAAACAGACGAATGAGTGCGTCCAGCATTGCTGCAGAGATTGAAGGGATGGGAGGTCAGCCTGTCAGTGCTCAGACCATACGCCGCACACTGCATCAAATTGCTCTGCATGGTTGTCGTCCTAGAAGGAAGCCTCTTCTAAAGATGATACACAAGAAAGCTCACAAACAATTTGCTGCAGACATGCAAACTAAGGACCAGGATTACTGGAACCATGTCCTGTGGTCTGATGGGACCAAGATAAACCTATTTGGTTCAGATGGTGGCAACCAGGTGAAGAGTACAAAGACAAGTTTGTCTTACCTACCATCAAACATGGTGGTGGGAGTGTCATGATCTGGGGCTGCATGAGTGCTGCTGGCATTGGGGAGCTACAGTTCATTGAGGGAAACATGAATTCTAACATGTACTGTGACATACTGAAGCAGAGCTCCCCTCCCTCCGGAAACTGGGCCACAGAGCTGTAACACGGCCACACATGCGACGGGCAGTTGCTAGGCAACCCCGTAGCACTGACAATCAAGGGAGACGAGCTACACCTGGCCGGAAGGATATTTAAGCTCCCAGAAACCAGCGCACGCTGTGCGAACATTAGATAGCACCAGGTACGAGAGCGTGGCTCTGGTATAGGGAGTGAAAAGAGAAAAAGAGAAAAGTGAGAAGGGAAAGTGAAAAGAGAAAAGTGAAAAGGGAAAGTGAAAAGAGAAAAAGAGAAAGTGAGAAGGGAAAGTGAAAAGAGAAAAGTGAAAAGAGAAAAGGGAAAGTGAAAAGAGAAAAGAGAAAAGTGAGAAGGGAAAGTGAAAAGAGAAAAGGAGAAAAGTGAGAAGGGAAAGTGAAAAGAGAAAAGAGAAAAGGGAAAGAGAAAAGAGAAAAGTGAGAAGGGAAAGTGAAAAGAGAAACGAGAAAAGTGAGAAGGGAAAGTGAAAAGAGAAAAGAGAAGAGTGAAAAGGGAAAGTGAAAAAGACAAGAATAACAAACAAAATACCTGTTCGTTGTGACAAAGCACGGTGGCACGCGCCGACATAAGCGCGCCCTCCTTCCCTTTATAGCGCTGCGTTGTGTTCACGCGAGCCGATTATTCCCACCGAAATAAACAATCCACGGCCCATACCCCTCCAAGTCCTGCATCGGGGCTTCCATACACGATTTAATACCGAGGGCCGCCATATTGAGGCACCCCCTCATAACAAGAGCAGTGTTCCAGCATGATAATGACCTCAAACACACCTCCAAAATGACCACTGGCTTGCTAAAGAGGCTGAGGGTAAAGGTGATGGACTGGCCAAGCATGTCTCCAGACCTAAACCCCATAGAACACCTCTGGGGCATCTTGAAAAGGAAGGTGGGGGAGCACAAGGAAAAGATATAACTAAATATTTGCAGAGATGTGAGGGGTGTACTCACTTTTGTGACATACTGTACAAAATGCATGGATGCAGCCCTGGCTCTATGATTCCAGGGCATCCGTATTCTGAAATATATAGAAGACTGGCTGATTCTGGCTCAGTCTTAGCAGCTAGCGCTTCGACATCAAGATGCGTCCTACTCTCTTGCGCGTGTCGAATCCATTCTCAATACCCTAAAGGAAATCAGGCTAGGCCAGAAAGTGATTGTTCATTGTCCAAGTGCAGGGGGGCCAACACTACGGTAGTCTCGTAAATAAATCGCCTGGACGGACTGCGCTCACGCCACTGGAAAAAGCTAGCGCACCAGGTTCTACATTGGGCTCAGGACAAGTTCCTGTCCCTCAGGGCGATTTACATTCTGGGGCATATGAATATGGGAGCAGACTTGCTGTCCAGACAAGCTGTGACACACGGGGATTGGAAACTCCTCCCCGAAGTAGTCAGTCAAATCTGGGAGAGATTCTATGTGGCAGTGGTGGACCACTTTGCCTCACCGGAGAAGTCACAATGTCCCCTTTTTTACTCTCCGAGTCCTCCAGCTCCGCTGGGTCTGGACGCAACGGTCCATGCGTGGCAAAGACTGCGTCTTAATGCATTCCCTCCGGTAGCTCTGCTCCCAGGAGTCCTGGCGAAGGTCCGTCAACAAGGCTTGTATTGATAGCGCCCTGTTGGCCGACCAGAGTGTGGTTCTCAGATCTAATATCGCTCCTCGATGGCTCACCGTGGGTGATTCCAGTGAGGAGGGATCTTTTGTCTCAGGCGCAGGGGACAATATTTAATCCGCGGCCCGAGCTCTGGAACCTTCACGTCTGGCCCCTGAGGGGGATCAATTAAGAGATGCTGGTCTTCCAGCCAGTGTAATTGAAATGATACTTAGTGCTAGGGCTCCATCCACTAGAAGAACTTATGCCCCCAAATGGAGTGTATTTGAAAGTTGGTGCATGGCAAAACATGTAGACCCAGTTCACTGCCAAATTGTTTCAGTGCTGGAGTTTGATCTCTGGCTTATGCCCTAGTACTCTCAAAACGTACGTAGCTGCTATTTCGGCTTGTCATGTTCTGACTGATGGGGTTTCTGTGGGAAAGCACCCTTTACTTGCCCGCTTTATTCGTGGATCTAAACGGATGAGGCTGCCCATTAGAGCGACCTTCTTGGGACTTAGCGATTGTGCTCAATAGTTTGGTTGATACCCCTTTCAAACCACTAGAGTCAGCGCTTGTCAGGCTTCTGACCCTTAAGATGGTTTTTCTTATGGCCCTTACTGGGGGATTTGCAGGCTTTGTCAGTTTCCTCATTCTGCCTAGTCTTTGCCCCTAGGCTAGTCAAAGTTATTCTGCATCCTCACCCGAACTATCTTCCAAAAGTTCCATTCTCGACTGTGCACCCAGTTGTTCTCGAAGCCTTCTATCCTCCGCCATTTACAGCTCCGGAGCAGGAAAGGCTTCACTTACTGTGTCCAGTAAGTGCTCTTCAGATTTACGTCTACTGCACTAGCCAGTGGCATAAATCAGAGCAGCTTTTTATATGCTATGGGGACTGCAACTGTGGGGCGGCTGCCACTAGACAAACGCTGTCACATTGGGTGAGAGATGCTATTGCCCTAGCCTACGAGGCGCATGGTCACAAAATTCCTCTAGGAATTAGGGCCCATTCGACCAGGGGACTTGCCTCATCAATTGCTCTGGCAAGAGGTGTCCCCTTGCAGCAAGTATGATGCGGCAGGTTGGTCCTCTCCGCACACATTTGTCCTCTCCGCTACTCCAGGTTGGTCCTCTCCGCTACTCCAGGCTCACGGGTCCACGAGTCCCAGAGTTATGTTTGAGACCTCCTTGGAGATTGTGCGCACTACACAACCCTGGGGGTCCAGACACTTGCAGAGGCATTGGTATTCCCATATCGTTTTCCCGCAGCATCGAGTGTAGCTTTTGAAAGGGACCATCTTGTGTTAATTTTCTGTAACCCTGTTCCCTGAAAAAGCGGGAACGAGATCCTGCCAGCCGAGTTCCTTCAAAAACTGTGTGCAAGTGTACCTAGAAGAATTGCTGCTGTTTTAAAGGCAAATGGTGGTCACACCAAATATTGATTTGATTTGGATTTCTCTTTTTTTCATTCACTGCATTTTGTTCATTGATGAAAATAAACACTCCCATTTTTTAAAGCATTCTTTGTTTACAGCATTCTTTCACACCTGCCTAAAACCTTTGTACAGTACTGTATATGGAATCAGAAAAACAGAGACTGCACATCATCTTAATAAAACCATTCCAACAGTCAGACACGGTGGTGAGAGCATCATGCTGTGGGAAAATTTATCTGCGAGTGGAACTGGGAGATTAGCCAGTATAGAGGAAAAATTGATGTAGATAAAATAAGGAGCTCTCCTGAATGAAATCCCTCTCCAAAGTACTCCAGATCTCATGCAGGCATGAGGGATTACAGTTCAACAAGATAATGACCCAAAGCATAACAGCAAGAAAACATAGGAGTGGCTTCAGAGCTGCTCTGTAAAAGTCATCAGGTGGCCCATCCAGTGTCCGACCTGAACCCAAGAGATTATGTCTGGAGAGACCTGAAAATATGTGTGCACTTACCCAGTCCGTTCAACCTGGTTATTAACCTGAGCTTGAACGATTCTGCTAATAATAATTGAAGAAACTTCCAAAAGGAAGGTGTGCCAAGCTTGTAGCATCATTGACAAGCAGAATTGAGGCTTTCATTGCTGCCAAACGTACTTTAGCCAAGTAGTCAAATGGGTCTGAATACTTACAGTATGTAAATTTGATATTTCAATCTTTTACAAAACTCGCAAAACACCTGTTTCGAGAAAAAAAACTTAAACATTTCCATTAGAGACACATCTTCAAATTCCATGACATGTCCTGATTTTTATTGTAAAACAATGCTAAAGGCATAAAACATATGCAATAATCTCCTTTGAACAGTTCATATTAACTTGTTTCTGTTACCTCTGCTCTATGAAGTCTTCATAATGGCTCTGAGCTGAGGTTCTGTTAACTGGTGATTTTTGAGGCTGGTAACTCTAAATTAACTTCTCCACTGCATCAGATGTACGTTTTAGCCTCGATGTCCTGGGATGGTGTCCTAAAATAACAACTGAGGTGTAACGAGATCAATTCAGTCAATTCAGAAATAACATCTTTGTGAGCAACAAACTTTTGCTATGGACTGCCAAAAGTGGCCCAAGGAAGCAAAGAGCAGTGAATGTGTGTTGTGTGTGTGTGTGTGTGTGTGTGTGTGTGTGTGTGTGTGTGTGTGTGTGTGTGTGTGTGTGTGTGTGAGTGAGAGAGAGGGAACCAATGTTACAATGTTACAATATGATGTTAGAAGAAGAAATGTTTAATAATAGTGAACATGCAGTATTACAGTCATTACTTCTCTGACAGTGAATAATAATTAGTGCATCTACTTTTCACAGAGATAAAAGCAAAAGTATGTAAAAGACTGTATGTCAATGTTACAGTAATTACATATTTATATCATTTATATTATATACACAGAGTGGGTGATAAATCAACTAGGAAATATTTAATGGCTATTGAACTTATAGTATCACTAGAGTAATGATAAAAACAGTTTCTAAATAGATGATAGTAACTGTGCATATGTAGTTAGACCTGCATTTTCCAGGATGTTGGCTGGGACGACGTGGACCTCATGAATGGCCTCCAAGAAGTCCAGATCTCACTTCATGTGATTTTTTTTCCTGTGGGGAAAAGGAGGAAGTGTACAGGACAAGTCTCACACACTAGAAGACTTGGATGAACAGATTCAAAAGGTTCACAGTAATATCCCTACAGACATGTTTTAAAAGACTGCATTCCATCTCCGGCAGTTTGAGAAAAGTGATTGATGTTGCCGGTGCCTATGTTGAAATGTAATGATTCACTTTCATTTTCTGATGTAAAAAAGTGCATGTACAATTAGTTTCGATAAATTTGCATTAGAAATATGGACTTTATTACTAATGTTAAATGCCTAGTTACTTGTCACCCACTCTGTCTAACAAGATTCTGTATCAGTGTCAGTTTCCACATATACCCCTAAATGTTGAACACACATTATACAGTATGTTAGAAGGGGACTGGGATGCTCCTTGCAGACTAAGTTGGTACAAATGAGCAGATGCTGGGACTTCTGGGTGGTGGGGGTGGTGGAATTATCATAGTGGAGCAATTATGTTTACGGAGGATTGTGCACAGCACAGTACACAGTGTGCACTCAATGGATTGCTGCAGCTCGCTCAGCAACCCACACAACAAGCTCATTAAGGCCTGGTTACACATTCACTCTTATTTGGGTTTGAAAAATTAATGCACTGGCACCTGGAATCACACAGCCATTCATTCTGCCATGGTAGCCCCCTACGCCCAATCTCTGCACTATCTGCTTCAAAAAGGAATGAACATCAAATACCTCGGCTTGATATTTAGGCAAGCCTCTCTCTCTCTCTCTCTCTCTCTGCCTCTTGCTCACTTTAATTTTTGGGATGATACAGCAGGTACTAGCATATTAATCATGCTCACAGCCACTAACGCTAACAATCAGTCAAGATGCTTGGCCAGGTTCTCCATCTCCTGTGACAGCCAAGTTTGTCCTAAAGCCTGCTGATTCGTCCGGGCAACCACTAGTGTATTTGGTGGGGGGGGGGTTAAAAATCTCATAGGTTTTTAAAAGAATATTGTGTGATCCCAGTCTTCTATATTCAAAGACTGAACTGGTCCCAGAAAGGGTAGTGCTGACAGAAGTGTCTATATCTTTTAAACAAACAACCATAGGGTGTTCTACTTAACCACCATAACTATCTACTAGGTACCATAATAACATTTATTTTACAGATATGTATTACAGGAAAAAGTCCCAATTGAGGAATGGTTTATTATATGAAATGTAAATATGACACCATTATCTATGAACAATATATTTCCAGACTGAAACAGCTGGCAAACTACAGAAGGAGAAAAGCACATGCTGAGATATTCCTAGACTGTCATCCAGACTTGTCGAACGATGGCAGAACTGGCATGTCTGCATTCACAAATATGGCCCTTTCCTGACAGCTTCAAGCTGACAACTGTAACAGTGACACAAATCATTTCAAATCAGTTCTGAGCTTTTTTTTTTTCATCTTAAAGAGCTGAGGGCTAGAAACAAATGGGCACATTCGAGAAAGGCAGCATATTGTGCACAGTAGTGGATGGATGCATGTATATGTGCATTCTTGGCACAGCTTTTCCCCTTCTTCCTCGTTCTCTCTCTCCCTTAAATCAGGGTGCTAATTATTGGGCTTTGCATAGCGTAAAATGCACAGCTGTGGTGACTGTCAGAACTCCATGGACTGTTAAGTTTGTGTGCATTTTGACAGAGGGTGGGTTACTTTTTCTCTGTCTCTCTCTCGCTCCCTCTGCCTTGCTTCCACTTTCTCTTTCCCTCTTTCTTGCTCCTTCTCTCCCTCTCCCTCAATCTCTTTCTGTTTGTGTGTGTCAGTGTCTACAGCAGGTTTTTCTGTCAGTCTTCATTTGTCCACCTTACAAAATCACATAAATAATAGGACCTGCCACATGGAATGGGAGAAATTCTAGTCATACATTTCAGTTTTTTAAAAACCCTGTCAGGCTGCACTGAAAATAAAAATAAATAAACAAATAAAGAGCCAACAAGACACCATGATGATATCCTACAAAATAAAGTGCCAAAAGTAATGTCACTTTTCAAAAGCAACTTCTAATCTGTGCACTAGACCTGCTGACAACAGATGCATGCAGAAATATATGATCAGTTTATGGGACTTAAAGCAGATTGTTTTCTCCTGAGGATAAACTTCACAGCCCAGCTTGGCATCAATTTTGATTACTTTATTTCTGAGGAGTTCCAGATGTGCTGATTCGTGACATGAGTCTCTCACAGGGGGATACAAGAGACAGGGGGCAGTGCAGGTCCAAATGTTTGCATTTGGAGCCAATTATGTTCCCAACAGAGCATATTAGTTTTAAGCATACATATAAATGTATTAAAGACTTGGCACCTTTAGACTATACCCAAAGTGCCACAATAATTCATGTTTTCTCTGCAACATGATTCAAAGTGTTAGCTTATATCTGCTGGCCAGGTGCAGCTAATGATCTGTACATTCCTGTATTTATTTATATCAAAAGCCTAATTTAAAGTGAATTAATAAAGTAATAGTATTTAATTAATTACAACTAATTAAGTTGGTAATTAAGCAATCTTCTACTCACATCACAGAAGAAATGCAAATTACCTTTATGACCAATTATATTGGAACACGACACCTATTAATAAAATAGAGACAACCTTGTCTCTTATGTCTTGTCTCAACCTATATTATTATATATTATTATTATTATATATTTAAAGAAAATATTATTTATTGTTACAAATACACAAAAACATTGTCTACATCTAACTGAAACACTAAACCTAAGATCTTATCATATATTCATTTAGCATATTCTTCACAATATGATGAAAAAGCCTGGATTTTCCCTTTTTTTCTTTTACAGATAGCCTGCACAGATTAAAAGAGAGATCTTCATTTTAATGCCTTGAACTCAGTGGGCTGTTCAATTATAAATATTGACTACTTGACCGTAGTGTCAGCACTAGGGTGAATCATATCTTCGATCAGGTGAATTAATTTGGCATCCACCGAGTTTAAGGTCATTTCTCTCTGTGTAGTTTAATGTGATTCTTCTACTATAAGCCTTTCTAGGTATGATAAAACCATACTTATTTATAAAGACGATTATCAGTTTTTGAATAAAGTTATCCTTTGTTTATAAACATATATAGCAAGATATTTATACAGAAACCAACTCGACCTGAATTTATGAGTACATCGCATTTTTAACTTTATTCCAGAAGAATATGGTATAGCAAAACTGAATCATTGAGACCATCAATTAATAATGTAGTTCATGTTTATCTAGAAATATATAATACACAAACAAGTAAACACTTGCTTGTGGATGTCCAGTTGCTTGTGGATATTTACTGCAATAATTATCTAGTCATATAAACAACTAAAATGCCTCTAAATGACACAACGCCCTCATCCTTTGAAGGTCTCATCATTCTACCCTCTGGCTAAATTTTACAAAGGGCAAAATAGAGCTGCTTGGTCCTTCACAAGGCAAGGTCACATGAGAGACCAAGGGTCACCAAGATGAAACTATGTTTGATAACCATCGGACCATATTGCATGTGGCATTAAAAAGATCTCACAGATCCTCCTAACTAAAGGTCATTACAGTTACTTGGATGAAGCCTTTCAACCTTTGACCTCAATGGGGATGCTTTCTTCAAGTAATGACTGTGTACTGGATGTTTGTAAGTCACAATTATATTTACTGGGACCCAAAGATACAGAAAAAAGAAAACATTAAGCTTAACTCAATTGAAAACATTAAGCCCTGATTGGGCTAGAAACACCTCCTTATACTGGACAGTATGTGTCTGGATATCCTACAATAAAATCAGGCTCATTCCAGCCGACAGTGTCGCCCTCTTCTGAAGAGATGCATGCTCTGTCCACCTGCATGGGCTCCCACTGATCATTCTGTCATGGCGGCGTGACTTCCTAGTCTGCCTTCTGAGATGAAGGCACGAGTCAACCCAAATAGCCAGGTCTATGAGTACATGAAGGGAAGTGGGTAGGTCCCAGGAGATCAGTTCATCTTTGACTGCTTCAGACTGCTTTGCTTCTAGGAAAACATTGGAAAATATTTGATCATTCCAACCGTTCTAAATTGCTAGTGTCCAAAATTGGTGTAATCATAAGCCGAACGAAATCCTTAACAACTTACTCCCTTCCTTTCTTCCTGGAGAAGACCTTGAAGTTGGAGCAGGAAAGGTCATAAGCATTGCAGATTGCGGTGCTCGACTCCTATAAGGAGCCTTATGACAAAAAGACACCTTGGATCATTCTGAGGAGAAATTTGAGGCCTGTAGGAGAGGAAGGAGCAACCAGGGGCCAGGGGCCCCCTCATAAACAGGCGGTGCACTCCAGTTGCATGTCAGTTCTGGTGCTCTGAACTGATGACAATTGAAGTTGCTGCAGCCAGTCTGTGCAGCCAGGCTTGTGAGTGTCTGCTTTGCAGTAAAGAGCTCCTGCTGATGTGCCCTGAGGAGGGCAACCTGCCTCTTCAAGGCCATTCTCATCCGGTCAATATGCTGGGACCATATTTTGCTGGATTACTCTGTCAGGGGTTTTGACAGGCTGTGAGTTTAATGGATGAGGAGCACCTGTGTTTGACGTTAAGTGTGAATTTACAAGCACAAATCTTAAACCACATGGCTGATAAATAGTCAAAGGTGCTGAGGCGAGACTTCAGGGCCATTCAGCATTGTGTTAGATCTGGATTGTGGCTGAGGAAACAAGAGAGAGACATCAAAGCTGTGAACTCTTCGTGAGGCAGAGTCATGGTCAAGGAAGCACAATCAATTAGGGCTGTAGCTATCCAATATTTTAGTATTCGAGTATTCTACCCAAAATTTAATCGATTAATCGATTAATTGGATAAAATGCACTTTTGCTTAATTAAACAGCAATGTAAAATATATAAGAGAAAATGATTAATTGGTTTTCTTTTTAGAAAACTCAACTTTTATTTTTAAAATGCATACAGTTGCATACAAAATGCGTCATTATTCACAATATAAGGAATACTTTATAAGGAATACTTTATCTCACCTATGCGGTTTGACTCGCAGTGAGATGCGGTGTTAAGCACCGTGAGCCACTGCGACTGCCTAAAGACGTTACGCAAAGTTCTGCAAGGTCCACCAAAAAAATGTAACATGTTTAAACACGTTTTTAAGGTGGCTTAAACATATTAAATTTTTCGCGCAGAAAGATGGAAACGTAATCGCAGCGCCAAAACTTGTGGTGAATCATGAAGGACCGTACTTCCGGCCACCGCACGAAACCGCGTACGTGAGAGAGGGGTATTAAAGTTGACTGAGATTAAAATTAAGTGCATTACAGCAGCATACATTCTTATTTTAAAGCCTTCTCTCAGATACCAAAAAAAAAAGGTATTTAAATTGACTAAGGATTAAAAAAAAGACTAAGGCACACATTAAAATAAATAATTATACAAAAACACTAAGTTGTGCAACTAAACTTTCAGAAATAAAAGTTTCTAAATCTAGATCTCAGGCATAACATAAGACTTTACTGACGATTTCTGTCGTTTTCTCTTGCTGCTTTCTTCTTCTCTTGGGCTTGCTGATAATTTTAATCACTCCTTTCCATTTTTTCAGCCCGCAACAGAATGCTCCCTCAAATCAATACACCGCTAACTGCGTCTCCTTCTGCTTTGTGGGTGACGTAAGCGCTTCTTCTTTGTTGCTGTTTACTGGCGGCTTGCATCTGAAAGCGCGCTGTGTCACGCCAAACAAATAATTGCGCATAAACATAACGCAAGCTTTTAAAATTAATTAAACGAAGCTTAGAGGCAGAAGATTTTGCCTCGATCATTTTTTGTATTTGAAATATTCAATTTACTCGAGGAATTGTTTCAGCCCTACAATCAAAAGTCATGATATTAGTCAGTACAGCAACAAATCCAAATCATGAAGCAAAAGGCTTATAAACAGTAGACAGAAGGTAACCTGCCTGAAAACAATCCAAGATGAAGGTGAGAGAATTGGCCAAGAAAGCACACAATAATCTGCAGCGAGGTGCATACTGCGCTTTCTTAAATGCATGAAGTAATCGTTTGTGAATGAGTATACGGTGTGCATGAGGAGCGGGCTGGAGGGTGTGGGAAAAACATGACAGCGTGGAAACTAAACTGTCATTCAATGAGTTTTGTAGAAGCAGCAGCATGCAAAGAAGTCATGGGAGCTGTCAGCATGAGAAGACTAATGAAATAATAATAATTCAACAATACTAGGGAGTATAAAGAATGGACTGTGGAGCACTGGAAAAAGGTCATGTGGTCTAATAAGTCCAGATTTACCCTGATCCAGAGTGATCTCATCAAGGTAAGAAGAGAGGCGGATGAAGTGAGGCAACCTCATTGCTATGCATGTCACAAACAAACGGAGACGGACCAGAAGACTAGCAGTTAGCCCTGTAGCATAGATGGTAAACCCAAATGCGGAAGTAGCGCGAGTAGGCAGGATAACCACGCTGTTTATTTTTAGAACTCTCTCTGAATGAGAGCAAGAGCTTACACAAATAAACCCGCGTTCTAATAACACACACTCAATTGAAAGCAAAACCCAAGAAAGTGAGTACTCACGATTAGACGGACAGAGCGTCGGCGATAGCATGGGCAACTCAATGACTGAGCAATGTGTGGAGCCATCTTGTCTCCTTTTATGCTTCCTGAATAACGACCGTACTACTTCCAGGTCCTAGTGCCGGTCGTGTTAGGAGTGCGCATGACAGTACCCCCCTGTCCAGGACCGGCACCCGACGGTCCTGGGGTGGAGGATACCCGAAGACGGTAGTCCCGGATTAGCTCGGGGTCGAGAATGAACCGTGCCGGAATCCAGGACCGCTCCTCAGGGCCGTAACCTTCCCAATCAACTAGGTATTGCACGCCTCTGCCCCGAGGCCGCGAATCAAAGATCCGACGTACGGTTATAAGCGGGACCGCCCTCAAAGATTCGGGGAGGGGGAGCAGGGTGGGTGGGTGGAACCATAGGGGAAGTGGTGAAGGGTTTGAGTTGGGATATATGGAATCCCGGGTGGATCCGGAGCGCCTCAGGCAGCTGGAGCCGGTAGGTGACAGGGTTAATCCGGAGGGTGATGCGGTATGGACCGATGAATCTGGGGGAGAGCTTCCGTGATTCTGTTCATAGGTGAAGGTTCTTGGTAGATAGCCATACCTTGTCACCTATCTGGAATAGTCGTCCCGGAGGGTGTCGACGGCGATGTTGGAGGATGTAATGGGTGTTGGAGCGTCGGATGGCGTTGTTTGCTTGGTTCCAGAGCCGTTGACACCGACGAACCAACTGTTGTGCCGACGGTACTTCAACCTCCGGTTCTCGGTGGTCGAACATCGGAGGTTGGAAGCCGTAGCATGCCTCAAATGGGCTTAGATTGGTGGCGGAGGAGACGTGGAGGTTATGTGATAATTCTGCCCAAATGAGGTAGCGGGCCCAGGAGCACTGGCGATCAGCGACAAAGCATCTCAAGTAGCGCTCCAGTTGTTGGTTGGTCCGTTCCGTCTGACCGTTAGTCTGTGGGTGGTATCCAGAAGACAGACTACAGGTGGAATTGATCAGACGGCAGAAGGCCTTCCAGAGCCGGGAGGTGAACTGGGGCCCCCTGTCCGAGACGATATCCCTTGGGAACCCATGCAGGCGGACTACGTGTTCTAATATCAGCTCGGCTGTGTTTTTGGCTGACGGGAGTCCGGGGAGGGCTACCAGGTGGACAGCTTTGGAGAACCGGTCGACGATCGTGAGGATGGTGTTCTTCCCTTTGGAGACCGGCAGGCCCATGATGAAGTCGACGGCAATGTGCGTCCAGGACCGACGGGGAACTGGGAGTGGTTGAAGTTCTCCCGGGGATGGCTGGTTGCTGTCTTTGGCCCGGGCGCACACTGGGCACGCCTGGACAAACTCATCAATGTCCCTCTTCATGTTGGGCCACCAGAAGGCGCGTTGGATGAATTGTAGCGTGCGGTGCCTTCCGGGGTGACCTGAGAGGAGAGAGGAGTGCCCCCATTGAAGCACCTCTGGCTTGACGGTGTTGGGCACATAGAGTCGTCCAGGCGGCACGCCTGCCGGTTCGGTCTCCGCAGCCTGTGCCTGGCGAACCCTCGTCTCTATGTCCCAACGGAGTGGTGCGATGATCTTGGTAGGTGGTAGGACAGGCGCGGGGTCCGCCCGGGGGACGTCTTCCTCGTACTGTCGTGAGAGGGCGTCAGCTTTGATGTTCTTGGACCCCGGGCGATATGACAGGTGGAAATTGTAGTCCTCAAAAAACAGAGCCCATCGCGCCTGTCTGGGGTTCAACTGTTTCAGCAACCGGATGGTGATGAGGTTCTGGTGATCAGTCCAGACAATGAATGGCTCTCTGGTGCCCTGGAGCCAGTGACGCCATTCCTCCAAGGCCCACTTTATGGCCAGCAGCTCGCGGTCCCCTACTCCGTATCGCTGCTGAGTGGGGTCAAATTTTTTGGAGAAGAAGCTGCAGGGGTGCAGCTTCTGGTCTGGACCTCGTTGGGAGAGAACCGCCCCGGCGCCCACGTCCGACGCGTCCACCTCCACAACGAATGGTTTGTTGGCATCTGGATGAATGAGGATGGGAGCCGTAGTGAAGCGGCGGCAAAGTTCACGGAAGGCGGTAATGGCAGTAGAGGTAAGGTGAAAGGGGTGAGATGATGGACGTGTCAGAGCGGTTAGTGGAGCTGCAACCGTACTGTAGCCCCGGATAAAGCGACGATAGAAGTTCGCAAACCCGAGGAAACGTTGGAGTTGTTTAAGAGTCCTGGGTAGGGGCCAGTGACTCACAACCTCCAGCTTCTGCGGGTCCATGGCCACACCCTGGGGCGAGATGACAAAACCCAGGAACGTGGTGGAGCGCTCGTGAAAAGCGCACTTCTCCAACTTACAGTACAGCTGGTGGGCGAGCAATCTCTTCAGAACCGCTCTGACGTGTCGTACATGTTCACTGAAAGTCCGGGAGTATATGAGGATGTCGTCTAGGTAGACGAACACCCATCGACCTAACATGTCTCTTAGAACGTCATTGATGAATTGTTGGAAAACCGCTGGAGCGTTGCAGAGTCCAAATGGTATTACCAGACTTTCATAATGACCGGTGGGAGTGATGAAGGCCGTCTTCCACTCATCGCCCTCTCTCATGCGCACCAAGTTGTAGGCGCTCCGGAGGTCCAACTTAGTAAAAATGGTGGCACCAGAGAGGGTGTCCAGGGCAGAGTTGGTAAGAGGCAATGGATGTCGGTTCTTGATGGTGATGTTGTTGAGCCCCCGATAATTGACACATGGGCGTAAGTTGCCGTCACGTTTCTTCACAAAGAAGAACCCCGCGGCAGCAGGCGAGGAAGAAGGCCGAATGGTACCTTGGCGCAGTCCGCTGGAAACATATTCCTCCATCGCCTGCGTCTCGGTGGCAGATAAAGAGTAGAGGTGGCCGCGGGGTGGCATGGAGCCTGGCTGAAGGTCGATGGCAAGGTCGTAGGGGCGATGAGGAGGTAGGTGGGTTGCCCGTCTTTTACAAAACACCTCAGCCAGGTCTCGGTAATCGCTCGGGATGGCGTCGGTGTCGACCTCGGGGGCCTCGGACTCCCTAGAACACGTCCCAGCCCGGGCCCGTAGCCAGAGTTCAGAGCAAGTCGGCCCCCATTGTAGGATCCAGCTTTGTGTTCAGGATATGAGCGGGTCGTGACGAAGTAACCAGGGATGTCCGAGAATGAGGGGAGGTGATGAGATGGGGGTGAGGTAGAAGTGAAGCTGTTCCTGGTGTTGGACGATATTCATGGTGATAGGTTGAGTTTGGAAGGTGATGGGGCTGGAGGAGAGGGGCCGACCATCGACAGATGTAATATTTACGGGCTGGGATAACGCCTCGATCTTTACCCCCAGTTTCTTGGCATAAGAAGAGTCAATGAAGTTACCAGCAACACCGGAGTCGACGAAGGCGGTACTTCCGACTCGTTTGTGGCCAAACTGGAGGTGTACTCTTACCGTGAGACGGGAATCATTGGTCAGGGTGGTGGAGAGGGAGATGGAACCCGGTGAGTCACTCTCACTTCTCACCGGGTCTGCGCGTTTCCCGGGCGTAGAGGACAGATGGCCCGGTGATGCGCTGCTGACCCGCAATACGCGCAGAGACCCTCTCTATATCGTCGTTCCCGTTCTGCAGTGGTTAAGGAGGCGCGCCCTAATTGCATGGGTTCCCCAGCTCCGGTGTCAACCACTGCGGGAGGTGGAGAACTGACGGATCCGGTAGGTGCAGTGGAGAGTGAGGAACGAGCTTCCGGAACAGGCGTGCGAGAGAAGGAGGAGCTTCGGGGCGTGAAATGAGGCAGTGGTGGCATGATGGACGGCAGGGTGCGAGGAGCTGGCTTAGGGCAGGCAAGCAGATGCTGGTCGATCCGGAGGGCGAGTTGGATTAGGCCCTCCAAGGTGGCTGGAAGTTCACGACCGGCGAGCTCGTCCTTAATGCGTGCAGCCAGTCCCTCGTAGTAGGCCGTCCGGAGGGCGGAGTCTCCCCAGTCGGTTTGGACGGCGAGGGTTCGGAAATCCGCCGTGTAGCGGCTCACGGACGAGCCCCCCTGCCGCAGATGATATAATTTTGAGTCGGTCGCCACCTCAGCAGCAGGATGTTCAAAGGTGAGTTTTAGCTGGCGGGTGAACTCTGTATAAGAGTAGGCTACATCAGATCGCAGGCCCGCCGTGGCCCACTCAGCTGCCTGCCCGGATAGCAACGAAATGAGAAGAGCAACGCGCAGTCGGTCTGTGGAGTATTTGGTGGAATTAAACTCAAACACTAGATCCAATGCGGTTAAAAAAACACTGCACTTCCCATCTGTGCCATCCCATTTGTCCGGTAAAGCAATGAAGACATCAGAAGAAGGGGGAGGGGGTGGCGGAGCAGCAGCCGCTGCGATGGGCGTGGCAGCAGCCGGCTGAGCAAACGCCCCGCGGAGCGTCGCATTCTCCTGCCGTAGCTCCGCCACCTCGCGGCGCAAGGCCGCGACGTCTTGGAGGCCTTGGCGGAGGACCGCGACTTCACTACTGAGCTGATCGATCAACTTAGCGTGCTGGTCCACCACATCGCAGAGGTGAGCGTAATCCGCTGGGTTTACTGCTGTAGGCTCAGTCATTCTGTCACAAACAAACGGAGACGGACCAGAAGACTAGCAGTTAGCCCTGTAGCGTAGATGGTAAACCCAAACGCGGAAGTAGCGCGAGTAGGCAGGATAACCATGCTGTTTATTTTTAGAACTCTCTCTGAATGAGAGCAAGAGCTTACACAAATAAACCCGCGTTCTAATAACACACACTCAATCGAAAGCAAAACCCAAGAAAGTGAGTACTCACGATTAGACGGACAGAGCGTCGGCGATAGCATGGGCAACTCAATGACTGAGCAATGTGTGGAGCCATCTTGTCTCCTTTTATGCTTCCTGAATAACGACCGTACTACTTCCAGGTCCTAGTGCCGGTCGTGTTAGGAGTGCGCATGACAATGCATCTGGGGTTGCTTCTGTCAATCAGGTCTAGGTTCAGTATACTGCATGATCAGGTTTTTCCATCAATTGATTTTTTTCTTCCCTGATTGCATGGGCATATTCCAACATGACAATGCCAGGATTGTAACAGCTCAAATTATGAAAGAATGGATCAGGGAGCATGAGACATCATTTTCACACATGGACTGGCAACAAAAGAATTCAGACATTAACCCCATTGAGAATCTTTGAGATGTGCTGTAGAAGGCTTTATGCAGCAGTCAGTCTCTCCCATCATCAATACAAGATCTTGGAGCAAAATTAACATGACTCTGGACAGAAATTAATGTTGTGTTTATAGGCTGCTCGAGACATCCTTTTAGCATCAACACTGCAATGGGTGCACGTGCAATATTCACACTGCCCTGCATTGCACTTTCACACAGAGTGTACATGGGCAGGCCGCCCAAGTATGTTTATGCACGCTTTTAAAAAATCTGTCCTTCTGCCATCTGCGATTGATTAACTAGTACTGGACGAATGAATTACTACAGCAATGTGGCGTGGCTTGGAGGCGATCAGTCTGTGGCACTGCTGAAGTGTTATGGAAGCCGAGGTTGCTCTGCTAGTGGCCTTCAGCTTTTCTGCATTGTTGGATCTGGTGTCTCGTATCTTCCTGTCCACAATATCCCTTAGATTCTCTAAGGGGTTTACTGTAGGTCGGGTGGGTTTGCTGGCCAATCAAACACATTGATAGCATGGTCCTTGAACCAGGTATTAGTACTTTAAGCTATGTGGGCAGGTGCCAAGTCCTGCTGGAAAATGAAATTAGCATCTCCATGAAGCTGGTCAGTAGAGGGAAGCATAAAGTGCTCTAAAACATCCTGCTGCGCTGACCTTGGACCTGATAAAACTCTGTGGACTAACACCAGCAGATGGCATGGCTCACCAAACCACCAGTGACTGTGCAAACTTTTCACAGGACGTCAAGCAACGTGGATTCTATGCCTCTCATTTCTTCCTCCAGACTCTGGGACCTTGATTCCCAAATGAAATGCAAAATTTACTTTCATCTCAAAAGAGGACTTTGGCCCACTGAGCAACAGTCCAGTCCTTTTTGTCCTTATTCCAGGTAAGACGCCTTCGACGTTGGCTCTGGTTCAAGAATGGCTGGACACAAGGAATGTGACAGTTGTAGGGCATTTCCTAGATACGTCTGTGCGTGGTGGCGCTTGAAGCACTGACTTTAGTTCCAGTCCCCTCCTTGTGAATCTCCCCCAAATTCTTTAATTTGCTTCGTTTCCCATCCTCTCAAGGCTGTGGTTATCCCTTCCTGGTTTTTCCTTCCATTCAACTTTCCATTAATGTGCTTGAGTATATGTTGTCACGGCGGGCCGGACAATCACTATGTGTACAGCGCTGCTCCGAGCACACAAGAGACAAAGTTCATGGCCACCGGTAAGGCACTGGAAAAGGGGGCGGGGCGCCGTAATTGGACATAGCCGGTTTTCTATTCCCACTCACCGTCTGGGAGAGAGCGAAGAAAAGAAGGCCAGGAAGCCAGCATGGTGAGTGAAATGTTAAGTCAAATAAACCTAACGTCACTTTTCTCTTCATTCTATGCAGACTCCGAACGTTGCGGAGAACCCAAACACGAGGGTCTACGCTTCAGAGGACTTGCTGCCGCAGCCTGGCACCCTCCTCCGTTCTCGTCTTCTGCCTTGGGCGGCCTAGCTCTCTCTCCCAGTTGGGCTTATCGCTGCTGCTGCGCTTCTTCGGAGGACGAGCAGTCTAAAGCCCCTCATCACTGGAGGACTTCTCCTTGCATGATTCACTGTGTGTGTGTGTGTGTGTGTGCACAAGCATTCTCAATAAACCTCAGCTTGTTCACAGCTGCAATCTGCTGTCTGCGTATTTGTCTCTGTGTCGCTGCCCTGACGCTACATTGCTTTACAATGTATATTTATATATACACTGTCTTACCATTACTGAATCACTTCTAGATGCTAGACTGCACTTCTTCATTCAAAAATGAACTCCCTTATTTTAGTGTAAGAGGCAGCATTCATAAGTTGAGTCAAATAATGTTAAACAACCAAAAATAGGGCAAAAAGTAAAAGTTCATTATACTTTTTTATAATATTTATTTTATATGAAGATGCCTAAAAAATCACCCCAATTATTCTACAGTACATTTATTAATTACTTATTTTTTGTTTCATTTAAGACATATGATGACCATTCCAGCATTTCTATATATCGCAATATACAGTATATAACAGAAAAAAAGATATTGTAATGTCAGTTTTTTCCAATATCGTGCAGCCCTAGTTGTGATATTCCATAGGCTTATTGATACGATGCCACGGCTGTAATCAAAGCAAAAGGCAGTATAATTAAATATTAGAGTGTGTGTATTTTTTTATGCCAGCCAGGGTAAAAACAGGCTAAGCACACATTTTTTTCATACACTTCACCACAATCACATGACACACAATTGTGATTGTGGTGAAGTGTATGAAAAAAAAAAACAATACACAATGATTATGACAGAACACCGTCAGGAACTGAACATTATGACTGGGTGGTAGCTTGGCATGGACGTTAGGTCAGAATAAGGCAGAGTGACTTTGGGCAAGGTTTGTTTAGGGCTGCACGATTAATTGGAAAAAAAATCACGTTCCCTTTCATCCCTTTCACGTTCTACTCATAGACTTAGAGTATCCTGGTGAACTGGTATGTTTAGATGCTGTCCTCCCCACTCTCATTGTTCACTCAGGTTTGTTGACGGTGAGGTGATTGGTTGTTTTACATCTCAGGGGGCCCTCATGTTTGTGTTTCCTTCTGGCTCTCCCTTTTAGTTATGCTGTTATAGTTAGTCCTGCCGGAGTCTCTGCTTGCACTTTGCACTAAATATACATTCACCTTATACATGTTGACTGTGACCATACCTAACTGCCATCTCTCCTTATTTTCTGTTCTCTCCTTTTCTGCTCTCTCCTCTCTCTCTTTCCCCCTCTTCTTTCCCTCTCTCTGTCTCTCTGTCGAGCTACACATGTTTCGCTCCTGAGTTGCCAGTGATCCAGACCCCTCTGCCCTCTGGAGCCGTCTAACCCATCCTGGAGTCCTGGAGATCTCGTCGCATGGATGCCCCGTGTGGTCTGCCTGGATTCGTATGGTGGCTGGGGATTGTTTCCATGAAGACTGTCTTGTCATCGAGTGATGCTCTGGGGACCTGTGACTTCAGTTGTTCGATAACTCAGGACCGGAATCCCCTACAGTCTACCTGAGCCTCCGGGAACAAACTGGACTCCTTTTAATTTTAATTTTAAAACATCTCCTGTTATACTGAACTTCCAGTCTTACACATTATTATGCTGAGCAATTCCTGCTATCCGTTATCACCCAGATGAGGATGGGTTCCCTGTTGAGTCTGGTTCCAGTCAGGGAGTTTTTCCTTGCCACCGTCGCCCTCGGCTTGCTCATCGGGGACAATCTTGTCATTTTGATTCATATACAAAATGATTCAATAGATAATTCAATAGATAATTGTCCCCGATGAGCAAGCCGAGGGCGACGGTGGCAAGGAAAAACTCCCTGAGATGGTAATAGGAAGAAACCTTGACTGGAACCAGACTCAACAGGGAACCCATCCTCATCTGGGTGATAACGGATAGCAGGAATTGCTCAGCATAATAATGTGTAAGACTGGAAGTTCAGTAAAAACTTACTTCTTTTTATTGTGTAAAGCTGCTTTGCGACAATGTCAATTGTTAAAAGCGCTATATAAATAAAATTGACTTGACTTGACTTGACTTTCAAAAGCTACACTCGATGCTGGTGAAAACGCTATGGGAACATCTCTTTGTTCTCCGGTTGTGAAGCCTGTGTATGTCAAAGCCGCCGAATATTTATAACCTCTGCCAGGCATGACGTCACCGAATAAGGTGCACCTGCAGGTTATAAATAGGAGTGAACCAGAAACATCCTCAGATCTTTTTGTCTTCAGGACCGCTTTGTGTTTGGTTGAGAGATGTGTGCCTCCGCGTGATTTCTTTCGGAGGGTGATCGCCACGACTTTTTCTTGAGTGCTTGGGTTTCAAGAAAAGTGCAAGCATTGTCATCTCCCTATTAAGGCGCTTAGCGCGCGGCTCACTTTCTTTAAAGAGAAACCGTGCGTATGAGACGGTTTTTCCCCTTTCTCTCGCGCTCTCCCCGGATCAGGAAGTTTTTAGCGTCCGCTTCTCAAGCGCGCTCCAGCGCTTCTTGTAAGCGGGGGAAAGAGACTTCCTCTCTTGCTTCCATAGAGATAGCGTGCCGATCGGGCAGACGCGCATGAGACGGAATTCCCCCTTTCTCTCGCGCTCTCCCCAGATCAGGAAGTTTTAGCGTCCGCTTTTCAAGCACGCTCCGGCGCTTTTTGTGAAGGGGCCGAATAGATTTCCTCTCTCGCCGCAAAAATAAATAAATAAATAAATAAAAGAATTAAAAAAAAAAATTCATAATAAAAAAAAATCCTCAAGCGCTCAAAGTTAGATGACAGGTTTCTGTCGGGTGGCCAGGGGAGGGACCTCAACGAGGGTTCCTCCCCTTTCTTGTCGACCTCCATGACGAGTTAACTCTTTCATGGAATAAGCCTTATTCATCCCCTGTTTTATGATGATACCCCAGATTGAAGCTATCTCTCTCCTGGGAGCTCATCCTCCCTGAAAAAGCCCACACTGCCCACCAAGCCATGTAGACTAACATCTTTGTTGGTGGGGAAAGCTTTTCAGGCAGCGGGTCAGGCTGGTGCTGCCCTGCACACCATAGTGGTTTTACAGGCATACCAAGCTCACCTGCTAAGAGTTCTGAGCACTGGCGGGTCTATCGATGGCGCAGAGCCACAGATTTATTTCTCTGTGCCACCAAGCAGACGGCCCGTGCTATCGGCCGTTCTATGGCTGCCGCGGTCGCCACGGAGAGACATCTCTGATTTAACCTCACGGGCATCGAGGTCATGGATCGCGTTTTCCTCCTTGATACCCCCCTCTCACCTTGCGGCTTCTTTGGCGACGCTGTAAACACCGCCGCCACTAGGTTCGGGAGGCAAAGCTCTACGAGCAGACCTCTGTGAGGTTTCTCCCCTGCCGTGCTCAGGAGTCGGGACTGTAGGCCACCCAGTCCCGACCAGGTATGGTCCCCACGAGGCGTGAGGCACAGAAGGAGAGTGTGCCGAGCCAGGTACCCCCTCGTAGAGACAGGGGAGGTACTCGTTGCGCTTCGCAATCCGCTTCAAAAAGAGAGAAAAAAAAAGCACCGGACCTAAGGAGCATTATCTCAGCCAAAAAGGAAGTCCCAAGGTTGACGTGCTCAGGACCACGAGGGTGTCTCCCCCCTGGGGAGGGACGTGTAAAAATTCCAATAAGGCATAAAGACTCCTCCCTGGCATCCTATGGGGGCCGTTGTCTAATCTCCGCCACCACTGGTGTTTTGGGAAGCAGCGGTCTCCAGCGAAAAGTTAGGTGCTCGGTTCCTTCCTGCCTGGTTTCAGGATGCCGGATACCTAACACCCCCCTCCATTGCACATCGTCCTCCGCATTTTCAATGGCATGGTCTTCACTTCCATGAAACCGGAACGAGCGCATCTGCTGACTTGGCAATTACAGACATTGCTGGGAAAAGGGGCCATAGATCATGTTCCCCTGCCTGACGAGACATGGGGGGGTTGCATCCAATTTTACATGTTCTTGGGCTGAACATCAAAATGTTGACAGCCAAAATGATTGATTCTCAAATTCAACCAGAGGTTTGGTTTGTGACGGTCAACCTGAATGACGCATATTTTCATATAGAAATATTGCCACAACACAGGAGGTTCCTGAGGTTTGCTTTCGGGGGCGAAGCTTACCAATATCAGGTCCTTCTATCTGGCCTAGCCCTTTCACCCCGCACATATAAAATGCACGGATGCAGCTCTGGCTCTATGATTCCAGGGCATCTGTATTCTGAATTACATAGACGACTGGCTGATCCTAGCTCAGTCTTAATAGCTAGCGCTTCGACATTGGGATGTCATCCTAGATCATCTCCATTCTTTAGGATTGAGACTCAACGCCACGAAAGGCGTTCTCTTTCCTTTTCAGAGGATTCATATTTGGATGTCACACGGAATTCAATCACAAGGCGGGCACAGCTGTTTCCAGCTTGTGTCGATTCCATCCTCCAACACCCTAAAGGAAATCAAGCTAGGCCAGAAAGTGACTCTTCATCACTTTCAAAGATCTTTAGGTCTCATGGCAGCTGCGTCCACGGTGATACCTTTGGGCCTTCTGCACATGAGGGCGTTTTCAGTTGTAGCTAAGAGCCAGGGGATTTCACTCAAGGGCCAATCCCCAGAGGCTAATAAGGGTTACGCGCCGGGGCTTCGTACCCTTTCTATGTGGTTCAGACCCCGGTTTCTGACTTTGGGTCCCACTTTAGGTCCATCTTGTCATCGCAAGATGCTAACAACAGACGCTTCCCTCACGTGCTGGGGTGCGGTCATGGATGGCCGTCCAGCACAATGGAGCTGGAGAGGTCATCTTCTCGCATGGCACACCAATTGCCTCGAAATGATGCCTTGTTTCTGGCCCTGAAACACTTCCTCCAGCAGTTGAGAGGCTACCATGTCCTAGTGCGGGTGGACAACACTGTGGTAGTCTCGTTCATAAATCGCAAGGGTGGACTGTGCTCGCGCCACTTGAACAAGCTAGCGCACCAGGTTCTGCTTTGGGCACACTGGGTGAGAGATGCTATTGCCCTAGCCTAGGTCACAGGAATCAGGGCTCATTCAACCAGGGGGATTGCCTCATCAATTGCTCTGGCAAGAGGCGTCCCCCTGCAGCAGGTATGTGATGCGGCAGGCTGGTCCTCTCCACACACGTTTGTTAGATTTTATAGTCTGGATGTCAATGCTACTCCTTGAGTCAGCATCCCAGAGCTAGGTCTGAGACTTCCTTGGCTATTGTGCGCACACGCTACACAACCTGGGGATCCAGACACTTGCAGTGCGGCGGCATTGGTATTCTCGTTCCCATAACATTTTCATGCAGCATCGAGTGTAGCTTTTGAAAGGGAACATCTCGGGTTACTTAGCTGTAACCCTGTTCCCAGATAAAGCAGGAACGAGATGCTGCGTTTCAATGCCGCACTGCTGGCGTGTCTGGACGTCCTTCAGACAAAATTGACCTGAGGATGTTTCCGGTTCACTCCTATTTATAACCTGCAGGTGCACCTTAGTCGGTGACATCATGCCTGGCAGAAGTTATAAGCCGAAGTATTCGGCGGTTTTGACATACACAGGCTTCACAACCGGAGAACAAAGAGATGTTCCCATAGCGTTTTCACGCAGCATCTCGTTCCCGCTTTATCAGGGAACAGGGTTACAGCTAAGTAACCCGAGACGATTTCACTTCATTCATACATGCAATCTCTATTCTGATTGACAGCGATTCACTTGCATGTATTTCCTGACAACAACCCCAGATACTATATCAGTCACACAGTGTAACATAAAACATTATTAATTCACCAGTCATTCCAAAGATTAGCAAATGATTCATACAACTCGATAAGCGGCAAACCTAAAGAAGCTCATCAGTTTACTTCGTGGAGTGGGAGTAGTTATTTCCGTGCCAAAAATCTGAGCAGAAAAGGATTGTGTGCTCTGATTTTATTTTTGTTTGTATAGGTTTGCATATAATCTTACTTCCGCTGTCATACACGTAATCACGTTCAAACTGTATTTCAACTTTCTTTCCTGTGTTGGCTCAATGCCAAACAGCGTAGGACTTTATTGCACATTTATCTGGAAAGGGATATAAACCCATTTCCAAACAATTTGACGTTCTACTGTATGTTCAACAGAGAGAAAAATTATTCACAAGTGGAAAGCATTCAAGGCAGTTGCCATTCTTCCCAGGAGTAAATGATCCAGCACATTTACCCAAAGGCCAGACAATGCTCACAGAAATGCAAAACACCCAAGAGCAAAAAATCTCTTACCGTACAGGCATTCCAAAGATTAGCAAATGATTCATACAACTCGATAAGCGGCAAACCTAAAGAAGCTCATCAGTTTACTTCGTGGAGTGGGAGTAGTTATTTCCGTGCCAAAAATCTGAGCAGAAAAGGATTGTGTGCTCTGATTTTATTTTTGTTTGTATAGGTTTGCATATAATCTTACTTCTGCTGTCATACACGTAATCACGTTCAAACTGTATTTCAACTTTCTTTCCTGTGTTGGCTCAATGCCAAACAGCGTAGGACTTTATTGCACATTTATCTGGAAAGGGATATAAACCCATTTCCAAACAATTTGACGTTCTACTGTATGTTCAACAGAGAGAAAAATTATTCACAAGTGGAAAGCATTCAAGGCAGTTGCCATTCTTCCCAGGAGTAAATGATCCAGCACATTTACCCAAAGGCCAGACAATGCTCACAGAAATGCAAAACACCCAAGAGCCAAAAATCTCTTACCGTACAGGCATCACTGAGCATGTTAAATGTTAATGTCCATGACAGCACAATTAGAAGAAGACTGAACAAGTGTGGTTTATTTGGAAGGGTTGCCAGAAAAAATTGTCTAAAAAGAGCACACAAGCATGACTAAGGTTCACAAAACTGCATCCGAACAAATCACAAGACTTCTGGAACAATGTCCTATGGACAAATGAGACCAAAGTGCAGTTGTTAGGCCTCAATGCCAAAAGCTATGTTTGGCAAAAACCAAACAGTATTTCAGCACAAACATCTCATACCCACAGTCAAGCACAGTGGTGGAGGGGTAATGATTTGGGCTTATTTTGCAGTCACAGGACCTGGGCGGCTTTGCAGTCATTGAGTTGATCATAAACCCCAATATATAGTTTATAAACTCCTGTATACCAGAGTATATTAGAGGCAAGTGTAAGGCTATCTGCCCAACAGCTAAAGTTTGGTCGAAATTGGTTCATGCATCAGCACAATGAGCCGAAGCACACCAGTAAATCACATCAGAATGGTTAAAAATAAAAGCAGTCACTAAAAGTCCTAGTCAAAGTTCAGACCTCACCCCAGTTGAAATCCTGTGGCAGGAACCTTAGAAAATTTGTGCACAAGTGAATGCACCAAAATTTCAATGAACTGAATAAATGTTGTAAAAAAGAATGGGCCAAAATTCCTGCATAATTCTTCCAGAGAGATGTGAGAGACCGATAAAGTCATACAGGAAATTATGAATTATGAGGGGGTTCTTAGTATTGCCCGCATGCTTTTCTTTCTTTTTGGCTTAATGTTTTAAAATAAATAATGGCACAGTAAAAAGTTATAAGTTATATGTTGTTTTTGATTATGTTGTTTACACACAAAAAAAATCATAGCATTTTAGGATAGGGGTACGAACTTTTGAACATGACCATATAATAAATATAATAAATATTTTAATAAATTGCCAGGGCTGGTTCTGACAGACCTGGGGTCCTAAGCAAAATCTGGTGAAGGGGCCCTCCTAACTGGTCTGTGAGCCACGGGAAAGACTAGTGCTCCCACTACTCTATAAATTGGCTATTTACCTGTAAATTACAGATAACAATACTAATATTTATTCAACTCCCAGATTCCATTTTATACATTTTCAAAGCATGCAACATGGGATAATTAATGGCTTTTATTTACTGAGAGATGTGCATCTATATTGCCTCACATGCCTACATGTTAAAATCCCCAATGTTGATTGAAAACTTTTAGAACTTTCATTGGGTGTTAATTCAACATTATTAATTTTGCTGTTAAATTAACTTTTAAAATCCAATATTTAATAAATAGTCAATAAAAATACATTGCTTTCCATTTTGCATTAATCCAGAGTTGTAAATAAACCATGAGAGAGAGAGGTTTTAACTGTATTATAACAACTTTGGGGGGGGCTATTTTACATTTTTATATACATATATTATATATAGAGAGAAATGGAAGGAGAGAAGGAGAGAGAGACAGAAAGAGAGAAGGAGAAAGACAGAAGGAGAAAAAGACAGAAAGACAGAAGGAGAAAGAGACAGACAGAAAGAAGGAGAGAGTATTTACATATTTACTTTTTAAAACCCTCCATCCCACCAACAACTGATTGGGGGCAGCGTTGGGGGGCGTGGTCAGCGCTGGCTACTGTACACACGCCGGGATGTTTACTCGCGCTGTGTACAGTAGTGGCGGTGTTCGAGTCAGCACCGGGTGCGGTGTGTGTCTCTGTGGTGGCGGTGTGTGTAAGACTGACCTTCGTGAGTGCTGACTTGGGTGTGTCGCTGAGGCCCGTGGAGGACTCAGACTACTCAGTGTTCTCTGGCTGACTGTCCCCGCGCTGCTGCTGCTGTTTCCCGGCCGAGTCGCTCCCCGGCTGCGCGGCTCTGTGTGGACAGCTCAGCCTTTTGTGTCCGACGTCCCCGCACTCAAAACACCTCAGCGGCTCCGTAGTGGCTCACGGTTATTCCGCTCTTTACGAGTGCACTCACGAGGTTCGTGTTTTTTAGAAACACCACCACCGCTTTGTTCATCCGGGAGGCTGAGTAGATGTTCTCACACCCGACCTGCTCTCCCACCGACAAGTACCCCAGTGTCCTTGTCACACCTCACGCCATTCCAGAGAGATAAACTCTCCCCACCGGCCTCAGAGGCCATGGTGCCCCGCTCACTCTCTCTCTCACGATAAAGTTTTAAATCATATACATTTCACTAAAAGTAATTATGGGGAAATAAAGAAGGGGAGTAAATAAAGAAAAATAAATGAATAAGTAAAGAAGTGGGGAAAAAACGGAAAGTTTTTTTCAGAAAAAAAATGCGCTCCCTCACACCTAGCGCATGCGCAGAGAGAGAGAGAGAGAGAGAGAGAGAGAGACTAGATCATCAATGTCTCATTTCCTTTTGTGAGAGCCTTTGTCTTCTTTATTTTGCCTTTGAAGAAAGTTCTCCATATCACAGTTTCTTCATCTTTCTAAAGTACAGATACACTGATACTAATACCAGTATGAGGTTCTGGTCCAATACAGCACTTATCTACTGATACTCATTAAACTGTTCCTATACCATTGCATGATATTACTTTACTGATACTACCAGATATTCGCTAATTTATTTATTTATTTATTTTGTCAAAATGGGTGGCAATTTTGTAAACTTTGGTGAGAGGAAATATTTTTTCTGAGCACAAAAAAGCACCTACTGTACGATGAGAGTGGACTATAGAAATTTTCAGAAAATTTCAGCAATTCTTTCGCAGAAATATGAAAATATTTGCCTTACCTGGACAGCAACTCTGCCAGCTGATGTCCCCAGGATGTTAAACATGGTTCATCCCTCTGATTTTAACTTCATCCCGCATGTCCTCAAATTACACGCAATTGTTAAAAGACATTTGCTGCATGTTGTGGAGTCAGAATACTTTGTGGTGAAATACAACCACACTTTAGGACATTTAGCTTTAGGCATTTTAATTTAAGCACAGTTAGCTTACTGAGTTGATCGGCCAGTGACCCAAATGGGCAGGTTTTGGACCGTTACCAGTGATCATCCTCTGATATACATGACTTTGTACAGAGCACAGAAGCTTCTGAGTGGCGCAACAGAAACGCATTTTTACATTATTAAAAACGATGTGACTGAAAAGCCTCCAATTTGTCTTTTTCTCTAAACTTTGTGAGCGAATTAGTCTCAACCTACTTATTACACATGCCTATATCAGTCTCATAACACCGTGAGCGATAATTGTTTGAAAATCGCGTTAGCGATTTATAAATATATAAAAGTGCTGTCAATCAATTAAAATAGTTTTTAACTAATTCATCAGTCATAGTTTTTCATGCATTTCTTTATACCATAATTCTATAGAATTATGGTATAAAGAAATGCATGAAAAACTGATTAAAGGAAACACACTATGCAGTTATAATATCTCAAATATAATTTTTTTTATTACATAATATATCTTACTAAACAGGCCACTATCACACACAGCCGGGTAACTGCAAGTATGGAAAGCCATTAGGCTTCGTCATATAATTAATTCACATGAAAAAATAGTAATGCGTTAAACTTTATAGTTTAATCACATGCATCACTCTCACTCATCATTTATACCACTTTATCCTGTATTCAGTATTCAGGAGGCTTAGGGCACGAGGCAGGGTACACACCCATACATGCACATACATACACTCACACACTCATTCACAATTCATTCGCAATTTTGGGAACACCAATCAGCCTAATCTGCAAGTCTGCACAGTCACTGGTGGTTTGGGGAGCCATGTAACCCGCTGGTGTTGGTCTACTCAGTTTCATCAGGTCCAAGGTCAGCGCAGCATCTACCAGGAAGTTTTAGAGCATTTCATGCTTCCCTCTGCTGACCAGCTTAATGGAGATGCTGATTTAATTTCCAGCAGGACTTGGCACATGGCCACACTGCCAAAAGTACTAATACCTGGTTTATAAGTATAACTGTATCCCTGTGCTTGATTGGCCAGTGAACCCACTCAACCTGAACCCAAGGAAGAATCTAAGAGGTATTGGGAGAGGAACTTGGGAACGCCGATTAGCTTTATCTCCATGTCTTTGGACTGTGGGAGGAAACCAGGAGTACCCGGAGGAAACCCACAAAGCATGGGGAGAACATGCAAACTCCATGCACACTGTAAACCTGAATAAGTTGGCAAAACCCAAAAAATTTACTGAGGTAATCAGTTACATTTGTAGTACATTTAAGTAAACAGAACTATCAGTTTTTGAGTTTGTTGTACTTATTCATTTTAATCGTTCGTTACTTGCCTTATTGAGTAGCCTAACTCATACTATTTGATAGCAATTATATATATATATATATATATATATATATATATATATATATATATATATATATATATATATATATATACAGGGTGGGCCATTTATATGGATACACCTTAATAAAATGGGAATGGTTGGTGATATTAACGTCCTGTTTGTGGCACATTAGTATATGTGAGGGGGCAAAGTTTTCAAGATGGGTGGTGACCATGGTGGCCATTTGGAAGTCGGCCATCTTGGATCCAACTTTTGTTTTTTCAATAGGAAGAGGGTCATGTGACACATCAAACTTATTGGGAATTTCACAAGAAAAACAATGGTGTGCTTGGTTTTAACGTAACTTTATTCTTTCATGAGTTATTTACAAGTTTCTGACCACTTATAAAATGTGTTCAATGTGCTGCCCATTGTGATGGATTGTCAATGCAACCCTCTTCTCCCACTCTTCACACACTGATAGCAACACCGCAGGAGAAATGCCAGCACAGGCTTCCAGTATCCGTAGTTTCAGGTGCCTCACATCTTGTATCTTCACACCATAGACAATTGCCTTCAGATGACCCCAAAGATAAAAGTCTAAGGGGGTCAGATCGGGAGACCTTGGGGGCCATTCAACTGGCCCACCACGACCAATCCACTTTTCAGGAAACTGTTCATCTAGGAATGCTCGGACTTGACAGTCATAATGTGGTGGTGCACCATCTTGCTGGAAAAACTCAGGGAACGTTCCAGCTTCAGTGCATAAAGAGGGAAACACATCATCATGTAGCAATTTCAAATATCCAGTGGCCTTGAGGTTTCCATTGATGAAGAATGACCCCACTATCTTTGTACCACACCATACCATCACTTTTTTTGTTCCAACAGTCTTGGAGGGATCTATCCAATGTGGGTTAGTGTCAGACCAATAGCGGTGGTTTTGTTTGTTAACTTCACCATTCACATAAAAGTTTGCCTCATCACTGAACAAAATCTTCTGCGTGAACTGAGGGTCCTGTTCCAATTTTTGTTTTCCCCATTCTGCAAATTGTGTGCGCCGATTTGGGTCATCCTCGTTGAGATGCTGCAGTAGCTGGAGTTAGTAAGGGTGCCATTTGTGAGTAGCTAATATCCGCCGAAGGGATGTTCGACTAATGCCACTCTCCAGTGACATGCGGCGAGTGCTACGCTGTGGGCTCTTGCTGAATGAAGCTAGGACAGCCACTGATGTTTGTTCATTAGTGACAGTTTTCATGCGTCCACATTTTGGCAAATCCAACACTGAACCAGTTTCACGAAACTTAGCAAGCAGTTTGCTAACTGTAGCATGGGAGATGGGTGGTCTCGTAGGGTGTCTTGCATTGAAATCTGCTGCAATGACCCGGTTACTGCGTTCACCAGATATCAACACAATTTCGATCCGCTCATCACGTGTTAACCTGAGAAACTTGAAAATAACTCATGAAAGAATAAAGTACGTTAAAACCAAGCACATCATTGTTTTTCTTGTGAAATTCCCAATAAGTTTGATATGTCACATGACCTTCTTCCTATTGCAAAAAACAAAAGTCGGATCCAAGATGGCCGACTTCAAAATGGCCACCATGGTCACCACCCATCTTGAAAAGTTTGCCCCCTCACATATACTAATGTGCCACAAACAGGACGTTAATATCACCAACCATTCCCATTTTATTAAGGTGTATCTATATAAATGGCCCACCCTGTATATATATATATATATATATATATATATCAAATAAAAATCAAATCAACAAAATTGATCAAATAAATTGCTGTTGCTCTTTCGCCTGCTCCTGGTAATGGGTCGCCACAGCAGACAATCCGTCCACACACAAGCTTGGCACAGGTTTTTACACCAGACATGTCCTTCCTGATGCCACCCTCCCATTTTATCTGGGCTTGCGACTGGCACTTCATCCAGTTGTTGGGAATCGACTCCAGGCCTTTCACATGGCAGGCGAAACACCTCCCACTGAGCCACCAGTGCCCTATTGCCCTGATGACATCAGACACAACATCACTAAGCTGAAAGATCTAAAGCTCACTCATCATTACTGTGACAGTTACTGTTACCTAAGTACTTACAGTTACTTAAAATATCAAATTTGTTCAGCTAACTTGAAAAGTGTCATTTCTACAAACTCATAAATACCAAAAAGTTCAAAATACTCATCAAGGTCTATTAATTTTAACTAATTGCAATTATTTAAGTTAACAGTACTCAATATGATTAATTACTTTGAGCATTAGGGTTTACAGTGCACACAGAGACGGGAATCGAACCTTACACACAGGTTTGATGTTTTGGTTCCGCATTATACTCTCGCAAGTCTGCACCTCCAAATTGGGTGGTATTTTGTCTCAGAACTGAATGTGAACTTTTGATTACAAAATGATTACAGCATTCACCATCAAAAATATTTAACTGAACTTTTTTATATTTGTAGATCCGTGATCCATTCATATCTGCAGAAATTCGTAACTCAAATGTTCATAAGACTTAAAATAGAAAAAACTTGGAACAGTGGAAAACCTTCCCAGGAGTGGCTGGTCTACAAAAGTTACTCCAAAAGCACAATAATGACTCATTCAGGAGCTCATAAAGAGCTCACAGAGGAGTGGTGCCTCAATTGGTTAAGACTGTGGGTTACTGATGTGAAGGTTGGGGGTTCGAGCCCTAGCACCATCAAGTTGCTACTGTTGAGCCCTTGAGCAAGATGCCTGCTCCAGGGGCACTGTATTCTTGCTGAGCCTGCACTCTGACCCCAGCTTCCTAACTGGGATTAAAATTAACTGTGCTGTAAGGTACATGTGACAAAGTGGAACCTTGGTCTGCAAGTGTTTTGCAAGATAAGCAAAGATTTTAAAATAAATTTTAACTTGTTAAATTAGCGAGGTCTTGATATACCAGTCAAAGGCCTTGTCAAAGTCCCGACTGACATCGGATTGATATGATCTTCAATATGACATTCATGCTTGAAAACCATCCACTGTGGCTAAAATAAAACTGAAAGACTTGTTGCCAGTTACTGCAGACGCTTGAATGCAGTTTTTGCTGTGAATAGTGGCGCGACAAGTAATTAAATTTAGGGGACAATTACATTTTTACTTAGGGCCATGCAGGGTTGGACAGCTTTTTTCCCTTAAAAAATGAAATCATCATTTAAAAACTGCATTGTGTATGAAAGTGTGAAAAATATGCAACAACAACAACAAAAAAAACTCCAAATACTTTTTCACTGCACTGTAGTACACTTTGTCTGCCGACTGTCAAGTGATCACAACTGCGCCAGTGGTTCTGCTTTCTCTCGTGCTGTAGGATTATGGGTAATCATCTCCCATGCTTAGTATCTGTGTACGTGTGTCATTCGTATAGTCAACTTCACATTGTGACCGCGTGTGTGTGTACGTGTAAAGCATTTTTTAAAATTTTGTGTCCAACTGTACTGCAACGGCCTCTGTGAATGAAAAAAAGTTAAAAAGGCTGTAGCAGTTCATGATGCAACGTCACATTTCCACGAAATCCTCAAAAGGAGGCAAAAGCAAAGAGAATTTATTGTTGAAGTCACACAAAAAGAAGAAGATTCCAGTAACCAGACAGACTCTATCAGAGAGGAGTGATTCCATTAGTATGTGTGCGAAAGTCGTCCTACACGGTAGCCCCCCTCCTCCTGCTTCCTTTCTCGTCTAACAATAGTTATGATTCTTTTCAAAGGTAAAGTGCAGGTTAATACATTCATAATTTAACAATAAGAAAGAAAATGGGCAAAAATGGCATCCATGGGAGATTTCCAAGGTGAAATCTCAGGTTTGCCATAAAACATCTTGATTATACCAGAACATTTGGGCAAATATTCTGTAGACTTATGAGACAAAAGTTAAACTTTTTGGAAGCTATGCGTCCCATTACATCTGGCGTAAAAACAACACAGCATTTCATAAAAAAGAACATCATACCAACAGTCAAACATGGTGAAGGTAGTGTGATGGTCTGGGGATGCTTTGCTTCAGCTTAAGGACCTGGAAGACATGAACCTTGAACTCTGCGCTCTACAAAAAAATCCTGAAGGAGAATGTCTGGCTAATAATTAATGACCCCAAGATCAAGCCCACTTGGGTTATATAGCAGGACACTGATCTCAAACACACCAGCAAGTCCACATCAGAATGGTCCAAAAAAATGATTTTTTTTTTTTTTTTAGATAATTAAGGTTTTAACGTGGCCTAGTCAAAGTCCCGACTGACATTGGATTGATATGATCTTAAATATGGCATCCATGCTTTAAAACCATCCACTGTGGCTAAAATAAAAGTGAAAGACTTGTTGCCAGTTACTGCAGATGCTTGAATGCAGTTTTTGCTATGAATAGTGGCACGACAAGTTATTAGATTTAGGGGGCAATTACGTTTTTACTTAGGGCCAGGCAGGTTTGGACAGCTTTTTCCCTTAAAAAATTAAATTATCATTTAAAAACTACATTGTCTATGAAAGTTTGAAAAATATGCAAAATAAAAAAACACTAAATACTTTTTCACTGCACAGTATATATATGAAACTGAAATGCCTGTTTTTTGACCACAACAATTCATTAGTATGGTGTAGGGCATCCTTTTGCGGCTAATACTGCAACAATTCATCTTGGGAATGCAGATTCAAGATCTGCACAGTGGCCAGAGGGATTTTGAGCCATTCTTCTTGCAGAATAGTGGCCAGGTCACTATGTGATGCTGGTGGAGGAAAACATTTCCTGATTTGCTCCTCCAAAACACCCCAAAGTGGCTCAATACTATTTAGATCTGGTGACTGTGCAGGCCATAGGAGATGTTCAGCTTCACTTTCATGTTTATTAAACCACTCAGTCACCAGTCATGCTTTGTGTATTGGTGCATTATCATCCTGATACATGGCACTGCCTTCAGGATACCATATTTGAACCATTGGGTGCACATGGTTCTCCAGAATGGTTCAGTAGTCCTCGGCAGTGACGCACAAGTATTGGGCCTAGGGAATGTCATGATATTGCAGCCCAAACTATCACTGATCCACCCCCATGCTTCACTCTGGGAATGAAACAGTCTGGGTGGTACGCTTCTTTGGGGTTTCTTGACACCGTAATTCTACAGGATGTGGGAAAGACAGTAAAGATGGACTCATCAGAGAACAATACATGTTTCACTTTGTTGACAGACCAAGATTTTGCTGCTGGCACGACTGAAAACGACGTTTGGCATTGGCACGAGTGACCAAAGGTTCGGCTATAGTAGCCCGGCCATGTACATTGTGGAGCTCCCGATGAACAGTTTTGGTGGAAAGAGAAGAGTTGAAGAGCACTTTTAATTCTGCAGTGAGTTGGGCAGCTATGGTTTTACGTTTTTTACATACAATCCGTGTTAGCACCCGGACATCCCTTTCAGACATCCCTCTTGCGTCCACAGTTACTAGTTGGATGTGGTTTGTCCTTCTTAGTGGTATGCTGACATTACCCTGGATACCCTGGTGGTTCTTGATACATAACAAAGATGTGCGCCAGCGAGACGCGCAGCAACAATTTGTCCTCTTTTAAACACGTCACCCATAATGTTGTGTGCATTGCAATATTTTAAGCAAAACTGTGCTTTTACTCTGCTAATTAAAACTTCACACTCTGCTCCTCTACTCTTACTGGTGGAATGTGCAATCAATGAAGATTGACCACCAGGCTGGTCAAATTTAGCCATGAAACCTCCAACACTGTATTGACCAGTGTTTCATTGTCCAACCCCTGTATATATTTAACATAATTTGAATTATGAATATCTGAGTAACTATCTGCAGAATCTAGGCAAATTAAAGTGAATAAGCTTAATGTTGAAAAATAAAAGATTTATTTATCAAATTTCCAACAAAATATTTAAATGGATAAAGAGTTTACATGTGAAACTCGAAAAATTAGAATATCGTGCAAAAGTTCATTTATTTCAGTAATGCAACTTAAAAGGTGAAACTAATATACATGCAAAGCAAGATAGTTCAAGCCCTGATTTATCATAATTGAGATGATTATGGCTTACAGCTCATGAAAACCCCAAATCCACAATCTCAGAAAATCCGTACCGTTTGTTTCAGTGCGCACAAAGTTGGCATTTGTCTTTGTGGTAGGGGAGTGTTTAGTTGTTTTTTCTTAGAGATGGCTACAAAATTTAATTTCGACCAGTTTGTTATTTGTCCTTCAGTGGAGCAGTTTGAAAGGTGCAGGAAGGATGACTTGTTGCTGCTTGCTGACTTTTACAGCATCTCGGTCCCACGGAGCGCAAATAAGCGTGATATCAAACAAATGCTTCAGACGGAGCTGATTAAACAGGGCATTCTCATCGATCCTACCGAGGCGGGTGTTGCAAACCAGTCCGGTACGTCTGAGGATTCAGCTACAGCGGAGGCTGTGAACGAACCCAAGGACCCCGCACGCATAGATCCCGCAGTAGTAGGTTCTAGGTAGTAGGTGGCTTTAGTTCACGTACCACCGCAGCCAGCTGAAAGTTCAGATTCGCTTTCGTCAGTGGACGCTGCTTTTGATCCTTTTATCTTGAGTGGAATGGTTTCGCTTTCGGACACAGATTCTGAGCCTAAGCCACTACGAATTTTGAGAGACACCGGCGCCGCTCAGTCGTTTATTTTGGAAGGTGTCTTGCCTTTATCTGATCAGTCTAGTTGTGGTGCAGATGTTTTAGTTCAGGGAATTGAACTTGGTGTATTGAAAGCTCCGTTACATATGATTTATCTTCACTGTGACATTGTGTCTGGCTTTGTAAAGGTCGCAGTTCGTCCTCAGTTGCCAGTTAAAGGAGTTTCTCTTATTTTGGGTAATGATTTAGCTGGTGGTAAGGTTTTTCACTTGCCTGTTGTAACGGACGCTCCTGAGGTGAATGAAAGTGACGCGCTGTCACGTGAGTTTCCCTCTGTTTTTAGTACTTGTGTGGTGACACGCGCTCAGGCTCGTAAAATGAAGGATGCTGACTACATTTCAGATTCCTTTATATGTAGCGACAATCCAGTATTTGAAGATGAAAATTTGTCTTCCAGTCCACATGTTTCACCGGAGGATAAGGCCTCCTGCATACAGGAAAATGATTTCGCTACATGGGGCGTTGGACGAGACCAGTTCATTGTTGCTCAGAAATCTGATGCGTCTCTTTCTCGTTGTATTGCTACAGCTGTAGATAGTGCTGAGTTACCTCAACACTCAATGGCATATTTCTATGATGATGATGTTTTAATGCGAAAGTGGTCACCCTCTGATGTTAAGGATGAGTCAAAGGCTGTTTTTCAAGTTGTAGTTCCAAAACCATATAGAACACAAGTTTTGCGTATTGCCCATTGCCATGATCTCGCTGGTCACCTTGGTGTAAGGAAGACCCACCTCCGCATTTTAAATCACTTCTTTTGGCCTGCCATGAAGTCTGATGTTGCTAAGTACTGTCAATCTTGTCATGTTTGTCAAATTGCAGGGAAGCCTAACCAGATTATTCCCCCTGCTCCTCTCCAACCTATCCCTATTATGGGAGAGCCTTTTGAGAGGATTTTGTTAGATTGTGTTGGTCCCCTTCCTCAAACTAAATCTGGCAATGTGTATCTGCTAACCCTGATGTGTGCTGCCACTAGATATCCTGAAGCCATACCTCTGCGTCAAATCACATGCCATCATTCGAGCACTTATTAAATTTTGCACCACTTTTGGTTTGCCCAAATATGTTCAGTCAGACCATGGTTAAGGGTCCGAAAATGTGATGGCTGACTTCTCGATGCTATGATTCTAATTGTGAACCTTTTCAATTCTAATTGTAGACCGGGGCGTAACATTCAGTCGGAAGCACAATCATGGGAAAGTCTTCTGACCTGACAGTTGTGCAGAAAACCATAATTGACATCCTCCATAAGGAGGAAATGCCTCAAAAGGTAATTGCAAAAGAAGTTGAATGTTCCCAAAGTGCTGTATCAAAGCACATTAATAGAAAATTATGTGGAAGAGAAAAGTGTGGAAGAAAAAGGTGCACAAGCAGCAGGGATGACCGCAGCCTGGAGAGGATTGTCAGGAAAAGGCCGTTCAAAAGTGTTGGGGACTTTCACAAGGAGTGGACTGAGGCTGGAGTCAGTGCATCAAGAGCCACCACACAGAGATGGATCCTGGACATGGGCTTCAAACGTCATATTCCTCTTGTTAAGCCACTCCCAAACAACAAACAATGTCAGAAGCATCTTACCTGGGCTAAAGAAAAAAAAAAACTGGCCTGTTGTTCAGTGGTCCAAAGTCCTCTTTTCTGATGAGAGCAACTTTTGCCTCTCATTTGGAAACCAAGGACCCAGAGACTGGATAAAGAATGGAGAGGCACACACTGCAAGATGCTTGAAGTCCAGTGTGAAATTTCCACAGTCTGTGTTGATTTGGGGAGCCATGTCATCTGTTGGTGTTGGTCCACTGTGCTTCATTAAGTCCAGGGTCAACGCAGCTGTCTACCAGGAGATTTTGGAGCACTTCATGCTTCCTTCCACAGACGAGATTTATGGGGATGCTGACTTCCAGCAGGACTTGGCAGCTGCCCACACTGCCAAAAGCACTAAAACCTGGTTCAATGACCGTACGATTCCTGTGCTTGATTGGCCAGCAAATTTGTCTGACCAGAACTCCATAGAGAATCTACGGGGCATTGCCAAGAGAAAGATGAGTGACATCTTTCATGAGTGAGACCGAAATGCAGAAGAGATGAAGGCCGCTATTGTCAAGTCAAGTCTAGTCAATTTTATTTATATAGCGCTTTTAACAATTGACATTGTGGCAAAGCAGCTTTACACAATAAAAAGAAGTAAGTTTGTATGCAATGTGTATGAATCAAAATGATAAGATTGTCCCTGATAAGCAAGCCGAGGGCGACGGTGGCAAGGAAAAACTCCCTGAGATGGTAATAGGAAGAAACCTTGAGAGGAACCAGACTCAACAGGGAACCCATCCTCATCTGGGTGATGACGGATAGCAGGGATTGATCAGCATAATAATGTGTACTGGAAGTTCAGTGTAACAGGAGATGTGTTAAAATTAAATTTAAAAGGAGTCCACTTTGTTCCTGAAGGCTCAGGTAGACTGTAGGAGATTCCAATCCTGAGCTATCGAACAACTGAAGTCACAGGTCCCCAGAGCATCAATCGATGATAGGACAGTCTTAATGGAAACCATCCCCAGCCACCATACGAATCCAGGCAGACCACACGGGGCATCCATGCAACGAGACCAGACGCAGGACTCCAGGACGGGTTAGACGAGTCCAGAGGGCAGAGGGGTCTGGATCACTGGCAACTCAGGAGCGAACATGTTTAGCTCGACAGAGAGAGAGAGAGGGAAAGGAGAGAGGGAGAGAGAGAGAGGAGAGAGCAGAAAAGGAGAGAACAGAAAATAAGGAGAGATGGCAGTTAGATATGGTCACAGTCAACATGTATAAGGTGAATGTATTCAGTGCAAAGTGCAAGCAGGACTAACTATAACAGCATAACTAAAAGGGAGAGCCAGAAGGAAACACAGACATGAGGGCTCCCTGAGATGTAAAGCAACCAATCACCTCACCGTCAACAAACCTGAGTGAACAATGAGAGTGGGGAGGACAGCATCTAAACACACCAGTTCACCAGAATACTCTACGTCCATGAGTCCCCCAGATCTGCTCCTTTACCTAAGGTTAATCTATTTACAAAAATGCTTGGCTAAATAAATGGGTTTTTAGCCTAGACTTAAACACTGAGACTGTGTCTGAGTCCCGAACATTAATAGGAAGACTATTCCATAACTTTGGGGCTTTTTAGGAAAAAGCTCTGCCCCCTGCTGTAGTTTTAATAATACGTGGTACTGACAGGCAGCCTGCATTCTTTGATCGAAGTAGGCGTGGCGGATCGTAAGACACTAACAGTTCACTCAAATACTGTGGCGCGAGACCATTTAGTGCTTTAAATGTCAGAAGTAGTATCTTAAAATCGATGCAAAATTTCACAGGGAGCCAATGCAGTGTAGATAAGATAGGGGTGATGTGCTCGTATCTTCTGGTTCTAGTGAGGACTCTTGCTGCTGCATTCTGTACTAACTGAAGCTTGTTTATACACCTAGTTGAACAACCAGACAGTAAGGCGTTACAATAGTCCAACCTAGATGTGATAAAAGCATGAACTAGTTTTTCTGCATCATTTAGTGACAATATGTTTCTTATCTTGGCAATATTTCTAAGGTGAAAGAAAGCTATCCTGGTAATATTATCTACATGTGCTTCAAACGAAAGGCTGGAATCTATAATCACACCAAGGTCTTTTACTGTTGCATTTGATGGAACAGAAAGGCCATCTAAAGTCACAGTGTGATCAGAAAGCTTACTTCTAGCTACTTGTTGTCCTATGACCAGAACTTCTGTCTTATCAGGATTAAGCAGAAGAAAATTAGTTAACATCCAATATCTTATGTCCTGCACACACTGCTCAATTTTAACAAACTGGTTTTTCTCATCTGGTTTTGCTGAGACATATAATTGTGTGTCATCAGCATAACAATGAAAACTAATACCATGCAATAATGTTGCCCAGAGGAAGCATGTAAAGGGAAAAAAGCAGTGGGCCTAAAACTGAGCCCTGTGGAACACCAAACTCCACTTCAGAACATGAGGAATGGTCACCATCTAAATCTACAAACATAACGATCAGTCAAATAGGATTTGAGCCACAAGAGGGCAGTTCCCTTAATTCCTACTACCTTTTCTAATCTGTGAAGGAGAATACTATGATCAATGGTGTCAAAAGCTGCACTGAGGTCCAGTAACACAAGTATAGTGATGCAACCCTGATCAGAGGCCCATAGGAGGTCATTTACTACTTTAACAAGTGCTGTCTCTGTGCTGTGATGAGGCCTAAATCCTGACTGATACAGTTCATTTATGCTATTTCTGTGTAGATGTGAACATAGCTGCTGTGATACTACCTTTTCCAAAATCTTGGAGATAAAGGGAAGGTTTGATATCGGCCTGTAATTAGAAAGCAGACAGGGGTCAAGGTCAGGTTTCTTGATTAGCGGTTTAATAACGGCTAATTTAAAGGATTTGGGGACATACCCACTACTGAGTGAACAGTTAATTACTTTCAACAAGGGTTCTATTATTGCTGGTACTATCTGTTTGAGAAAATGTGTCAGTACAGGATCTAATATGCAGGTTGACGATTTTGAAGAAGAGATGAGTGAAATTAGTTCCCTCGCTTCAAGGGGAGTAAAGTGTTCTAAGTTCTGATGTGATGTGGTTAGATCATCTGAATTATTTAAATTGTCTGGTTTCAAAGCCTGAATTTTTGGCCTAATATTTATGATTTTGTTATTGAAAAAGTTCATGAAATCCTCACTACTGCATGATGTTGTTGTGGAGATTTCTGCAGTGGTCTTGTTTTTAGTTAAGTTAGCTACGGTATTAAATAAAAATCTTGGGTTGTTTTTGTTATTTTCTATAAGAGTGGAGAGATACGTTGATCTAGCATCACTGAGAGCTTTTTTATAGTTCAGTATGCTCTCCTTCCAAGCTATTTTGAATATTATCAATTTAGTTTGGCGCCATTTACGTTCGAATTTTCGAGCGGTTTGTTTTAAAGCATGTGTGTGGTCATTATACCAAGGAGCGAGTTTCTTATCTCTAATCATTTTCCTTTTAACTGGAGCTACATTATCTAAGCTATAACGAAGTGCTGACTCTAGATATTCATTCGCCTGTTCGAGTTCTGTGAAGTCAGATGGCGATCCAATCAAAGTTGATAATTCTGGAAGATTATTGATAAAGCTCTGTGCGGTATTTGATGTAAATGTACGTTTAAGGTGGAAGCGCGGTGCTGTGCATACATTATTACTATGACACGCTTTAATCGAGACAGGGTAGTGATCCGAGATAACTTCAGACTGTGGAATTGTGGTTATATTTCCTATACTTAATCCGAAGGATAATATTAAATCTAAAGTGTGACCTGCTTTATGAGTGGGTCCTACTACACACTGATTTACTCCTACTGAGTCCAGTATGGACCAGAATGCTGTTCTCAGAGGGTCTTCTGGATTCTCAAAATGAATATTAAAGTCTCCAGCAATTAACGCTTTGTCTACAGAAACAACAAGGTTTGAGAGGAAATCTGCAAATTCGCAGAGAAACTCAGAGTACGGCCCTGGAGGTCTGTAAATGATGATTAGCGGGATCGACTAGGCTGACTTTATGTTACTATAGAGAACTTCAAATGCATTAGATTTAAACTGTGTTTTTGTACGAGAGACAGATTATCGTTATAAATAACTGCGACTCCTCTTCCTCTACCAGTTAGCCGAGGCTGGTGTATGTAGCTGTATCCAGGAGGACTAGCTTCATTTAGAGCTACATACTCGTCCTGTTTAATCCAGGTTTCTGTTAAACATAATATATCAAACTCCTGATCTGTGATAGTTTCATTAACAATAACTGCTTTAGATGCGAGAGATCTAATATTTAATAGTCCTAGCTTCAGATCAGAGTTGCCGGCTGCGCATTCAGTGTGATCCGAGTTTGTGGTATTTATGTTAATTAAATTACTAAAACAGACTTTCTGAGTCTTTCTAAATTTATGTTTAGCTCGGGGAACAGACACAGTCTCAATATGATGAACCCTGTGTGACGAATCTATGCAGCTAGCAGACGGTTGGTTTAGCCTGTCTGTCTGCTCCCTGGCCTGGGCTCTGGATTGTCACCGATTAACTAGGCCTCTTCTGAGACTATGTGCTATACTGCAAGAAATGAGAGCAGCACCTTCCTGAGTGGGATGGACACCGTCCCGCCCTAACAGGCCAGTTTTTCCCTCAAAGGTCTTCCAGTTGTCTATGTAGCCCACGTTGTTTTCGGAGCACCACTTGGACATCCAGCGGTTCAGCGACCATAACCTGCTGTAAGCTATGTCGCCACGTCTCATTGGGATGGGACCAGAGCAAACTACTTCTTCGGACATCGCCTTCGCTATTTTAAACACCTCTGTAAAGTTATGCTTGCTAACCTCTGACTGACGAAGGCGTATATCGTTAGCTCCAGCATGTACCACTATCTTGGAGAACCTATGCTGTCCTAGAGCCCTAAGATTACCTGCTATGTCCGGTGCTCTGGCTCCCGGGATACACCTGACCACTGCCGCTGGCGCCCCTAAAGGCCGAGCTAATTTCACATGTCTCAGTATAGAGTCCCCTATAACCAGAGCTCTTTCAGGTTTCTCAGCGGGTGCATCACTGAGGAGAGCGAACCTGTTGGACACATGAAGCGCAGAAGAGGTGTGCTCTGGTGGGCTAGCCTTAGCGTTAGCTTTGGCTGAACGAGTATGCCGCCGAGTCGTCACCCACTCGCCCCGCTGTGAGGGCTCTACTGCCGGAGTCGGGGGCTGATTATCTCCGCCTGTGGCACCCAGACTTTCCGCTACAGGATTAACGCTGCTCTCGCGCTCTCTAACCCTCTCTAAAGTCTGGATGCGCTCCTCTAATGCTAATATCTTCTCCGTCAGGGTGCTAACTAACACACACCTATCACAAATAAAATTATCACTAATGACGGAGGAAGAATGTCTAAACATCCTGCACTCCACACACTGAGCGAGCTGAATGGTAGACATAATGACGTACCTTTGTGCCGGAGTTGTGATATTTGCTGATGGATTCGCTTGTTGTTGGTCAGATGATACGCGCGTTCTCTCAAAAAGCGCAAAAAAAACGGATAAAGTCCAGTAGTGTTAAAGCGTAAAAACTAGTTTGTTATTTAGTAAAAGCGGGAAAAATATATAATTATAAAAAACTAAACAAAATATAATCTAAAACGGTGTTACAAACAGACGAGGAACTTTCGCGGGAACAATACGAAACATCCTGGTCTTCCATATTACCTCAGCAGTGCCGCAGGCTGATAGCTTCCATGCCACACCGCATTGAGGCAGTAATTGCTGCAAAAGGGACCCAAACCAAGTACTGAGTACATATGCATACTTATACTTTTCAGAAGTCCGATATTGTTCTATGTACAATCCTTGTTTTATTGATTGCATGTAATATTTTAATTTTCTGAGATTGTGGATTTGGGGTTTTCATGAGCTATACGCAATAATCTCAATTATGACAAATCACGGCTTGAACTATCTTGCTTTGTTTGTAATGAGTCTATCTCATATATTAGTTTCACCTTTTAAGTTGCATTACTGAAATAAATGAACTTTTTTTGCACAATATTCAAATTTTTTTAGTTGCATCTGTATAACTGATTTCACAAAGCTTCACAAATGTTTAAAATGCACACCGCCTCTAATGCGACACACGTCAAGTCAACAGTCAGGCTCCTGCCAAACACACTGTAGCATATTTTCCGTCACATTCTCCAGTGCCTCAATGATTCTCTGCTTCAGTTTCTCTAGGCTTGTAGGAAGAGGCTGAGGAATAAAAACTAGTCCTTTCACATAGAACCATAGAAAGAAATCACAAGGTGTCAAGTCCGGTGAACATGGTAGCCATTTCAACAGCACATTGTCATTATCACTGAAAAAAAAATGTAAAAAAAAATATTTGAACGGGAATTGGCTATGTTGTTAGACTACATTATTAGACCCACATTTTTTGGGACATCCTGTATATATCTTCATATATATATATATATATATATATATATCATTATAAACCACAACCCAAAGTGGCCACATTCTCAATTAAAAGCCAACACGTTGTAACAAGTCAATAGCATCAATGTTACATGACCAGTACAATGAAACTACAAGCTGTGCTGTGCAAAGCAGCTGCAGTGAGTGAACTTAATTTTTTGAAAAATGATGGAGCCAAGAAAAAGGACGTTTATACTCTGTTATTGCCATTGCAGTCAACCCAGAATTGACGGATTACAAGTATTTGTTGCTTAATGTCCAAAAAATGTTCTGTGAAATGAGGCATTTTGCAATTTGGATGTTGTTTGCACATCATGTTATATACTATACTTAACAAAGCAATAACAACTGTGTTAATGGTATCTTGTAGGGCAACCTTGTTTAACATCTGAATTAATATATCTCTTTTTACCTCTCTTTCTCCTATTGCTAGTCCTGCTTTGGTGCAATTTGAAGGCCATGGTACTCTCACTCATCATCTATACCGCTTAATCCTGTATTCAGGGTCACGGGGGGGCCTGGAGCCTATCCCAGGAGACTTAGGGCACATGGCAGGGTACACCCTGGACAGGGTGCCAATCCATCGCAGGGCACAGACACACACACATACACTCACTCATTCACACACTACGGGCAATTTGGGAACGCCAATTAGCCTAATCTACATATCTCTGAACTGTGGGAGGAAACCGGAGTACCCGGAGGAACATGCACACAGAGACGGGAATCGAGCCTGGCCGGCGATCGAACCCGGTCCCTGGCGGTGCCAGCCGACAGTGCTAACCACCAGGTATTACAGGTGTTGCATATTATGAAGTATATTTAATTATGTTTTAATTTAGAATTGAATCTTATTTAATTATTATTTACAGCACATTATTATTTTGTCTATATCCCTGCATGTGTGATATTTGATTGATTGGTTATGTTGCTTATGTTAAGAGGAACTAACAAGTTACCTGTCTGGGGTTTCCCATGGGACAGGTGAGAATGTGACACATTGTGTGAGAGAAGCACATGAGGGCAGTTTGTATTCTGTCTTGCCTTTTGGCTTAATAAAATAAGTTGTTGCAAACTTAACGGTAGCCACTTATTACACACAGCCAAAGAGACTGGAGAAGAGTAAGACAAGACTAGAAAGTCGGGTTACATTCATAATAACTCTTCGACACTTGGTATTTGTAATATGCAGTATTTTCGCCACGAATGTGTTTGTAATCTTTGCATTTAACGTTTCAGAATACATTCTCTCAATGTCCTCCTGGATAAACGCATTTCCAGACTTCATCACAAGACCTCAAACTTTGCCATTTCATGTAAGTAAACATTTACAATGCAGTATTTTTAATGATTTTAAGAATGAAGTATCAAGTTACGGCAAAAAATAATGCTTGTTATACCTTACTAGTTTACTTTTTTATGTAAGTCTTTTCATACCCCCCTCCCCCCATTTCATTAAATGTAATGAAAACAAGTTAAAAAGACTATTGAATATTTCCTTGAAAAACCTATAATTGGTCACACTAGCTCTTAAAACAGTGTGCACTGACATTCAAAAGTTTGAGATCTGTATTATTTTTTGTTTTTAAAAGAGTTTTATCAAAGCTACATTTATTTGATAAAATTAAAATACTACATTTATTTGATATAGTAAAACAGGAATAATGTGAAATAATGTTAGACTTCAAAATTTCTGTTTTATACTGGAATGTACTGTACTTAAAACTGTAATTTATTGCTGTGACATTAAGCTGAATGTTCTGCATCATTACTTAAGTCTTTAGTGTCACATGGTCTTCAGAAATCTCTCTAATATGAGGATCTGATCATGGGAATATAAAAATGTCTAATATTGTCATTCAGTCCTGGGGGGGAAAAGTTATTGTTTCCACAAAACTCAATCAATGTTTCTTGATCATTATGAATGAATTAAGGAAATAGTGATTTCTGAGGATCATGTAACACTGAAGACTGGAGTAATGATGCAGAAAATACAGCTTTACATCACAGCAATAAATAAAACAATTTAAATACATTCCAATGGAAAAAAGCTGTTTTGAATTGTAATATTTCACATTATTCCTGTTTTTACTGTATCTCTGAAGCACAGTTCTTCTCCTGGAAAACATATAAGAAATAGAGAGATCGTCTCGGGTTACTTGACTGTAACCCTGTTCCCTGATAAAGCGGGAACGAGATGCTGCGTGAAAACGCTATGGGAACATCTTTTTGTTGCCCGGTTGTGAAGCCTGTGCATGTCAGACCCGCCGAATACCTTCGGCTTATAACCTGTGCCAGGCATGACGTCACCGAATAAGGTGCACCTGCAGGTTATAAATAGGAGTGAACCGGAAACATCCTCAGGTCAATTTTGTCTGAAGGACGTCCAGGCACGCCAGCAGTGCGGCATTGGAACGCAGCATCTCGTTCCCGCTTTATCAGGGAACAGGGTTACAGTCAAGTAACCCGAGAAGTTCCCTTTCAAAAGCTACACTCAATGCTGCGTGAAAACGCTATGGGAACGAGAATACCAACGCCGCCGCACTGCAAGTGTCTGGACCCCCAGGTTGTGTAGCGTGTGCGCACAAGCCGAGGAGGTCTCAGACCTAGCTCTGGGATGCTGACTGAAGGATCCGTGAACCCAGAGTAGCATTGACATCTAGACTATAAAATCTAACAAACGTGTGTGGAGAGGACCAGCCCGCCGCATCACGCACCTGCTGCAGGGGGACGCCTCTTGCCAAGGCAATCGATGAGGCAATCCCCCTGGTTGAGTGAGCCCTGATTCCTAGAGGCGAAGTGTGACCACGCGCCTCATAGGCTAGGGCAATGGCATCTCTCACCCAGTGTGACAGAGTCTGTCTAGTGGCAGCCGCCCCCTGGTTGTGACCCCCATGGCAAATAAAGAGCTGCTCTGACTTACGCCACTGGCTAGTGCGGTGGACGTAGATCCGAAGAGCACGTACTGGACACAGTAAGTGAAGTCTTTCCTGCTCCGGAGCTGTGAAAGGCGGAGGACAGAAGGCTTCGAGAACAACAGGGTGCATGGTCGAGAATGGAACCTTGGGAAGATAGTTCGGGTGAGGATGCAGAATAGCTTTGATTAGCCCAGGGGCAAAGTCTAGGCAGGATGGGGAGACTGACAGAGCCTGCAGATCCCCAATCCTCTTCAAAGAAGTAATAGCCATCAGAAAAACCATCTTAAGAGACAGAAGCTTGACAGGCGCTGACTCTAGTGGTTCGAACGGGGTGTCGGCCAGGCCTTCGAGTACGATAGTTAAGTCCCATGAAGGGACCGTAGCTCTAGTGGGCGGCTTCAACCGTTTAGCTCCATGAATAAAACGGGCAACTAAATGGTGCTTGCCCACAGAAACCCCGTTGTTCAGAGCGTGACAGGCCGAAATAGCGGCTACATACGTTCTGAGCGTACTAGGGCATAAGCCCGAGGACAACTTTTCTTGCAGAAACTCCAGCACTGAAACAATCTGGCAGTGAACTGGGTCTATGTGTCTTGCCATGCACCAATTTTCAAACACACTCCATTTGAGGGCATAAGTTCTTCTAGTGGAGGGAGCCCTGGCACTTAAATGGTTTCAATTACGCTGGCTGAAAGCCCAGCCTGTCTCAGTTGGTCCCGTTCAGGGGCCAAACGTGAAGGTTCCAGAGCTCGGGCCGGGGATGAAGTATTGTCCCCTGCGCCTGAGACAGAAGATCCCTCCTCACTGGAATCACCCAGGGTGAGCCGTCGAGGAGATATATTAGATCAGAGAACCACACTCTGGTCGGCCAATGGGGCGCTATCAATAAGAGACGCAACCCTTGTTGACGGACCCTCGCCAGGACTCCCGGGAGCAGAAACTATAGGTGGAAACGCATAAAGGCGTAACCTGGGCCACGTGTGGGCCATTGCGTCCAGACCCAGGGGAGCTGGAGGAGTCAGAGAGTAGTAAAGGGGGCCTTGTGCTGCCTCTTATGAGACAAAGAGGTCCACCTCTGCTACGTAAAATCTTTCCCAGATTGACTGACTACTTCGGGGTGGATTTTCCATTCCGCATGTTTTACAGCTTGTCTGGATAGCAAGTCTGCTCCTACATTCATATGCCCTGGAATGTAAAACGCCCTGAGGGACAGGAACTTGTCCTGTGCCCAAAGCAGAACCTGGTGCGCTAGCTTGTTCAAGCGGCGCGAGCACAGTCCACCCTGGCGATTTATGTACGAGACTACCGCAGTGCTGTCCACCCGCACTAGGACATGGTAGCCTCTCAACTGCTGGAGGAAGTGTTTCAGGGCCAGAAACAGAGCCATCATGTCGAGGCAATTGATGTGCCACGCGAGAAGATGACCTCTCCAGCTCCCTTGTGCTGGACGACCATCCAAGACCGCACCCCAGCCCGTGAGGGAAGCGTCTGTCGTTAGCATCTTGCGACGACAAGACGGACCTAGAGTGGGACCCAAAGTCAGAAACCGGGGTCTGAACCACATAGAACGGGCACGAAGCCCCCAGCGCGTAACCCTTATTAGCCTCTGGGGGTTGGCCCTTGAATGAAACCCCCTGGCTCTTAGCCACAGCTGAAACGCTCTCATGTGCAGAAGGCCCAAAGGTATCACCGTGGACACAGCTGCCATGAGGCCTAAGATTTCTGAAAGTGATGAACGGTGACCTTCTGGCCTAGCTTGATTTCCTTCAGGGTGTTGAGAATGGATTCGACACGAGCAGGAGACAACTGTGCCCGCATTGTGACCGAATCCCATGTGACACCCAAATATGTTGTCCTCTGAACAGGAAGGAGAACGCTTTTTGTGGCGTTGAGTCTCAATCCTAGGAATGAAGATGGGCTAGGACGACATCCCGATGTCGAAGCGCTAGCTCCTGAGACTGGGCCAGAATCAGCCAGTCGTTTATGTAATTCCAAAATACGGATGCCCTGGAGTCCTAAAGGAGCCAGAGTTGCATCCATGCATTTTGTATATGTGCGGGGTGACAGAGCTAGGCCAAATGGAAGGACCCAATACTGGTAAGCTTCGCCCCCAAAAGCGAACCTCAGGAACTTCCTGTGCTGTGGCAATATTTCTATATGAAAATATGCGTCCTTGAGATCGATTGTCACAAACCAATCCTCTAGTTGGATTTGAGAAACAATCATTTTGACAGTCAACATTTTGAATCTGGATTTCTGAGATAGCGGTTCAAGCCATGAAGATCCAAGATCGGACGCAACCCTCCCCCTCTCTTGGGCACCAAAAAGTACCGACTGTAGTAGCCCGATCCTCTGTCTGGGAGGGGAACATGTTCTATGGCCCCTTTGCCCAGCAGAGTCTGTAACTGCTGGGCCAGCAGATGTGCTCGATCCGGTTTCACGGAAGTGGAGACCACACCGTTGAAACGCGGAGGACGATGTGCAAACTGAATCCTGTAGCCTGTGCCTACAGTCCTTTATACCCAAGGAGATACACCTGGCAGTAGTCTCCACGCTGCCAGCTTCTCCGAAAGGGGCACAAGCTTTGACACTTCGGCTAGATGGGCGGGGGTGGGGGGGGGGGGGGGGGGGTGTTAGGTGTTGGGAGATGAAGTGTGGCAGGAGATGCCTGAACACCCAACTTTCGGGCGCTCCCCGAACACCAGTGGTGGCGGGGATTGAACACCGGCCTCCCGGGAGTGCCAGGGAGGAGGCTCTGTTTTGTGATGAAAATCCAGGCACCCCTCCCCGGGGGGAGACACCCCCACAGCCCCAGGCGCACGAACTCAGGGCTTCTTCTTTGAAGAGAGGAAGCTCCTCAGATCCGGTCTTTTCGAAGCAGATTTTTGAGAAGAGCGGCAAGCGCCACCCCAGTCTTTACGGGGGGGTGCGCGGCTGGTCACGCTCTCCTTCTGCACCTCACGCCTGATAGGGGCCAGACCTGGCCGGGGCCGGGTGGCCGTCGGTCCCGGTTCTTGAGCACGGCGGGGAAGGAACCTCCCAAAGGCCTGTTCATATAGCTTTGCCTCCCGAAACCTAGTGGCGGCGGAATTAACAGCGTCGCCAAAAAGGCCGGAAGGCGAGATGGGGGCATCGAGGAGGGCAACACGATCCTTATCCTTGATGCCCGTGAGGTTCAGCCACAGATGCCTCTTCGTGGACACCATGGCAGCCATGGAACGGCCCACAGCACGGGCCGTCCGCTTGGTTGCACGGAGAGACAGGTCTGTGGCTCGGCGCAGCTCTGCAAACGCCCTGTCATCAATAGCCCCGCCGCTGCTCAGGTCCTTCAGCAGGTCAGCCTGGTAACCTGCCAAACCGCCATGGTGTGCAGTGAAGCACCAGCCTGTCCTGCTGCCTGAAAAGCTTTACCCACCAAAGCAGATGTCAATCTGCACGGCTTGGAGGGGAGAATAGGCTTTTTCAGGGAGGATGATGTCCCAGGAGAGAGATAGCCCGCAAACGTCTCTTCTATCTGGGCATCATCATATAACCGCGTGCTTTCGCACCAATGATATTCGAATAAGTCGAAGTCGATGGTACAAAAGCACGCGATGAATACGGCTTGCTCCATGAAAGAGTTAATTCATCATGGATGTCACCAAAGAAGGGGAGAGAGAGACGTTGAGGCTCCTCCCCCCGGCCACCCGACAGACACCTGTCGTTCAATCTCGAACGCTTGGGGGAATCTCGCTGCTGCGGCCAGTCGATATGCAATCGCTCGACCGCACGCGTTATAACCTCTAATAATTCCTCAAAAGCTCTGTCAGCACTGGAGGAGCGTTGTGAGGAGGCTACTTCCATGGAAGCGAGAGAGGAAGATTCTTCCTCTCCGCTCCTTCACAAGAAGCGCCGGAGCGCGCTTGCGAACCGGAAGCTAAAACTTCCTGATCCGGAGAGAGCACGAGAGAAAGGGGGAATTCCGTCTCGTGCGCGTCTGCCAGATCAGCACGCAAGCCCCAGGAATGCGCCGTGGCTTGCGGTTTCTCTTTAAAGAAAGCGAGCCGCGCGCGAAGCACCTTAATAGGGAGAAGGTCACAGTACTCACAGTCTCCCTGAAGCCCGAGGCGAGCGTGTTCTTCCCCAAGCACTCGAGACAAAACTCGTGGAGATCGCCCTCCGAAAGAGATCTATCGCACGGAGGCACGCATCTCTTAAGCAACTCCGCCATATCGGTGAGTTAATGCTTTTATTTTTATTTCGCTTTCGTTACGGCTTGTACATGCACACGCAAACACAAAGCGGTCCTGAAGACAAAAAGATCTGAGGATGTTTCCGGTTCACTCCTATTTATAACCTGCAGGTGCACCTTATTCGGTGACGTCATGCCTGGCACAGGTTATAAGCCGAAGGTATTCGGCGGGTCTGACATGCACAGGCTTCACAACCGGGCAACAAAGAGATGTTCCCATAGCGTTTTCACGCAGCATTGAGTGTAGCTTTTGAAAGGGAACATATTTTGCCCCTTACAGAAATGTAGATTCAAGCTTTAGGAGCCATAGAACAAGAAAACTAAAATAACACCATCAAAGATTTCAGATTAATGCATAAAGAATCAGAGATAATCTTGAATGAAACAGAACCTGAGCTGAACAGTGAACCTGAAGCTGGAACTTCACCTTGTGCACATGTAGAATTGAAAGAAACAAACATAGAAAAATTTGATGCTGAGACACTTGAGCAAAAACCTGAACATCTTTTTTTCTATGCAAACAGTATTGCATATTTCAAAATCTTACTCTCATAATTAGAGTCTCCCCCTAATGTTAAATGTTATGAATACCTTTATCAAAAGTGACAATGCATAACATTAGCGCCCTTTTTTCAGACTCCAAATATTGTGGCTCACTGAATGAAAACTGTCCTGGAAGATATTGATGTGTTTATCCATGATGAATCATCTGCACTATTCAGAACATGTCTGGTATGTTGCATTGATTCTCTGCAGGCACTTTGACAAAAATACGGCTGTTAATGTTTGTGTTGACTTTATTAAGATATTTTAATTCTTATTCATTTGAACTCTGGCTCTTATTTTCCTTTATCTGATCATCTCAAACTTACACTCACCTAAAGGATTATTAGAAACACCTGTTCAATTTCTCATTAATGCAATTATCTAATCAATCAATCACATGGCAGTTGCTTCAATGCATTTAGGGGTGTGGTTCTCGTCAAGACAATCTCCTGAACTCCAAACTGAATGTCAGAATGGGAAAGAAAGGTGATTTAAGCAATTTTGAGCATGGCATGGTTGTTGGTGCCAGACGGGCCGGTCTGAGTATTTCACAATCTGCTCAGTTACTGGGATTTTCACGCACAACCATAGAGTTTACAAAGAACGGTGTGAAAAGGAAAAAACATCCAGTATGCGGCAGTCCTGTGGGCGAAAATGCCTTGTTGATGCTAGAGGTCAGAGGAGAATGGGCCGACTGATTCAAGCTGATAGAAGAGCAACTTTGACTGAAATAACCACTCGTTACAACCGAGGTATGCAGCAAAGCATTTGTGAAGCCACAACACGCACAACCCTGAGGCGGATGGGCTACAACAGCAGAAGACCCCACCGGGTGCCACTCATCTCCACTACAAATAGGAAAAAGAGGCTACAATTTGCACGAGCTCACCAATATTGGACAGTTGAAGACTGAAAAAATGTTGCCTGGTCTGATGAGTCTCGATTTTTGTTGAGACATTCAAATGAGTCAGAATTTGGCGTAAACAGAATGAGAACATGGATCCATCATGCCTTGTTACCACTGTGCAGGCTGCTGGTGGTGGTGTAATGGTGTGGGGGATCTTTTCTTGCCACACTTTAGGCCCCTTAGTGCCAGTTGGGCATCGTTTAAATGCCACGGCCTACCTGAGCATTGTTTCTATCCTCTGATAGCTACTTCCAGCAGGATAATGCACCATGTCACAAAGCTCGAAATATTTCAAATTGGTTTCTTGAACATGACAATGAGTTCACTGTACTAAAATGGCCCCCACAGTCACCAGATCTCAATCCAATAGAGCATCTTTGGGATGTGGTGGAACGGGAGCTTCGTGCCCTGGATGTGCATCCCACAAATCTCCATCAACTGCAAGATGCTATCCTATCAATATGTTTGTTTCTGTACATTTTGTCTACATTAATCTAGTAGGATCTAAAACTTTCATGGAACAAAAAGAAATATAACAACATACAAAAGATGGATCTCAAAAGTGATTTTTTTTGTACTCTTTATTACATTCGGACAGTACTCCTGATGGCAGAGAGACCAGAGGGATGAAAGTGGGAGTTCCAATTGTGATTGAAGACTCCCCTACGACTTTGACCAGTGTCATAAACTTTACTCTTCTGTTGGAGGAAGAGATTGTCTTGGAAGATGCTCCATATCTGCAATCTGCTGTTGCTTAACAGTTTTCGCCTTGGATTTCAGTACCAAAAAATCTGAAGTACACTTTTGAGGTGATTGATAAGGTGTTCATGGAATTGGGCACTCACTGCTCTGCAAGGGTACAATCCCATAAGACATAACTTCTGCTATGACATTTTGTGAGCTTTTGTGAGCTGTTTTCAGACTTTTTCAGATTATTATTATTATTATTATTATTAATATTTACTCTTTTCCTTGTTTTGTGAAGTTTAGACTGTAAAAGGCATCTTGCCATGTTTCTTTTAGTTTACTTTTTTTAGTCAAGGAATGTGGTTGTAGTGTGTTCCTTTTGGTTTAAAATTAAATTTGGAAGAAACTTTTAAGCATGCAGTTACAACTTTTTTCATTACATCGTATTACATGTTAATAAAAAAAAAACTGCTTCAGTAAATTTAAACACATATTTTGAACCCAAAACATGTGACAAGTTCACATTTATTAAATTAATAAGCCTTTAAAACTATCAAAACACTTTTAACTTAACAAAAGAATATAAGTGGGGAGACCTTACTCAGTAAATTTAGTTAAGTCAACAACAAGTTGGCCTAACTCAAAATTTCAAGGCAACATGTTGCACAGCTTTTTTGAGTTAACTCCACTTTTAACCCAAGTTGTTGATTTAACTCAAAATGTCAAGGTAACTTGCTGCACAGCTTTTTTGAGTTAAGTCAACAACTTGGGTTAAAAGTGGAGTTAACTCAAAAAAGCTGTGCAGCAAGTTGCCATGAAATTTTGAGTTAAGTTAAGATTTTATTTTTTACAGTGTGAGAGATGAGCTCTCAAAATACACCCTATGACAAGAAAAACACACAGTCAACAATTACCCACTGTCTGTGATGCCAGTCTCCCATCTCTCCCAGAATGCTTGGCTACTCTATGCAGACTGGCATGGCAGTGTGACACCTGACAAAGGGATTTTCAGAGTGATTGTCATGTGTCACAATAATAAACATTCTTGGTTACACTAGGATGAGGGGAAATGAGCACTCAAAATCACACCACCACTTCCCAAAAGCAGTTCATAAGAGTCAGTCCCTATTACTCCTTTTAAGTGACAGTGCAAGAACTGATAATAAAGTCAACATTAAAACTATTAAGGAAACAAGATGTGGAAAAGCCCTGCTGAAGTCATACGCTTTAATTTATGCCTGGTAATGTGTGAACCCCAGTCAGTAAATTTGATGGTATCTGCTTTCCTGCTTGACTGATTTCTATAAAGAACAGCCAACTGCCTCAGATACACCCTATTAACTCTGTTGGTCCCCAAACAGTGACGCAGTGAGTGGAAGAGGATCACTGTGCTGGAGGGTCCAAGTGTGACTTACAGCTACAGCTATAACACAGTGGCTCATGGCCATATGATCTTAGCCTTTGATCCATGTGAGTGGGCGGAATAATTCGCTCTTCATGCATGGCCGTTACTTCTGTGCCTGAGTCTCCAGACCTTGAGAGTAACCAGGCTCAGTTTACGCTCAATAAAGCCAAGCAGTATTGACTTGCTAAAAAACCCTGTAGGGACATATACCTCAGCAGTTACAGCAGAGCTTTGGACTTTGACTCTATAAACTGTATACACACAGAATTTGTAAATTGCTTATTGTGCACTGATTATTCTGCAATATGGCAGCTACTACCAAAATTTTTTGGCATATTTGTAACCTTGCAGGATAATTACCAGCAGTAATCAAAACATAGTAGTCGCTTCCCATATAAAGAACTTAGAATAAAGGAAAACAACAAAGACACGCACAATGCAAGTCTTTTCACATCTCCCACTAGTGAGACATTTAATTTTCTTTCTTTGAAAAGCAGGAGGTCAGCATGGATCTCCATATCAAAGCTGTACGAATTAAGCATTTTCTCCTAGCTGCTCATTTCAGTGGACTTGAAGTAAGACTTGAGTAGCCTGCAGTGATATACTATTGTTAAGCTTCCACTGAGACTCATTGTAAAGCAAAAGTAACACCACAACAGAGAGAATCAGCAGCATTCTAGTCAAGCAGAGAATGAGATCACTGGGCTTTTCCAAAGAGGTCAATGGGAAAGCGAGGCACCACTGCATTTGAAATTCAGTCCAGTTATGAACACACGTGCACACACACACGCGCACACACACGCGCGCACACACACACACACACACACACACACACGCACACACACACACACACACACACACACACACACACTTGCATGCCTTATAAAAGTAAAGCAAGTCTTTTGCAAAGGGGAAGTTTTTTTTTTTTGGCTGTGTTTGTATGTGTGTGTGTGTGTGTGTGTGTGTGTGTGTGTGTGTGTGTGTGTGTGTGTGTGTGTGTGTGTGTGTAGGGGGTGTTTGAAAATGAGCCCAAGTCAAAGAAGGGCAGAATCACTGAGGCAATAATCCTGTGTGTCAACATGAGCACTGTTAGCTCCCACCGTCTTGACCATGCAGCTAAATTTACAGTGAAGAGCAGCCTTTAGGGGCCGTCTTTGATGGGCTTAATCTACACACCAATGAAGCATGAGACCACACACTAATGCTTTATGCCAGTAAAATCCATGCTAGCAAACAACGTCCTACATTGTATTACCAGGCTTATACAGAGGTCACATTGGCCAAAGAAATAATTTCATATGGACAATCAAACCAACAAAATGTTAAGTAGTGATATTTATATATGATATATGGATCTATTCTTATTTTATTTTTCCCCATTTGTGTTTACCTGTTACAGCAAATCATGTATAATCTTTTGTCATTGTTTATAAATATCACTAATTAACATAAAAAAAATCTATTAATAAATATTAGTGCTACTCAATTAATCACATAAAAACAAAATCACAATATAGACCTGTACAATTATTTCATTGCAAACTTTAGCAATTTATTATTGGGAATATATACTTTACCAATTCATTATTTGTCAATAATTTAAATATATGTTTTTTTTTATCAAATCATTCAACACTAATATATACTGTATATATGAATGAAATATAAACCTACATTTTATTAAACTACATCAAGGTTTGTCATAATCAATATCTGAACTGCTCCTCCAATCTACAGTATAACTAAAAACATTAGGACACTCCCTAGAATTACACATGCCAGTGTGTTATTCCAACAGGCTGGTACCCTCTCTTGCTCTGACTATCACAGATCACTGGCCTGTGGAAACGCAGCCAGCTTTGTCTGGACCAAATTCCGATCTAGCCTGAAAGGAAGGGTCAGCATACTTCCTGCCTGCAGCTTGCAATTATCTCAGACCCAAATGGAAAAGGACTTCTGATTTGATTTAAGCAGACAGTGCCATTGAAAACTTCCCTCATTTTGAGACACTCTAGCCTGGAAAAAGGGAAGAGCAGTGTCAGGCAGGGAAAAAAAGCGAAGACAATTGCAACGAAATAAGAAGAAACCACACTGAAACCGTACCCACTGTACAAACATGCTAGCACTGCAAATAAATAAAGATAGAAATGCATTTATAATTTCATGTAAATGCATGAATGAGGTTTGCTATATTTGGCAATGTAATTATGGTCGCATGAAATTGCAGAATAGTCAGTATAATATTTATTCATTAATTTATTTATTGAACCAATTTTAGAGTTGGGGCACAGTAAATTGCACTTTTCCCAGCATTGGTTGTATTAGGCTCATGCCACACTGCAGCCTAGGAGTGAGAGCCAGCACAACCATGAAAATCACCCGGGATCAGAGGTCAGCAAAATGGAAGTAAAGATCCAAGTCCCATCCCATTGTGCGACACGCTGCCTTGGCCCACATGCCCCAGAGGCTTAGTGTCAGTGTTAACACTTCAAACACTCGATATCTTCACTAGACACAAAGCATACTACTGCTTGCCGTCATCACCATTTCTTCCACAGAAAAGAGATATGGATCCCTCCCAAAGGTCACTGGCAGCTGAAGTTGCCTTGATTAAGCTCTGGGTTTGTGCTCTGACTTTTTCCTTTTCCCTGCGGTACCATCTTTTAACAAACCGAACCAAACTGAACTAAAGCTTCATCATACTAACTCTTGTAATAGGGTAATAAACACAGTAAAGCTATTTGTTTCAAACTTCAAGTCCTAAAACTCAAGCAAATGCTATACAGTACAATGAGGAAATTGTAAGCCAAATTGGCTTAAATACTGGGAAAATATGACTCAATAATAGACACTAATCAACTTGGGATTCAACAAATGTTTTAGGCTTCCCCAACGTCTCTTAAAAAAAAGGCCTCTGCCCTCTAAAGTGTTGAGACGAGAGTGGAAACAAAACTTTTTAAGTTTCACTTCTGCCTCCATGCACTGCCTATAATCTCTAAATGGCCCCAATATGGCTGGGCCACCCATTTTCTTACAGAACTTTATAATCTCCTCCCTTCTCCTTCACGCCAACAGCAGCCAAAAAAAAAAAGAAAAATCATCAAAGAAGTTGTTAATAAATATATAATCGTGTGGTCAAAGACTGTGTTTTCTCTCTGTGTGAGATCTGGTGAATGCTGCACAGAGTAGACTGCGCTGCAGGCAATCTTTTGATGGAAGGTCTCATTTTCAGCCTCCTGCCGTGTAATATTCAAGTCAGTCTAAAATAATATAGGACTCATTTCAGGACTTAGGACCTCTCGAATATGTTGACAATAGCTGGCAGCAGGAGCGTCAAATGAAAAACAGCTTTTCACAGAGGAGTGGCATCCAAAAACCCAGAGAACAACGATCATAAGTAACACCCCAAGTCTGGACTTTCAGATGTCACAACATATCTGAACACAGCTGTTTAGACTGTTATGCAGAGATCCCAAAACTAAGCACATAGTAAATACTAGGACTAGACTAAGGTCAGTATATTTATAACAGCCTCTTAATGCTCCACAAATTTGGCTATGGATCCTTTATAAACATATATACATTTATAAACAAAACATTATTGGAATAGCTGCAACATTGAGTAACTGTATATCAAAATTTATGCCATTTAGTTACTGAGATTACTTAATTTTCAGCAAGCCAGCTGTTGAGCATCAGTGAGTAGCCAGTTGGTATAGTTCTGTCTGATGATGGACTAGGGCCAATGTTTTATCTTCTTAAAATACTGCTTCACACCAACCGCATGATATTAATTTAAAATATGTATGTGCCAACTGTACATACTATCCAGCAAGATTGTAATGGGAAAAAAATCTATTGTTTACTGTTGAAATTGTATGCATTACAAAAAAAGAAGAAGAAAAAAACGTTAGTACTGTAACTGTGGCAAACAACAATGTCAGAATTGAAAGTCTTAACAATCATGGCTCCTCTCAGCACATCATTCTTCACAGATAATCAAGGCAAGTCTGTAATCAAGGCATGCCCTCCTTTTCCATCATCATAAGACTGCCAATCTCTAGTTTTGCTTGGCTTCAAAAATGAGACACCATTTATTTAAAAAAAGAAAGAAAGGAAAAAATAGAAAAGAAACAACTAGATTTTAATATAAAATGCTCTGTACAGCAGATCTCATGTAAAGGAAGCACTCTGATCCTTCCACCTTCACACAGAGGGATACCGACATGATGTGATCAAAATGCAATGGGAAAAAAGAAAGGACTTCTATATGGTTGGAAAAATGCACTGCAACCAGTCCTTAAAAATAATAATAATAATAATAATAATAATAATAATAATTGTTGAGCATACAATAAGATGTGTGGGATGCTAAAGAGGCTCAAAGACATCTTATAATGTGTTTTTAAAAAAGTGGAAAATAGGAAAAGTAAATATACATGCACAGCATGACCTTAAATGGAGCACATCTCTTTGATGTGATTACTAGAGCAAGAAGACAGGCCTGCTTGTGAACATTTGGCTGGGGAACTTTAGATCAGCAAACTCTTTCTTACTCCCCTGTATTTAGACGTCTTAAGAAAGAGTGGAGGCATAGAGCAAACATGTTAAAACAGGTTTTTTCCAAGAACAGAAACTCTCTCTCTCTCTCTCTCTCTCTCTCTCTCATACACACTTGTTCCTCTTCCATCTTTTAGCACCAGACCACCCTACTGAACACAATTACACCCACAGCAAGCTCTTGGCCTGAACCCCCACCTTGCCAAAGGGTCAGTGCACAGTGCGAACACAGCATGCGTGCTGAAATGATTTGTTATTAATTAATCAATCTCAGCTAATCAAGGTAAACCTTGCTTTTTTTTTATACAGGTCAGAACACATGCTGGTGTTAGCTAGCTCTGCAGCATTACACATTCACATTTCTGAGGATTGAAATTGAAGGCTGAGACACATTACAGACACATTACAGTGTACAAAAGCACGAAACCACCTTCCCATAATTCCAAGTGTCAAACAATTATAGCATTACTCTGAGGTTAACCCTGTCATTCTTTGGCGTGCTAGAGGAGCATTAGATTTAGCCGGTACAATGTGCGTGGCGTGTGTGTGTGTAACAATATGATTTTATCAGTTAATGTGTACTAAGCGACAAATACGGCCAGATATTTCAAAACACAGGCCAACTGTCAGTTGGGATTAACTGTTTTGAGTCACTCGATTTCGATATACTTTTGCGAGAGGCAATGTGTATTTAAATACAGTATCTTCTTAGGCTTTTTTTTTTTTTTTTCAGATTTAAGGGTCGTATACAGTAAATAAACAACGGGTAAATTCTGACCTGAAAAGGCGCTCGGCTGAAAGGCGCGCGCTTCACAACACAACTCAAAGCAAAAGCACTGAGCGGCGCTGTAGTCCACCAAATTGAAAGGTAGATCCGTAGAGCCATTATTGTTACGCTGTGTTGAAACGCCTGTCCGTCGAAACATGAACAGCAGTAACAGATATTCTCATAAACTTAACCATGTCCTGAATTAGCCCCCCCCCCCCCCCCCATGAACTCATATGCATGAGACTGTTCCGCGCGCTCAGGATGATCCAGAATGCTAAACGGCTTTTCAATCCATGTATTTAAGGGAATATAGGCACAGATTGGGATAAAGAAAAAAAAAAAATCGCATTTTATGTATTGTACTCTCTCTCTCTCTCTCTCTCTCTCTCTCTCTCTCACACACACACACACACACACACACGACGTATATACAGACATTCGTTGTACTTATTTTACTTTTAACATTCGGTTTATTGTTTTAAATCGAACTCATACAGTAAGAGCTTGGGCTAACTTTTAAGCCATTTGCCTTGGTATAAACGTGTATATTTGTTGTATCTAATTTTTTTCTTGTTCAAAAATTATGGGTATGTTGATCTTTTTTATTTAATTGTTATTTAAAAGTTTTAACAGCTTTAGACAGATATCTGTTTCTTGAAGTGTTTAAAGTAGTTTAAGTCCTCAGATTATGAACAGTATACAGCATAAATATTATTTGAAATACTCCCAAGAATTTAGACAATTGCCGATAAAGGTTTGGATTGAAAAAATAAATGTAATTCTTCCCACAAGCAATACACTGAAAGGGGCCCTGATCATAATAGTAGATAGACCACATAATTAATATCAGGTTATTCACCTAAAACGTCTAAAGCACAAGTATCATACCTTTATAGACAGTATAAGAAATGCATCATTCTTGTTTGTTATGGTGACAGGGCAGACATTGCTTTTTATTTATTTTTTAATATTATAATTTTATAGACCATTTAGTCAAACAGAACAAATGGTTTTATGTTCAGGACACGAAGAAGCAGGTTTAATTCAATTTCTTAATTTTAAAAGGGCATTAGACACAAATAGGAAGTGCATGGTGGTATGCAAGTTTGCTTTTATAGTTTGTGGAGAAGCTGCAGAAACAACCTGGAACTGTGTTTAAAATAATAATAATCATCATCATAATGTATTATTATTATTATTATTATTATTATTATTATAACAGATTGTTTAGTCAAAGTGAACTCCTTGGACCATGGTGTGGATCTCCTTCATTCTCCCCATCATTTTCACTAGTCTTTGTCCAGAGAGTACACCCAGTAGCTTTCTGGACACCAAATGGTAAAAAAATGATCATCATTATGTTTGTCTAGGGAAGGGACAGGTGGCTTGCTTTGGATGCTGCACCAACAGATTGTCCTCTTTTGTTTCCTGTTGCCTTGCTCTTGAGTCACTTCTTGCTAGGCAGGAAAATACATGACAAGAGGTTGCAGACATCAACATGAAAAAAACATAATTGGTCTCAACAATATAACAATATAGGCAAATCTTTATTAATAGTATAAATGTGGTAATGCCATATACTGGGACATGTGTATATATATATATATATATATATATATATATATATATATATATATATATATATATATATATATATATATATATAAAATCCATGCAAGTCATTTTTGTGACAGTGGCCAGACTGTATATACAGGGTGGGCCAAACGTAGGGTTACAGTTAACACTTAAACATTTTTCCTTTATTAGAAATTAGACTTTTATTTACATATATTATAATTACATATTAGACATTTTACATTGAATATTTAATCTCTCAAGTGCTCAAAAAGTCCACCTTCTTGATTATAATAATTTTTATATCTAAAACTTGTGAAGGTGAAGCAGATAATGAAGTAACTGTAACCCTACCTTTGGCCCATATATATACTGTATACATCTTTTGAGAAATAAAGTTCTATCCATTCTATCGTCCTGCATCTCTTGCACTGTCTGGCCACTGTCACAAAATGACTTGCCAATGTTTGGTAGATTAACAGAGAGCCCCCTAATGGAGTAATTACAGAGAGCCAAACATCTATTTTTCACCAGTAGACTGCCATTACTCTCCAGTCCCCCCAGTCACTCTATTGAAAGTCACTTACTCTCCTTACAATGAGTTATCATTGACTGCCATTAAGGTGTTCTGGAGCAATTTATCTTACTGAGGCCACGGCTGGGCTCATTGCAGCAAAGAATCATTCTCTCTCCAATATATCAAACATTCAATGAGAAAAAAGGACCAAATACCACAAACAGATAGTGGTATGTTGCTAATAGATACTTTGAACGAGGGAGACAAGAAAAAATGAGTGTAGATTAAAGAGGCAATGACATGGCTGGGATGAAGTGGAAGTGCTGCCGTGAAGATAGCTCCTCGTGGGAACTCACATCCTCACTGTTTGAGAAAACATGCTGGGGTGAGCATACATAGAGGCAAAGGAACTGTTTGAGCCTTACTGTGTGTACAAGACTATTTATTACACTTAAATTAAACTAAAGTATTATATTTGTAGTAGTATTAAATGGAAGTATTAAAACTTAAATACTTAAAATATGTTTTTTATTATTTTGAGCCAACAAATTAATTTTATTACACCAAGACTGGAAAAAAATGATCTCATATAATGGCTCATGATTCTATTAAAATCAATACATTAGACCAAGGCCAAATGTACATTGGATTGATTGTAACCCTTACATTTTTTTGCAAGTGCAATGAAAGGTGATGAAAACCTCCATGTCATGATGGTGAAAGCAGACATGTCTTCTTCTGCTTGAGAAACTCTTAACTTTGTGTAAACTAAGAAATGTTATTGGCCCTTTTCCAGACTACAACACAACTCAATATCAGTGTAGTAGAAGCTCTAACATTCTTTCAACTGGCCCTGTCAAGCTAACATGTTTTAAATATCCGCTGTTGGTACAGAGGGTCTCTCTCTCCCTCCCCCTCCCCCCCCCCCTCTCTCTCTCTCTGTGTGTGTGTGTGTGTGTGTTTAGATAAAATTGGCAATGCATGTGACCATGATGGCCTCAGCAGATAAAATAAAGAAAAAGACAGTTTTAAGATAGTTGTAAGATCACTTATTCTGATGACTTAAAACACTGATAAATAACCATTATTCTTTTCCCTGCACTGATAATCAGACCAATTTCAACTTTTTTTTTTTTTTTTACCAGTGTAAGTGAGCCCATTAATCCTAGATAATGTTTATGATAAGCCTTGACTGCCAAATAATGACCATGTCACACAGGAAAAGAAAAATATGGGAACAATTAAAACAGGACAGCCATTATCTAAAAATCCTGGCTGCATTTCCATGTTTCATTAGCTCTATTGGTGGTTATATTTATGTGATATGTATAACTGCATCAGTTGTCAACAAATTAGTAATTTATAGTGCTGATAAATGTAATTTATGATACTGCAGGCTAATACTTTCCGCCATGAATTGCAAAAACACATAAAAAGACATTTTACAACTTACACTATTTTATACCTTGTTATTCTCCACTATGAATATGCATAAAGCTCTGCTTTTGGTCCGAGGTTTAATGTAAGCAGTGTATTAATTGAAATGTGGTATAAAGATTTTATTTGGGTATATTTTTACATTTATATAAATAATAATAATAATTATTATTATTATTATATTTTTTTATTATTATTATATAAATGCTCTCATGCATTTATCTGATTTTATTATCTATTAAGTGTACTATTAAGTGTAATATTGTAATGATGTGTAGTAGGATATTAAATTTACTTATACAGGTAAGTTTTATATTGAGGTGACTAAAAATAATAGCACATTATATTTTTCCAATCATTAGATATATTTGAAATATGTCAAATTGAATTGCAATTTTTAATATTTTGAATTTCATCTTAGAAAAACATGCACACTAAAACAAATTCTTATTTGTATTAAAAAAATTATTATTAAAAAATTATGACATTGGAAAGCACAACTAAAACCTAACAGGTAAAATAAGTGTCTTTGTATTTTGTTATCAAACTGCCTTTTTTTCTTTGCGTAAATTATTGTGGACATTTTGGGAGGCTAAATAAATGTAAAAGCTCAAGAATTGGATTGGTGCGATAATGGAAACAGGGTTGTTGTCTTCATGGTTCAGTCTTATATTTTCTAACTATTGCTTTTGTGCACACACATACATCCAACAGGTACAATTTATCCTTATCTCCTAATATGAGAACAGAATGCCATCCACAAAACAAATTCATCTTAGATAAGTCCTACAGTATATGCAGATATTATTTATCAAACACATAAGATGCTGGCATCGATACAGTCATTTGCGTTTGATATTAGGCATCATAGTGGGCAGAAACGATTTGTAGATTAAAGGGATTCAGAAGCCCAAATTTCAAATCCCCCTCAAAGTCTATTCTGGTCAATCTTTATATAGCTCATTGGCATTCTGTCCCAATACCTCTGGGACTTTGAACCCCTTAAAGTTTTACAAGCTGAATTGTTCTTTTAAACACCAGATTAAAGAATATCACTAAGCATCTTAAGGTTTTAGTGCAGTGTGACAGCATAGACTGGGCCTCTGGAGCCATTTATAACTATATATAGTGTTTTAGGAATGGCTGAGAAAAGAGTGAAAAAGAAAACCCTTACCCTCATTATATATTTGTTCAGTTCAAATGATAGTTAAAAACAATTACATGATCTAGCTGAAAAACTGCCATCTATGACACCCATTAAAGGAATGGTTTGGCTTTTTCAAGTCTATCTTAAAAACTTTCAAAAGTAACTTATTTCTTTTCCCAGAAATTCCAGTTAGCCATACAGCCATACAGCATGCTTCATTTAGATATACAGCCATTTGCAGGTAAATAAAATAACTACATTTGTAATAAATACACAGCAACTTTGAAAAATACTGATACGGTTTAGCTCAGCGCAGCTGCTGAAGCTGCTCATGAGTTTCAGTTGAACTTTTGAACATGCATTTTTGCATGAAACAAGAATTCTGGAAATTAGCCCTAATTAATTACATTGTACTTGTGTTCTGGGTGACAAACTTCATGGTCGGGATGAAGTGGAAGTGCTGCCATGAAGATAGCTCCTCGTGGGAACTCACATCCGCCCTGTCCAGCAAAACATCCTGGGGTGAGGGTACATAGAGGCAAGAGAACTGTATGAGCCTTACTGTGTGTACAATACTATTTATTACACTTAAATTAAACTAAAGTAATATATATTTTATTAGTAGTAAATTAAAGCATTACAACTTAAATACTTAAATTATGTGTTCTGTTTATTATTATTATTATTATTATTATTATTATTATTATTATTATTATTATTATTATTATTATTATTTTGAGTCTGAACTGCTGAAGATTCATATGAGTTTCAGCTGAACTTTGAAATGCATTTTTGCATTTGGGTTCTGGAAATTGGCCTTGATTAATTACATTGTACTTGTGTTCTGAGTGACAAACTTCATGGTCGAAGTGCAGAGCAGGATTTTATTCAAATTGATGGCCACCAAGACACATGGTAATGTACTCTATATTAGATTTAAAATAGACTTTTAATAGAATAGATAAATAAATAAATAAATAAATGTTAATTTAATCTTAATCAGTCTGGTAATTGTCATGTAGTGTACATTTTCCTGGTTTATTTATTATTTTATTCTCATATGGCAGTGTATAGTTGAAAAGAGATAATCTTCTGTGGAAAGTATTTTTAATGGTTTGAGAAGGCACAAAGATACAGAGTATTGAATGTATGTGCATGCACAGGCAAGTTTGTGTCCCTCCTGAGCAGCTTTCACACCCTTCTTCTCTCCCTCCCTCCTCTTCAGTCTCATCAGCCCCCGTGATTAAGATTTGGCACCTTGGACCACATTGTCTTCATTTGGAAATATTTCAGCTGCATTCGTGCCACTCAGAGGGGAAAGCAAAAGAAAGAAGAAGAAGGGGAAAAACACACCCTGTTGTGTGAATCCTGGAGAAGGCCTTGAACCCTGCCATTCATACTATTCACTTCATCAGCTGAGTCTAATTGCCAGAGAGGACAGGAGACCCAAGGCTTGATTGTTCCTTATCCTTTTTGGAGCCTTCTGAGGCATGAAAAGTGAAAGGCCTGCTTTTGATCTTTTTTTTTCTCTCTCACTCAAACTCTCTCTCCATCTCTCTCTCCTGATTTGCTTTCTCCTTTCTGTCATCCCCTGCTATCCTTTCCCTCTGAGTGACACTCTCCTTTCACACCATGTGCCCTCTTCTCCATCCACGCAAAATAATTATCAAGCGCCGCTTCATCAAATAATGCCTGAGATGGGAGGTCATGGCAGGGAGGGCCAGAGGTCTGAAGAGGATTGAATCCTTGATCCAAGGAGGAGCTCCAAGCTCATCTTAGCAGCATGCTCCTTAGCTCACGGCACCTTTATGTACCTTAACCCCGAGGTTTCATTCACCTCTCTTAATGAGACCTTCCAGCTCAGCCGATGGGGGCTCTATCTGAGAGATACAGCCAGAGCCAGAGTACAAATAAGACATTGGGGCCACACTCAAACAAGGGAGCATCTGTCCACATTTTATTAGGGTACACCGAAGAGTCTTCTTAAGGTTCTATCAAACCAGAGAACATGTTCATTGACACCTACTTGTCCCTCATTGGTCAACACATTTCAGAAGAGGCACACACATCTTAGGAGTTAATTTTAGAGAACATTAAAGAGCTTAGTACCTCATTTTATTAATAATTCATTTTGGGAACTGTATCAGCAATTGGACAATGCTAAGCAACAAAATTCCTTTAGACTATGGCCTCACTAAAGACATCAGGCTTGAAAATAAGCCCTTCCCATTAAAGTGCAGGGACCCAGACACTTAGTTGCTGAGCTCAACCACTCACAGCAACATTAATTATCACAATTATTGAGGGGAGGAGTATAAATTTTGTTTTAAAATTGTCTAAAATGTTTGTGGCTTGTGTATAAGTGGCATGTTGGTGTTGGTCTCTCCAAAAGAACTTGTGAAGAAATCTTCAAAGTAGTGGTTCAGAACTGTGAAGACATGTACAACAATCTCTGAGGACATAAAATTACATTATTCTATTACATTTAAAATTATATTATATTATCCATTACATACACTATTCAAGTCACAACTGTAAATAAATTCCAATATATATTCTGTTACATAACAGGAATGAAAAGAAGAGAAAAAAACGGGGATGAGACCAAAAGTGCGTTTGCTTAGTGTTTATTTTACAAAAGTGCGTAAGCAAATCCCAAAAAGGTGGCTGTAAGCTTCAGAAGCTGACAAGGCCAAAACAATAAACAAAATTCCCTCTACCTAGTCCCGAAGTGAAACAACTAACCTGCACCAAAAGAAACAGAAATACAAAATACTTCCCTTACTCCCTTTCTAACCAAGAAAAAACAAGGTGCAAACAAAATGGCGCCAACTCCCTACTAAGCCACTGAGTGCAGAATCATATACAAATATATACAAAATGTATTTACCATCAAGCAAACAAAACTAAAGAAGGGCATACACAAAACCGTAGTCAGAAACAGGTCAGTGTGAATTTATCAGCTGAAATTGATGCACTTGAAAGTGAAGTGATCTTCTGCTCATTCAGATAAACTAACACCATCTCCGCAACACAATTCTTAAATTCCTCCAATAGTACCAACTCCTTCAATCCCTCAAAAGTACTAACTTTACTGGCACTGGCTTCATACTGCTGACGGGCTAACTCTAGGTCCAACTGCTTCAGTGGCAGCGCGAGCTTGAGGTCACACACACACATGCGCACACAGCATAAAATGTCAGCAATTTGGAATGTAAAAAAAGAACTCAAAAACAATATGGAGCCTCCTTAGATCCCATGTATCTCTATCCCTGAAATTTACATTTTTCAATACAAAATGTGAAACAAAGAGGAAAAAAGTGGTGTCATAAAACCTAGTACGTTATGGTAAGAAATGGCTATCCCTGTCACACATTCATATTTATATGTACAGATTAATCTGCAGTTTTTACAGTAAAATAGTAAAAGTTATATTAACTAAAAGAAAGTAACAATTTTTATGTTCATTTTTGTACATGCACATGTTTATTTGGAGGTGAATAAATAAGGGATGGTGTTTTATTATGTGATTAATTGTGTTTTAGTATGTTAGTAGAGATGAAATGCATGTATAATTCTGTAAATAATCTTAGATTAGCCACTGTATACTGACTTTATAGCAAGTGTAATTGAATGTATATATTTTTATTTTTTATGTATAACATCTTTGCACAACGAATCAATTTTACAAACTAATAACCCTGTAGGGAACGAACAATAACAATATTAAATGCAATGGCATACTTGTATAATGTCAAGCCCCAGTAAAGTGTAAGTAAAGGAAAACCAGAAAAATATGTACAACAAACAAACAAGCCAGCAACTAAAAACCTTTAAGCAATCATGTAAAGCATGTAGAACATCTGAGTACTATGTGAGAACAAAGCGAGGCCTCTGTCAGCCCATCGATTCTCTCCTGAAGGCACACACACACACACACACACGCACGCACGCACGCACGCACACACACACACACACACACACACACGCCCACACATCCACATCCACAAGGCTCTGAATTGCTCCATGCATCACCCCACTACTCTTAGAGAATGTGTGTATTGATCTGGCCCACTTCTGTAGAGTTAACTCAGTGATAAAACCTGACCACGGGGCTTCCATGCGCCTAAGACCATTTGGGATGCTGCTGGAAAACAATGAGGGGAAAAAATAAGAGAAGAAGAATTACAAAAAAGAAGTGGAAAAAATCTCTGCCTGTAATACAAATAAAACCTCCTCAGCCTGGCAAGAGAATTACTTTGACAGTCTTTTTGGCATTGAATTATTTATTTATTTATTGCCGGAATTGTGCTGCAGACTTATAAATGTGGCTGGTTGCAACACTAGGGTTGAAAAGTATTTGCAGACATTTTTCATGCTGTTATCTCATTGACTGTAAAGCGAACTTACAAAGTTTTGTTTTATAAAGATGCATTTTGGTTATCGTGTATTGTGGAAGAGATTTATCTTGACAGAAAATTCACATACTGAGATTGTGTGTATTTATAAGAGTCCATGCTGGTGACTGAGTGTCACAAAACCTGCTGTTGTGAGATTCTCTGTGTGTGTTCAAATGCATCCAACAGTGTATGCATTGTGTGTTGCTGAATTTGCACAAGTGTGCCATGTTGTCATATTTGTAACATTCCATGTGGGAGGGTCTGCTGAGAGGCAGGCCATCTGTAGTGTTTTGCTGATCGACATGTTGTAAAGCGTGATTGGAGAGTGTGGAGACTCGACTTGTCAAATCTTGGCACATAATGAGGCAGAAGGGAGCAAAGGCAGGAACGAGATCCAGAGACAAACAATTAGATTAATCCCAGCGGTAAAGGCCATGGACAATGGAAGATCTTGCTGAAAACAAAATCAATATGGCGCCTGCTGAGGACACGCCAGGGCAGAGCGATGAACAGGTTAACACTTATTTCTCAGATCAGAAAGCACACACATACATTGGAAAAGAGTCATGACTTACTCAAAATCAATATTGATGCAAACGCCACATGAGGCATAAAGTCAACATTCATGTTCTCAGTCAATGGAGATGTCAAAAAGGAAAACAGTGCTCATAGTGTATGCATTAACCCAATGAGGCGACAGAACCACATCCTGAAAAGGCCCCAACAGTGGCATGCTGGGAGAATGGGAAGAGACAACGGGATAAATGAGGGGTTCCAGCCAACGATGAAATGATCTTTCAGGAGGGGAGAGTTGCTTTTCACACCCCCTCCGTCCAAACAGGATAGGGCAGTCCCAGAGCGCCTACGCCCCTCTCAGGCCCTGCCCAGACTCACAGGTCTACTCACTATGTCTCCCAGCAGGCTTTCTGCGGGCCAGCCATATTAGGCTACAGTGCCTCAACTGGCTTTAAAGACACATAACAACAGACAATAAGAGAAAGTAAGTGATTGAGAGAATGAAAGAGAGTGAAAGCGGTAAAATGATAAGGCTATTTCCCGGTGGAAAGCCTGCGAAGGCGCTGACCAGAAAGGTGAGAGTTTGTCCTGTTGTCATTTCTCCATGTGGAAAGGCGCATCAGCAGCGTTCCAGGAGAAGGTGTTAGAACAAAATCAATCCTACATAGCCCATTCAAGCCCCCCTCCAAAATACAGTGGCAGAGTTAAGAAGGCTGTAGGGGAATCCTAGGGCTCACCGGAGCCAGAGCTGCACGGACCTATAGGCTTGTCATTGGCCTTAAAAATCAGGAGTCAGAAACCGTGAGCAAAGATTGGGATTTTTTTCTTGGTTGTTTTTCGCATATAAAAAAGACATGTATCCTTAATAGTTATATATAGATTGTGTGGTGTTGCAGTAAAGATGATGCCTCCCATGTGGCAATAGATGGCAAACCCTAATAATACTGTGGTGCAAAATTGTTCTGATAGGACCACATGATGAAAGCAATCAGGGTATCGGACATTGCAAATATCTCTCTCTCTTTCAAAGTTTTGTTCCTGGGCAGATGACCTAAGAGCTTTCAATTATGTCGCTTATACCTGCTAGAGCCTAAGCAGCGTGGAGATAGAAACTTGTAATTCATCAGATCTTTTTTCACACTTTGCACACCAAAGTTGCAAACACAACAAAAAGTGAGGGAGAAAAACAATCATTTTTGTTTTTGTCTTAACTAGGGAGTGTGGGAAAGAAAGAGATTACTTGTTTAGTTGCAAATTGTGACGGGGAAGGGTTTAGATAAGGACAAGGAGGGAGAAGAACGTGGAATCCCACAGGGATGGGAGAATAAACTTTTTCCTTTGATTTTAGAATCAGGCATTGATCTGTCATGCTGGTTTGTACAGGCAAAAGCTGCCACAGGACTGGTCTATTGGGAGGGATAAAGGAAAAAAGAATGAGGAGTAAGAATAGGCGAGTGAGAGAAAGGGGAAAAGTGTTAGGGTTAGTTCAGAGCTGTCTATAGCTCATCCTTGCAAATAGATTACCACAATTCTGTGGTTAGTTAATGGCTTTCTACTGTTTCCTCCAGAGTCTGCCTGTCTGAAGCCCTTCTGGCTGAAAGGCTTTTTGGTTTCCCCTTTTCACTTCACTTATGCCTCTTTTCATATGAGGCAGCAAGGCCCTTTTTCCTTTTACCTGGCATTGACAGAGTTGTGCAGAGTGGTCACAAGCATGATCAGAGCAGTCAGACCAAGATCAGAGAAATTCATTCAAGTCTGGATGGGAATATCTGTGGTGTGGAATCAAACTGAACAATTAAGTAAAGAGATGTCAGCTCAAACCAAATCTGACCCAGGATATCTCTTCTCATTCAGAGACTGTGGCATGGTACAGTATATCTTTCATAAAAACCAAGTTTAAAATGAAGTGTATATTTCAAAATGGTAGAGTCAGAATTTGGCGTAAACAGAATGAGAACATGGATCCATCATGCCATGTTTCCACTGTGCAGGCTGGTGGTGGTGGTGGTGCAATGGTGTGGGGGATCTTTTCTTGGCACACTTTAGGCCCCTTAGTGCCAATTGGGCATCGTTTAAATGTCACGGGGTACCTGAGCATTGTTTCTGACCATGTCCATCCCTTTATGATGACCATGTGTACCCATCCTCTGATGGCTACTTCCAGCAGGATAATGCACCATGTCACAAAGCTCGAATCATTTCAAATTGGTTTCTTGAACATGACAATGAGTTCACTGTACTAAAATGGCCCCCACAGTCACCAGATCTCAACCCAACAGAGCATCTTTGGGAGCTTCATGCCCTGGATGTGCATCCAAAAACTCTCCATCAACTGCAAGATGCTATCCTATCAATATGGGCCAACGTTTCTAAAGAATGCTTTCAGCACCTTGTTGAATCAATGCCATGTAGAATTAAGGCAGTTCTGAAGGCGAAAGGGGGTCAAACACTGTATTAGTATGGTGTTCCTAATATTCCTTTAGGTGAGTGTACAACTGTGCCATAGTGCCTTATAGCATTTAAACATAATCTCTGTGGTTTATTTGTAGGAAATTTGGGAACTTATTTTTATTAATCATATTTCTATTCAATTCAGTGTGCTGTGTATATATATATATATATATATATATATATATATATGTGTGTGTGTGTGTGTGTGTGTGTGTGTGTCTGTGTGTATTGGTCTGATTATTTGGCAGCATGTGTGAGTCAAGTATAAGTACAGAAGTGTTGTTTATATGATCCCATGAGGTTATGCTCTTCTGTTTGGCTGGCCAGACCTCACCTGAGTCCAGGTTGAAGAAACTCACGCTTGGCTGCCTCCCACAGCAGCATCCCTAGTGGCACTGTTTTTTGCAGAGCAGCTGCATGGTCCACTTTTACCTTGCTTCACCCTAAGGAATGTGAGGTCAGCATGATTCAGGGGGCAGTCGACCATTCACTGTTCTCCAGTACATGTAAGTGCATTTTGGGGTTGAGTTTCCAACCAGACACATTCTCTATCTCTCCCTGGTGAACTTGTGGTCACAAACATGTACATTCGGATGTATCACTGCATAATGTATAGTGCAGGACCACAGGAACAGGCATATTCTTTATTTCACAAACAATATATATATATTATTGATGTTTATGGGATGACAGTTCTTAGTGAAACTTCATTAAAAAAATATATTTAAAAAAAAAATATATATATATATATATATATATATATATATATTTAATGAAGTTTCACTAAGAACTGTCATCCCATATATATATATATATATATATATATATATATATATATATTATTGATGTTCATGGGATGACAGTTATATATATATATATATTTATATTATATAATATAATATATAATATATATATATTTTTTTTAGGGGACCTAGCCAAGAAAATAAACTAATACAAACATAATTTAATATTTATATTTAATTTATAAAATGGGACAAAATGGGACAAAAATTATAACCTGCTTACAACAGACAAGGGACTATAAAGATAATCAGGTTTAGGAGAAGCAATTGTATTCTATGAGTTACCCATTTCCTTCCTTCCTTCCTTCCTTCCTTCCTTCCTTCCTTCCTTCCTCCCTTGATCCCTCCAACCCTCCCTCCCTTCCGCTTCTTCTTCTTCTTCTTCTTTTAAATACTCTCCAAGTAAGAGAAAATAATTAAGCTTAAGATGTAATGTTATATGATTATATTTTACATATTTGTATGCTTTAACTTTTTTGAGCAGTTTACATAAGAACATATTTAGCTGTTCAGTTTACATAAGAAAATGAAACTTTATAGATCAATTATGTGCATTACAACAATAAACTTTTAGCTTTCTTAATTGAGACAAATCTAATCTAAATAGGTAAAGTCAGATTATCCATTTAGTCTCACAAACGACAATGAAATAAAACAATGAAAAAGGCTACATTTTACTTAATTAGCAGCTGGTACGTGCACAGGAGGTCATTTCTGCTGTGAAAGAGAAAAGTTACCACTGCCTTTTAAATCTTTGTGACCATTCTTCACTCTGTCATGTTTAACTAAAACCAATACCCATTCAAAGCTGCATCCATCAGAGTTAGTATCCGATAATGACAGATTGCCTTTGCTCTTGCACCCAAAGCATCTGGACGCTCTCTGTTTCTGTACTCCCTTCTCTTGTTCATCATAAACAGCCTGAATAACAGCTGTGCAATGGGAATTTACAGATTAATCAGTTGTTAGTTATAAGCTGCAATGCTGGCCTACACCACAACATCTGCAAGATAACATCTGTTTACCTTGCTTAATTTTTTCATTGGCAACAATATAGGCATTGATTACTATAGGGGGTTAGGTGAGGGTTAGGAGGCTGGGGTTTGGGGTAGATGGGGAGGTAGGAGTTCATTACTCTTAAGAATCAGATGGCTGTTGTATGTTGCTCTAAACATTTTAAAATTGGAGGGATTTTTTTGATCACCAAAGCAACACCCTCGCTCTATTTTACCAAGTTAGATATTGTGCAGCAGCCGATTGTAAGAAGACAACCCTCCTAACCCTCTCCCAACTCCTCTATAATAATTAATGCCTAGATTACCTAGCAGACTGGCCATCCTTTAAAACCAGTCAAGTCAAGTCAAGTCAATTTATTTATATAGCGCTTTTAACAATTGACATTGTCGCAAAGCAGCTTTACACAATCAAAAGAAGTAAGTTTGTATGCAATGTGTATGAATCAAAATGATAAGATTGTCCCTGATGAGCAAGCCGAGGGCGACGGTGGCAAGGAAAAACTCCCTGAGATGGTAATAGGAAGAAACCTTGAGAGGAACCAGACTCAACAGGGAACCCATCCTCATCTGGGTGATAACGGATAGCAGGGATTGATCAGCATAATAATGTGTAAGACTGGAAGTTCAGTATAACAGGAGATGTGTTAAAATTTAAATTTTAATTAAAAGGAGTCCAGTTTGTTCCTGGAGGCTCAGGTAGACTGTAGGAAAGTCCAGTCCTGAGCTGTCGAACAACTGAAGTCACAGATCCCCAGAGAACAGCTGTCAGCATCAATCGAGGTCAGGACAGTCTTCGTGGAAACCATCCCCAGCAACTACACGAATCCAGCCAGACCACACGGGGCATCCATGCGACGAGATTTCTAACCAGAAACTGGACTCCAGGACTGGTTAGACAGGACCAGAGGGCAGAGGGGTCTGGATCACTGGCAACTCAGGAGCGACATGTATAGCTCGACAGAGAGACAGAGAGTCTTCCATTAAGACTACGTCTTAATAATTATGGCTTGCGTTTGTTGCAAAAAAAAAATGTCTCGTAAATGAGAGTAAAACAGAGCACAATACACACAGGGCACAGTAACTAACATCCTAATCTCACCCTAACTCTAACCTTAACCCTTAACCCCAGGATGCTGTCCTAAATATCAGCCCATCTGAAATGGTGTTATTAAAACAAGTGTAACATACAACATTTTACTAAAGAGAAAGTTCAAAATATATATATTTCTTATTTTGACAATGGATTTTCAGAACTATACACTTGTGAGACAAACTATGTAGTGCTGCTAGGCAATAGAGCAACCCAGAAATCCCACTTGTACACGCAGACTTGGCAGCCCTTTACCAAGATTTTGAAGAGTAGACTAGTTCTGGTTCACCTTGAGTTGCTCCATGTCCCATGTGCAGAGCTGGGCTTTATTTATAAACAAGCTAACCTCATACTGCAATAACAACACAAACATCAAGATGGGGTTACTTCCTTCCTGCAACTCCATTGCTATTTCTGCATTCCAGGGTAGCTCTAGGACACCAGCTGTCTCAGTGAAGAGATAAGAGATGAAGAGGTAAAAATGCTTTTCTTTCTCACTGACTTATTAAAATAATTTCTGCTAATAGTTGTGCTGTTCCAGTACTTGAGTAGGTCCAGATGCATTTTAATAAGAAGAGACAGAAAAACCTTGATACAATACTAATTAAATGACAGAAAACAGAAAATCATGAGATAAAATTTTTTCAAGATGCACTTTATGTGAACGATCATATCAAGTCAGGTATTAAGCAACACAGGTTAGTTTTGCATAACTAGGTTTAAAAATGGAGTTACTGAACCAGAAATATTAAAACATGCGTAACCTAAATCACCCAAAGTGTAATTTAATATCCGATTTAATGTGATGACTCACATACAGAATCCAATAATGACTGAACAAATCCCAGATGCGTTATCGATCAAATTAAAAGTCTATTAAAATTATCTCTCTTTTTTTTTTTGCAGTCATTACATGGATATGGAAATTATATTACATGGATATGGAAATGATGAAAACTTCTTAAGCACATCATTAATGCAATGGAATTAACCATTCATATCTTGTATCTATGAAAATCAGTTGTTGAATATTTGCATAAATGTTGATTTGTTTATTGATTTTATTTTTTGTGCTGTTTAGTTGTGTTGTGGTTTTACTGCATTTCATTCAATAAATGTGAAAACATAATTGCATGGTGTTATTTATTTATTTTTTTTTAAAGGATGGAAGTAAATAATTTAAAAGAAAAGATCTAAACAACAAAAAAAAAAGGTTGAAAAGCGATCACAAAACTCTTTTAGTTATGCTGGTAATAGTAAAAGAAAACAGTTCTTAGCTCAGTCATACAAGTGGAAACCCAGTTGAAAATGTGATAAATGTTGGGAGAATGCTATACATTGATTAGACAGAACATTACAATGCAAAACATAATGCAAAGTATTGTGTAAGTTCCTCTTCTGCCACTGGGTAGCTCTGGCCCCTCAGGGGCAGGACTCTGGGAGTGTGCTATGGTATCTGGCACCATGATGTTCCTTTGGGTGTTGTGGGTTGCAGGATGGCGCCTTTGTGGATTGGACTTGTTTGTCTGGTGCATTCCATGGGAGCTCAATCAGATTGAAATCTGGGGAATTTGGAGGCCAGGTGCCTTCTGGTGCCTTTCTGTAGTGGCCAGCATTGACTTTTTTCTGCAATTGGAGCTCCTTTGGGATCGTACCAGACATACTTTCCTTTGATCCTTGCAGGCATGGGTGAGCATTGGGTGCCCATGATCCTGTCAACAGTGTACTGGTATAGAATTGATAATCAATTGTAATGTGTTGATTTTATGCGGTGTTAATGTTATGGCTGATCGGCATATGTTTTCTCTGCAGAATGCCAATCTAGGATCCCAATAGCTATTCATCTATAAATTTCCACCCTCCTGACCTTTTGATTTATATGTGAAACATTTTGTTCATGACCTATGTGGTCCATTAGCACCATTAGCTCTGACAATTAGCAACTAGCAGATGAGAACCTCCTCAACCAAAAGAGTACCTATCAGCACTCCAGTAGGAAAGCATCTAGGGTTAGAGTACCATTCTTAACTCAAAAGCATTGGAAACAGGATGAGCACAACCACTTTCAATGCTTGTGGGCTTTTTCTTTCTCTCTCTCTCTTTCTCTTTTTGAAACCTAATTATATTATGCAGAGTTGAAAGCAAAGTGTGTGCACTCCAAAAGTTAACACTGCAATGTTTAATTGGAGTGATTTTACACATAATTACATGACCCTCTCAGGTACTTTGGGCTTTCACTTTTTTGAGATAAGTAATCTAACATCACCACGTGAGTGGCTAATTAATTTACACATGTATCATTGGATATTTGAAAATTAAAAATCATGAAATTTAAATGATTCAAGGGCAATGCACACCACACTTCCCTCCAAGCTTAATGAAAACAACATCAAGAAGTTGCTCTGTATTGGATATAATTTTGTTGACAATAATGGGACATTTAAATTGGGCAAAATAACAAAAAAAAAGTGTTTTCCTTTGCTTCTTTTTAAAAAAACTCTTATCAAACACATTAACAACACAGGGCAGTAGCCTTTAAAAGATGGCACTGCCTCCACAGCCCAGATGAAAGACCTCCTAGGAGGCTCTTACTTTTGCTCACACACAGGCAATCATAACACAGCGGAGCTCTTTGGGAGTTCTCGCACACAAGTGCGCACATGCACGCACACACACACACACACACACACACACACACACACACACACACACACACACATATATATATACTGTGTGTATGTATATATATACACACACACACACACACACAATATTTAAGACAAGTGCTTCCTTTCAGGATGTGTTGCAAAAATAAAATTTCTTCCCTCCATTGTTATGGCCTTTTGACACTTGCAGTAGCACTAAGGATGTATCCCAACAAGCTTTGGGGCAAAACGAATCACTTGCGATTTGTGGAATTATAAAGATTTTAATAGCTGCTATGTTTCTCTTTCAGTTTGGTCTCTATATCCAAGTGTCAAAGTTTACAGAACACCCCAGGCTTTTAAAAACCAGTAATTGGCCTATAGAGAGACATGGCTTATCCCAAAGTGACTGAGTGCATTTGTTGCTATGAACTTGAGGGTATCCCTCAAAAGATCATGAGGTCTGGGTTACAGGAACTTGTACCATATTGAGTAGGAGCCAATTCTCAATCCATACATGTTTTATCTTACTTTTATATCCAGTTTTATATGGATAACCTCTTGTTGCAACATGAGATTTTGATTGGTAATTAGTTTTGCTGCCAGATGACACCTCATGAACTGCAAAGGCCCTGCTTGTTGAACCTGTAGAAGAACCTGCATTAATGCAGAATAAGTATCATAGAAAAAAAAAGAAGTGTAGCAACTTTGGGAGTGTCATAGGCATCAAACAGAAAAAAAGAGTACAGAGGGGAAAATAGAGGGAATACACTGGCCAAATGGTGATTTCTCCAATAATTTTTCATATATAGCAAGCTAAAAAGGACAAAATCAAATAGAATATTCCAAAAATTGTTTAACTATAACTACTTGTTAATAAAAGGTAATTAGGATCTTTAAAGCATCTTTAATAAATATACACATTTCCAGCATGCTTACAGCATAGCTGTCACTGTGTTCTGAGAACCACCAATCTACTTTAATGAAGTAGATCAGAAATGGCCAAAATAGAAATAAATGGCCCTTTCCCACTTTAAAGTCACCTTTCAATTGTAATTTTCAGGGTCAATTACCACCTCAGCAGATTTACTGAATCGAGGTGTATTTAATGTTACAAAGAGCTGACCAGTGGTGTGTTACCGGGACCTCTGTATCCCCTCTGGGAATCAAGCATAAATCCTTGCATCTCCATGTTTAGCCAGCAGCACATCAGTCACCACCACTAAAGTGCAAATGATGATAGAATTATTTCAGTTGAGGCTACATAATCATTTACTGTCCAACAGGCTCAAGCATTAAATAAGCCTGTGGATGTACCCTATATTAAACTTCTGTCATATCTTCCAAGCAACCATATTTCCTTTATTTCTAGATTTTCCATTTTGAAGCCTGGCAGTGAATTCAGTTGAAGTAAAATCAATAAATGTTTATTGCTCATACTTTCTTATGTGACAATTTCAGCAGTCCCTCTATCAGATCACTCTAAAACAAGTTATTATGATAAATAATTTGTATTTTTGTAGTATTTGTTTGTCTGCAATGTTATTTTATCTAGTATTTGATTACCACTTTCACCAGGGTTTTTTATTTTATTTTATTTTTTTACCAAACTCACACCAAATCCAAATAAATTTATTTATTCTAAATAAACCTACTACCTACTGGTATTGCCTAACAGTCCTGGTGGTTTCCTTTTTAAATACGTGGAGAGGGTGAGCTGTGACAGTTCAGGTAGCTAAATGTCATTTAAGGTTCTCTCTGTGGCAACCTTTTGAGAAATTGAAAGTGTAAGTGTAACATGGTATTGCCTGCTCCCACATCCCACACACCCGGTCTGCTTGACAGCCACTCAATGTTAAGTGTGCACCCAGTGTAACAAGAGTGCGAGAGGTGTACTACCAACAGTCCCGTAAAATAAAGATGATTATAGCATGTCCCTCCAACTGTACTCTCTGCAAACTGATTAACAATCATCTGTCAGCGAATTAATAAGCCATCGGGAGAGAGGCAAGAAGGGAGCGAGAGACAAGGAGTCGACAGAGAAAACGTCTGGAAGCAAGGTCATGTTTTAGGTTCTGTCTGTCATTTGGCAGCATCTACAGTAAGTACAGAAAGAAATTGCATGAAAAATAAGCAAAATGTCTAAAATTATTAGCAACATCTGTACACATGCACATTCATGCAGTTATAATCAGGCAGATTATGGGGCAGTAGTAAAATGCAGTATTTAAAAAAAAAAAGTGTGATCTTAACTGTTGCATAGTTCTAACAGTCTCTGCAATTTACACAGAATGGTTTGAAAAACAAAAAACACTGACTGGGACAGTTCTGTTGATTGAACCACTTTGTTAATAAGAGAGTCAAGTCAAGTCAAGTCAATTTTATTTATATAGCGCTTTTAACAATTAAAAAGATTAAAAGGAGTCCAGTTTGTTCCCGGAGGCTCAGGTAGACTGTAGGGGATTCCGGTCCTGAGTTATCGAACAACTGAAGTCACAGGTCCCCAGAGCATCAATCAATGACAGGACAGTCTTCATGGAAACCATCCCCAGCCACCATACGAATCCAAGCAGACCACACGGGGCATCCATGCGACGAGATCTCCAACCAGAAGCAGGACTCCAGGACGGGTTAGACGGCTCCAGAGGGCAGAGGGGTCTGGATCACTGGCAACTCAGGAGCGAAACATGTATAGCTCGACAGAGAGACAGAGAGAGGGAAAGAAGAGGGGGAGAGAGAGAGAGGAGAGAGCAGAAAAGGAGAGAACAGAAAATAAGGAGAGATGGCAGTTAGGTATGGTCACAGTCAACATGTATAAGGTGAATGTATATTTAGTGCAAAGTGCAAGCAGGGACTCCGGCAGGACTAACTATAACAGCATAACTAAAAGGGAGAGCCAGAAGGAAACACAAACATGAGGGCTCCCTGAGATGTAAAGCAACCAATCACCTCACCGTCAACAAACCTGAGTGAACAATGAGAGTGGGGAGGACAGCATCTAAACATACCAGTTCACCAGAATACTCTACGTCCATGAGTCCCCCAGATCTGCTCCTTTACCTAAGGTTAATCTATTTACAAAAATGCTTGGCTAAATAAATAGGTTTTTAGCCTAGACTTAAACACTGAGACTGTGTCTGAGTCCCGAACATTAATAGGAAGACTATTCCATAACTTTGGGGCTTTGTAAGAAAAAGCTCTGCCCCCTGCTGTAGTTTTAATAATACGTGGTACTGACAGGCAG